>VZTG01009689.1:1823394-1925281 GCA_013397845.1 Melanocharis versteri | reverse complement strand
AAACAACATTCTTTGTTCATCTTAATTCTTTCAATACATCGACAGAGCTATTGCCCAAATGACTCTCTCTTCAAAGTATTGCAGATGATCTGCAATAAAATCAGGTTGTTTCTCAACTGTCTGAGACATGGTCTGTCTTTTTTGTTTTTTGGATGGATGTCTTTTTTTTTCCTCCTCCCTTGTCCTGTGGGTACATAACGTAAAGGTTATTATTTTGCCTAGCTGTTTCCCTGAGTTCATCCTTTCTGTGTGAAAAGGAATTGTTTTTATCAGACCATGCTGATCACTACTGAGAGAGCGTGTGGCTGTTATGGCATGCTCAACTGCTCCCATGTCAAGAGCACTTTTTAAATTTTATTATTAATCATAGTNAAAAAAAAAAAAAAAAAAAAAAGGCTGTTTAAAAAACCAACCGAAAAAAAGAAAACTGGCTTAAAAACACTGGATAATAAATTACCTTTTTAAAATTGCACTAAAAAAAAAATAAAACCCTTGGCAATCTAGACCTTCAAGCTGATCCTGACCGAGTTCCTGGCAGCGTTGCTCAGTGATCTCTGGCTTTAAGTGTACAAAACTCATGGAGAAAGCTACAACTACTGGCAGGATTTTCTGCAGCCTGTGGGCCAGGATCAACACGCTCCTAACGAGCTACGCCTGAGCTGCAGAAATGCTTCAGTGAGTCAGGCATTCATAGGTAACACCGCCCTGGTGCAAGAGCAGTAGCAGACTCTGTAATGAAGTGGTTGTGTCAGAAGCAAGTGTGTATCGATTGTGTAGATAGGATTATGAAGCACCAAAACCAACTCCATTTAATGGATCCATTTAATCCATTTACTGGTTAGTCCAGTGAGATCCCAACCTCTGAAGCACTGTGATGTGATGTGATACTCCAGACAAGAGCTCTGTGGTAGAGGAAGTTCCGTATATGAAAGAGTCTTACACTTCAAAATTGGCTGGTTCTGTGTTGGAGTGAAACAAAATATCCCTGAAGTTGTATTTTAAAAAAACAAACAACCCAAACCAAACAAATAAACTCACTCAATAAAAACAAAAAGTCCAAACAAACCCAACCAAAAATGAAATTGTATTTTTGTATATTAACCTCTTTAAAATATTTATCTGGGTTGTCAACGATTTTAAAGCTCCATAATACATATTTGCATTCCATGTGCTTTAACTTTTCTTCCTGTTTTGCTGTGTAGCTCGTATGCTCGAGTTTCCCCCTTATTCTGGTGTCGTTTTCCAGGATGACCAGGGGAGCCTAATCAACTTGAACTCAACCATTCATTATATCACACACCCCTATGGTGTTCCTTTCTGAGGGAACACGAGTGATTCTCACATTGGAGCAGGAATATTTCCAGCCCTCTGAATGCTGAATGCAGCGCCGTGTGGGAAAGGCATTTTTCATTTTTAGCAGTGTGCACAGGCCTCACGTGCCCCAGTTAAACCCAGCTTTAGCAGCACTCGCAGCTGGCAGCACAAAACCAGAGCTGCTGTAGCAGGAGGCAGCCTGTGCAAGTCTGAAAAGGATTAGCTTGAGTGACTTCCATTTTCTCCTTTCTGAATGGATGACCATGGTAAAGTAGTTATTTCCTGTGGTTACATATTATACACAATTATGCCACTTGTGTGAATTATTTTTTTCCCGTAGAAAAGCCGACACAGCTTGCTGGGGTTTTTTGTTGGTTTGTTTGGCTTTTTCCTTTGTTTTTTCTACCCCATCATAATGCTGTGTGACTGACAGGAGCTTGTCTGCCTTTGAAGAGCTTACAGGTTCCCAAGCCTCACATTCCTTCTGCCCAGGAAAACATTTGTGTTTGCTATGACAGTAGTGAGCCGGCAAATATCTTGGTCTTATTATGTAAGCTTTAGGTGAGCTATCATGTAATTACAAAACTTAATTATTTGTCTGAAGTCATCACCAAAATTTGGTATCTAGTAGTCAGATACGGGGACATTTCTTCCCACAGACAGCATGTGGTGGTGTTTTTTGGTCACAGTGGTGTCTTTTCCTGGTTTTAGAAGATAAAAGCCAGAGACGGTTGAAGGGATGGGGGGTTTTACCTCGGTATTTTTAATAGGATCCTATCGGTGCACCACTTTGCCAAGGTGGAACACATCACAATGCACCCCCATGGTAAATAGCATATACAATTTATAGACCTTACACATTAGCATATCTAACAAGGGGCCCAATAAAGGGGGGCTTGGGTGGACGGTGTGATATTCTCCCCATCTATGGAATTTCCCCCTGGATGGGCCAATCTCTAGTTTACAGGATATGTTCTAGAAGGGGACCTTGGCTCCCCAAGATAGTAGGATGTTTGGTCTCCTGGCTACGTGGCTTCTGGGGTGTTTGGTCTCCTGGCTTAACAGAATATTAGGACTGTGCTAAGTTATCAGACTTAAAGAATTGCAAGTATGCATGCTAATACTTGTGGGTACATAAAACTATGTAAAAGGTATATAAAAGAAAAGGCAAAAAACATCTTGGCATCAACAGGAGGGAAGAACAACCATGAAGTCACCTTGCTCAGGTACCCCAGTCTGACAGAGTGATTAACCCTCTAACTTGGAAGAGTTCACTTTGTCTCCTCTCTGGATCCTGGTCTCAGCTCTTTTCTTTAGGCCTTCTCCCAGAAACACAACGGGAACAAACCAGGCAATGGAATAGCTGGGAAAATGTGGCATCACTAAAGCGTTTGTGGCTGCATCTACAGGGATTTAATTGTTCCTTCCCCAAAGTCTGAAAGAGGATTTAACCAATCCGTTGACATCAGCTGGGTCTAGCAGCCTTAGCCCTCGCAGCATAACAAATGTATGGAACTACATCAAAGACATAACACTTTCCTTTGATTTTGGTTTAGCTATTTCCATTTGAAACAAATGTTCAACACAGAGCACATTGCTGATTGCTGAAACGTGGTGATCCATAATGCAAGTTGTGGGTGAATAACGGCAATAGGAAAGAGTAGTTTTTGTCTGATTTGTTTCATTATGCAGGTGTGAGCAACACGGACTCCAATTGCTTTTGGAACAAAAATTATTAGGGAAAAAACCTATCTCAGCAAGAAACGTGTAATGGGATTTTGTTGTGGATTTTGTTTTGTCATTAGGTGAAATGTTCCTACCTCTTAGTTTCAGAGATATTCCACTGCTGGCCTTGATATTTGCTGTATGAGTTGTGGCTCGGGTGGCAATGCATTTCCACAGGGAGACAAGGTGATAACTCTTCTGACTGGTTATCGCTTTTTCAAGAATAAATCTGGAGGGATGGATGCGAAAAAATATCACTGGATCAATGGCAATCCAGGCAGAAATGGTCGCCGCTGCAGACAAGGGTGCTTTTCTGTTTTCCTTTGTTATGGCAAACATGGTTGTTCATATTCACTGTAGATTGTGCAGAGCGTGTGAAATGAAATGCAAAAGTAAAATAGGAAAAAGAAAAAGCTGCAATCTAGGGAAGTTGAATTTTGAATTATAGTGGCTCGTAAAAGCTGCAATAAAGACCGTGGTTCTGGTATAAAAACACAGGAAGGAACTGTCTCTTTCAGGAAGAGATTTTAATATTGGTTCCCAATCCTACAAAGAATTACACCACTCCTAAACTTAATACATACGTTATTGGAGTCATCAGAACTCCGGAACTCTGAATTGCAATCTTTATTGCCAGAATACTACATCTGTGCAGATAAATGTCCTGTTGAAGTTAATGTGAGTTTATAGTGTAAAGAGTTGAAGTTAACAGATCTTGTGTGCACAGTCAAGGCTAGGTGGGCAAAGGGGCTGGCTTTGCATATTACGAGGCAGCAAAAGAGCTGATATGATCTCAAGTTAATTCCTTTTTTTTCTGTCAGTACTATCAATATTTGCCTTTCCAGGCTTGAACTGCTCCACTTTGTTGTTTTACTCTGGCACCTCATTTTCTTTATCATTAGTCATTTTATGTAGACAAAAACTCAGAGTTTTTGCAAGCTGCTCAGTTTTGGGGAAGACTTGGTAATGGAGTCAACTGTCTAGGCTGCAGTTCTTTACTACCAAGCCCAAATGAAAGACTGCTCCCCCAAGATTTCATCATGCAGCTCTTCACTGAAAAGTCTGTCTTACTGGCCTGTCCTTCCACAGGGAAGAACTGAAATGACTTCTTCTTCATTTCTCCCTCTCTTCTTGCAACTTGATGTCATTCTTGCATTCCTCTGTCTTTTGTTACATTTAAAACAAACAATAACCAGAAGATCTCTACCTCACTGTGTTTTAACTCCTAGTATTCCACTTTTTTGAGATGATAACAGGTTCCTGTGTTTAGCTTGAGGCTCATATTTTTCATTAAATTTTACTTAGGCAATACTATGTTCCCTGACACTGTTTGATCCAGCCTGTGTCTCTAGGCTGTACAGTTACGGTGTCTCTCTTTGGAAAGGTGAATTGAGTGTGTACAGGTATAATTCACGTGCGATGAAAATTGTTAAGTCTCTTAAATTCCTTCAGTATCTTGCTAATGGAAGCTGCATGTCACAGGCCTTAATAAGAATCCCTTCCTTCTGTACTCCCCCATGGTGTCAGGGCCAGGGTGCAGGACAGGTTGCTGTGCGTGGCCGCCGGCAGGATCCCTGAGATTTTGAGAGAGGAAATGCTTTTGCTCTTTCTTTTAGTAGAGAGCGTGCTTGCAAGGAGAACACAAAGGCAAAACTGGAATGACTGAGCACAGCTGAGACCAGGAAATAGATCTGATCTCAACGTCAGTTGCCTCAGGGGTGTGGATATTGGAGCTGTTTAACACCCGTGTGCGGGGACAGCGCGGGAGGCAGTCCCAGGAGAGGGGAGGTGGTGGAGCAGAGCCCTGCTTGTGCCCTTAACCAGGCTTTGAAGGCTGCAGGAGAGGAGCCCCAGCCTCACGGCCCTGGCTTGGAATTTGGCAACGGAAGCAGATGTTATCCTGTACCTAACGAAGAGAGGATTATGAATCTGACAAGGCTGGGCATATGGGATAAAGTAATCTTATGAAAGACCGTTATCTGCTTTACTAACAGGGAAGCACTGGTTGCATTTTTCACTTTTTTTTTTTAAGCAGCTGTTGAATTTTTGAAATTATTCTCAATGTACACTGCAGTCTCTTTGACAACTCTAAAGAATATAAAGTCAAAACTCAAGGTGAATGAATCATCTTCGAGTAGCACTTGAGCTATTAATGTGTTGCAGAACATGACTTCTCCTTTTGCCTGTGGATTTGCAGCTTTTCTCCCCTTGCATAAACTTAGTTTTGATGCTGGGAGAGATCATATAAAAATAACATGCAGAATAGTTCTCTGTATGCACTTGAGTGTTACTGCTGACAGGATTAAGTGATCTGTGGGAGTTTAGCTCTCTTAGAAAACAAATCTGATCTCGTACCTGGAGTTCTGATCCTTTCTGCAGAAAAGGAGAGAATCCTATGAACAATAATGGAGAAGTTGTCAAGGAGCAGCCTGGTACTGCAGGGCAATGAAACTTGTGAAAATTCAGGCTATTAACAGGTGCCCATTTTTTATCTCGTGAGGAAAAGGGATAAATTTCAGATTTTAAAAATCAATATAGGAAAAAAATATACTGAGTTACTTGTCTTAAATTCTGTTGTTTTTAATGTTTATCCATTTATTCTTAGATCCCATTGCATAGAAACCAGCTCTATTATAAGCTCAGCTGACTTCTGCTGATATTACTTTCATGGTTATTCTATTCCCTTTGTAAAGGCCCTCAGAAACGGGCTCCAAAGAATAGTTAGTAGCCTTTTATATGGTAGATGAGGGAGAAATATAGTTGTTACATATCCAGCTTTTTTGGTTTTAATTAACAGATCTGTGCACTAAACCCCATGTCCTTTGAGTCCTTGTTTAATAGTCCAGTGGTTGATCTTGCAATATTTGGCAATTGCTGAGATTCCACCAAAGCAGTTCTGAATTGAAAGAGATGTGTTCAATTTTAAAAGTTTTTGGCCATGGTAAGTCAGTCAGTGAAACTGAACAGAATAAAGCTTGTTTTAGCAGTAACTCTTGTCCTAGGAGCTGAATCTGTCTCCAAATTAAAAAATCACACCCACCCCAAAATAATAAAAGCAGCAGTGCAAATCCAGCCAGAGGGGTTACATTGCCAGGCCCCTGAGAGCACCAAGAGGCTTCCATGGCTCTGAGCAACACCAACCATGAAGTCTAACATGAGAATATACTTAAATACAGTTCTTAATATGCTGATAAAGACAAAACTATCTCTTCTCATTAAATAATTAAATCACCTTGAATCAGTGTTATTATTAATGCTTAGATACATTTTCCAGTTTTATCCCCAACTTCTCCCCAGCTTCCCCTGGAGTGTCCAGCACTTGGCAAGCAGCAGTGCCCCTGTTTCAGCCATGCACTGAGGTCATGAAGAAAACACAAATTGAGTGTTGTTTGATACCAACTGTTTCCAGATGTCCTTATTAGTCCAATTATTTGATTTAGCAAATGTAGCTACGGTACTTTATTTAATACCACTGAATATGGCTTTTAAATCCCAGAGGGGGCCAGAAATACCCTGTTGTTATTCCTTCTGCACATTTTCCAGCCATACCTGGAATTGGTTTTGCACACAAAATTGACAAGATTAAGTTACAATTAGCTGTCTTTCTAGATTTTGGTTGCAGCTGCGTGAGAAGAAAAAATCTTTCTGTTTATGAATGAGTTGGCTATTGTGCTTCTATGCTTGGCATGCAGCAGGTTCTTAGTGGCTTAGGGTTTGATATTAATGATCCAAACATCTTTGATATGTTTAGCCTCAGCACACCAAAACAGCACACACAGAAACACTAGCACTAAAGGAAAGAAATATCAGTGATCTTTTGTATCTCATCCTCAGTACGATAAAAGAATCAGCAGTAGATCTCATGAATCGGTAGAGAGGAAACGTATTTTCCCTCTTCCTGCTTCTTCCCCTCCCCCGAAGACAATCTGATTTTTTAATAAAAACGTTTTTTGTTTGGTAATTTTATTTATTTATTTTCAACCTATAAGCTTCCTGAAAACCATTTTATTTAACTCTGAGGATTTTAAACCTTACTGTTCAGGGATTTTTCTCTGGTTCTGCTGAGAATTTAGAAGAGATCCACTCTGAGGGAGGATTATCTGCTATCTGCCTAATACAGATTTCACTGCTTCTCCTAAAGTATTTTGTGCTGAGGGCTGTTGAGAACCATCTTATTGAAATAGATGGGCCTCAGGTCCAGTCCAGAAGAAGTACCTATATTCTTATTTGTTGCTGTCTGTTACCCAGCATGAGCCTCTCCTTGAATTTGCTCAACAGGAGAACAGTAAGTGACAGTTACAGGAATAGGTCTGGAATTGAACTGAGAGCTGCCCAGCTCTCAGCTGTGGGAGGGCTCCCACTTGGATTGGAGAATTCACATTCTAAACACTTGTACAACTGCAGATCCTTTTGTGGGAAGGCTTGGGATGGGACAGACACATGCCAGAGCCATGTGATTGCTCTGAGCTTTGGCAGAGGCTGCTCAGCTCTGGGCTGGAGCTGTTCTGTCTCTCTGCTGCAGAGAAGTGAGGGGCTAAGGACAGTGTGAGCATCCTTGTTTCTATGCTTGGATGGACTCAAAGCAATGAACTTCGCTTCTGAAAGAGAAAACTACCGGTATTTCAGCCAGGGTAGGTACTTGAAACTTCGGTGACCTCTTGTCTTCTGTTGAAAACAACCATCCTTTTCCCAGAATACAGGAGTGGAACTCACTGCTGGTGTGTCAGGTATTAACATCCTCTGTGCTGTCAGAAGGCTGTCTAGAAGGCTTTAGACTTTGAGGGTTGCCTCTTTCCTTTCTGGTTACTAAAGGTAACTCTTTTCAGAGATGCTCTGAATGGGACAGGATGGTTGAAATTGGCCTAATAATACAAAGCTGTGGGTTTACATAAAATCTTCTTTTTGCTGTTTATTTTGCCTTGATGCTTCTACTTTCTGGACTTCCCCACTTTTTCTCTGGTCTCCAAGATGTGTTTCCATTTGAGTCTTGAACTTTAAGTAGTCTTGAAAATTCAATAACTGCTTCTGTGAACAGCGAAACCTTTCTCTTCTTCCATCAAATCCTAAACCCTTTGGATGCCTGAATCCTTCTTTAACAACTCTTAACACGTGCATACCTCTCCAATTTGAGGTAAATATTTCAAAGCTTAAGGTAAAATAGTATTAATTTAAGGTAAATATTTCAAAAGGTATCAATACTCACTGAACTTTTTTTTATCAGGACTTTATTAGTTAAAATACTGCTGGACTCTTTAGGGGAAAGAAAAACACCAGAGAGTCTCATGGCTTGGGTATTCGCTTGAGCTAAAGACTTCTCTGGCTGAAAAAATGTGATTTCCTTATTACTCTGTTATTTACTGGAGGAAGGGAGATTTGATTGTTCCTGGAACACAAGGAGAGAGTCTTTTGTGAGGGAATGTTAATATGAGAATGCAATGCTGCCACTCAAATAAGGGGGATAAAGGAAAGTACTGCTGATTAGATGTGGCCACGGAAGTGTTCCCACGTGTCATTTGGACCTCTGGGAGCACTGTTTTCTTTAATCCTCACACACTCCAGTTACAACTCCTAGAGAAGAGCCTCTCTTAGGCTTGTGGTACAGCGAGGACTAGTACCTGTCAGGGGAAGTAAGATTTAACATTTTTTATAAGTGTTTGGTGTCCATAAATACCTGTTCTTATTCTGTACCACCAATGGAAAGGAGTAGATGAATTTTGAACCAAGAAGGAAATGATCTCTGGTAGTACAACTCTTCATTGCATCAGGATTCTATATTCTAAGAATATTTACTTTTCCTTACTGGTTTATTCCTCTTTGTTTGTTTTTTTCCCCCTCTCTTGGAGTGGATTAGCACAGCTTCGGCTACACAGAGACGGTGTGAAGAAGACAAAGCAGAACTAAGCCAGATATTTCTTTCTCTGAAAAAAATCCCTCCCACAATTGATGCAGCTGCTAAAGTGCTTTTCCTTCTCTAATCTTTCTGACATCTGGAGTTGCTGAATCCAAGCAAGATATACCAGTACTTCAACAGATCTGTTCAACAGAGTCTGTAAATAGATAAGATTTAATTCAACTAATGGAGGAAAAAAAGAAACATGAGGACAGTAGTTTTAGTAGACGTTGCCAGCACTGCTTGCTGTTTTTTCTTTATCCCTCCTTTAGCAAATGCTGTTACTGTAAGAGGCAGAGCTGATAAATTTACTTTCTTTGCTGTTGCAGTTTAGGAAAGTTCAAGAAGTCAGCTGTCAGATTCTGAGGGCCTTGCAGGCAAAGGAATTTCAATTTCAAAGTACAGGAGATGGAAGTCTTGAAACAAAAGATCATCAAACACTAATAATTCCTGACTGTTGCTGGAGCTATGGAGTGGGTAGGAAACCGTGCCTCTTTTTAAGGGGCAGAGTGTAACAGTGAATCTTGCACTCAGCCCTTTGGGACAACATAAGGGTGATACCAGGGAAGTCAGATGTGAACAAACACATTATTTAAGGCCACTGAAAAATACTCCAGCATGTGCATGCCCAAAAAATTGCTGAAAAGTAAGAGGAAAAGTTCTAGGAGAACTTTGGAATCGCATTTCCAAAGCAGCTCAGAAAGCAGCTTGTCTTGCTGAGTCCTGCTGTGGTGTCCTTCAGAGCCCAGCTCCAAGCACGAGGCATGTTCAGATACCTGCAGCCTGTGCAGTGTGGCACTCAGGCATTGCTAAATGCATGTATGTCACCACAGACATGGCATGCACACATTTTATGATTAAACTGCAGAAAAGTAATATTCAGCAGAGCAAAAATCTGAATTTTCAACTTTGCGTGCTATTGCAAATTTCACCTTAATTACCTAACAAATTTTGCCTTCCCTAAAGTGCAGTTAGGTGTATTTTTCAGCAAATAAACCATTTGTCACAAAAATTGCAAAACTTTCTAAAGAGCGACCTTTAAATCTTCTTGTGTTGCTGCTTTCCCAGACAGGCTTTCTCAGCCTGCAGATTTACTTTGCAGATTTGTTTGTAGATTTAGTAGACTCACTGTGTTCCCAGTTGTATGATGTTGCATTTGGCTGTATTAAAATGCATTTTTTAGGTTGCAAGTGATTCACGTCTCTCTGCAAGAGTAAAAGTTAGCCTGCCTCTGCTATTTACTACTCCACAAAGATTTGCAGCTGCAAAAAATCATACCAGCAAAAAATTCATAATGCAGTCTTACTGTTGACAAAAATCCACAATAATGTGGGACCAAGCTCTTGCTTTGACCTAAGACTGAAAAGGGACCTGCTCTTGTTTCTTCTTGTTACCATCTACATCTTGAATCCAGTCAAGCAGCATTTTTTTTCCTTGCGTTGTTTGTATTTTACAGATAAATTCTTTATCAAAAGTGGAGTTAAAAGCCAAGGTATCAATGTAGCTGCCTTTATAGCTGACCCAAAATTGCTTAAATAAGCAGACTAAGTAAATAATAGATTTGCAACAGCATCTACGTGGTATGAAAGCACTGCTGTGTGACTTCTTTTTGGTTTTGATAGTGTCCCAGATATAACGTTAAATGCTTTGTCTACTGCCAACCAGAGAAGGAAGTGATGTCTAGTTCTCCAGGTAATATTTAAAAGTAATATATTTTGAAATACTCTTGACAATCACGGAATCTTTTAGCATTAATGCTAGCAAAAAAACCCCACACCCACAAACAAACCCAGAAAAAACAGAAAAGCAAAATTATGAGCATTGCTAATTCCGAAACCTGTGCAACTTCCTGCTAGTCATTGGTGTATATTCTCTAGATTTTTCAATACAGAAAAAAAGCTTGATTTAGAAAGTGGTCCCCCCTAATTTTCTTTTGACATTAGGTATGCTCTGTGTTTTACATACAGCTATAAAAGACTCCTGGTTTTTATTGCAACTTGACAGTTATGCCAAAATGCCCTACAAACCCCCTAGATTCCTTTTATCTAAATTAGTTCTTCTTGAGAATTAGTTCTTCTCTCAGATGCTGCTCCTTGTGGTGGCTGTGGCAGGAGGTGGAATTGGTATTTCCCCAAAGCAATATGGCATTTCTAGCTGGCAGCAGGGTGGATTCCTGCAGGGGAAGGATGGGACAGAGACAGAGCTCCCAGAACTGCACAGGCAGAGGGACTTTTGAACAGAGCAGAAAACAAACCTGTACTTTGCTCTTGAAGGTGGAAAGATGGAGGCTTCCCTGGTCATGGGAAAGACCTCACAATATTTGTTTTAACTCCAGAGGCTACTGGAAGCCTCCAGGAAATGAGATTGAAGGAAAGGACTGGCCCTGTAGGGATATCATGGGGCTCTCGGTGGCTTTGTTTGCGATTTGTTTTAACCTGTTTCCCCAGTACATCTGAGCTCTCTGTATTTTAAATCATTACTGACTTAAAATCAGTCAGCAGCTCGTGGTCTTGCAAAATCTGCTCAAGTGTAAGCCCATAATGTTTCTTGGTGTGTTTGCTTTAAGGAGAAAAAAAAAAAATAAAGCAAGCTTAATGTCCAGACTCAGAGTGATTTAGGATGGTATTGCATTGTGTGACATGTTTATATGATAATATGTGAACACCTATGTCTGCAAGATACACTTAGAATTAATGGCACCTTGCACTGAAAGATGACTTGGAAGAATTTATTGCATTTTCTTCACTGGGCTGAGTGCTTTGGAATGGCAAGGTGCTGATCACTAGGATCGTGGGAGAAGTGAGTCAGATCCGAGATTATCAGGGCAGAAATTACAGGAGCTGTTCCTTCAGGTGTATGGCTCCAGCAAAAGCCAATGGATGGGTGTCAGCAGGAATGCTTCATGGACGGGTGTCAGTAGGAATGCTCCAGGGGTGGGTGTCAATCAGCAGGAATGCTCCATGGACGGGTGTCAGCAGGAATGCTCCATGGATGGGTATCAATCAGCAGGAATGCTCCATGGATGGGTATCAATCAGCAGGAATGCTCCATGGATGGGTGTCAATCAGTAGGAATGCTCCATGGACGGGTGTCAATCAGTAGGAATGCTCCATGGATGGGTGTCGGTAGGAATGCTCCATGGACGGATATCAATCAGCAGGAATGCTCCACGGACAGGAATCAGTAGGAATATTCTTTCAGCTCAAATTGGCTGTGGTCCATGGGATATGCATCCACAATCCTGCAGACAGACAGAAGAGCTGTTTATGTGTCCCACGTGCATCAACACACACAGGGGGGTGTTCTGCTTCTCACTCAGAGTGGAGCTGAAGTGCAGCTGTTTGACTGCTGAGGACACTGTGCCACAACAGCAGGGACACTCCTCTCCAGCACACTTGGTGAAAGGCTGCTGTGAGGCAACCAAAACAGGCTGGGCAACCAAATCAGTCTGAGCTAATCCGGCTCTATGGCTCCCAAAATGAGGTGAGCTTGAGTACAGCCAGCAAGGCTACAGGGAGCTTGGAAATGTTTCCACTCTATTGCAAGCATGGAAATAGATGGTGCCCCAAAGAAAAGAGAATTTACATCCTGGATATCGGTAGATTTTCCCAAAACATCACAGGGCAAATTACTCAAGAACTTTAATCAAGTGACTGGGTTTGTTTGGATTAAAAACCTTTCAGCTCTGTTTTCACACAGCTCCCATGTTTGTGTGATTGCTTCAATTTGCACTTAAGGCTCTAGCATATCAAAGTATCATCCCTCAGACCTAAAATCAGCAGTGTTAAGACTATGCATTAAGAGCTTTTATTTAATGAAAATATTAATTTAAAAAAGAAAATAAATTAGACAGTGCAATAATGAAAGAATACCAAGGAGCAAACAGGCCTCTTCATATTTTAAATCTTCCTCTGCCACTGATGCCTATGGGAGCCATTACAATCATTTATTTTCTTTATCAATTTATTGCTTTTGCCTTTAGGCTGGAGAGAAAAATAAGCCCCCAACCTTGCGTGGCTGTACTGAGGATAACAGCAGCATTCATTGCTACAATGGCTTTTGGGGTGTTTTGTAAATGGGTCTAAAGGACTGATAATCAGGGGAGAAAAAAGCCACTTTTTCAAACCTGTTCGAGTCAGTAGGGAATAGTTGGTGTGATTTTCTCGGTGATGCATCATTGTCCCCTTCCATTTCAGTGCAGTGATAAGTGCTCCTGCGAGGTCTGTGCAGTCCTGGTGCAGCTGGGATGTGAAAGTGGGGTAGAGGAGTTCCTGTTTTCATTCCAGCTGAGCATCAGAAAATGGAGCAAACAGCTGCTTGGGGCAATGCTAAATGTCCAAGCAGAGGCCAGCCCAGCCCGGAGAAGCTTCTCTGATACAGAAACCCTAGCAGGGATGTGAGGGTGAGCTGCAGGGAGGAGCCTGCCAGCACTGCTCCCCTCACTCACAGAGGGAATCATCAGGAACAAAAAGCACCATCAGTACAAGTGGGGGCCAAGGTTTGTTTTGTCTAACACTGCCAATAACAAAGTGTCGATCGTCTTGGTTATCCCAAACCCTATCCAACAGCTTTTGTGACGATTGAGTTTATATCATTGAGTTAATATTCTCCCCTATTAATTTTTTGTCACCTGACTGTAGGTAACAGTAGCCAATTTCTTGTGTGCTGAGGACTTGTATTTCAGAGAATGCTGCTGCTCCTTCACGTGAGAGTCCCTTGGTCTCATCTCAATATTGCATTTTTTAGGCCAGTCAGACTGGAGTTGGAATATATGACAGGTTTCCCTCATCTGAATTGTGGATGAGCATTGATGGAATAGAATATTTATCTGTATTTGATCCGTACGTTTTGTATGATTTGCAGTGAGTTTGTATGCAATGGTTATGTTTCAGTACTTCAGTGATAAACTTTTGAAGGGTAACAGCCCACTCACTCATGCACCAGCCATAATGTGATGCATGGCACAGGGCAGCCCTCTCCAATACAGAGAATTTGTAGCAAAGAGGTTTTCTAGTCCTTGAGGCACATCAAGTGTTTTCTAGCACTTTAAAGCACTGTATCTGCGCATATTACAAAAGAAACACCAGGTATTCTGGTTTTTAAACTGTTCTGCTCCATCCAATCAAATATGTCCCTTTTTGAGTGTTTTATGGAAAAAAAAAAGCAAACACAGAAAACACCCAAACCCAGTGAATTTCAGATGGATTGTGTGGGTGTCCAGACTCAGGTCTTTGTGCCAACAAAAGGTCTGTTTATTATTTCTTCATGCAGAACGCAATTAGCCACCTACACTGAAGTGGGCATGGGATAAAGGATTGCTCCCTTACCACAAAATCTCCTATTAAGTGCAAGTCTGGGAGGAAGATCCAGCTGGACTTGAGCTATTGCTAGCTCAACTTTGTTTTGCTTTTCAGCTTTAGAAACTGTGGAAAAGCGGTGCCCTTGTCTCAGGAAGACTTCGTGCTCTAGGTGCCTGACCTCAGAAGTGCTGGGGCAGGGAGTGCAAGATGCTCATGCGTTTTTCTTGTAAAAAAAACAGGAATGATGGAGAGATCAGGGAAATTGGTGGTGCCCAGAGCTTTGAAGAGTGTGAAATGGTCTGTTGGTGAGCACTGTTAAGTTAAAAATTGAGGCAGGCACAAGGAATTCTTACGCTGAACACAAGGACTTGCCATCTACCTCCAAGAAACAGGAAATATCCCACAAAGTTAAAATAACAGAAAAGGTTACTCATTCTAAGTTTATAGAGATGAAATAGAGTTACTTTATGTCAAAGACTTGGTAGTAAAAGTACATACATAAGGCAGTTGATAATGTTGGTAATGTGGAGTAATATTTGCTGTAGGAATCAGGGGATTTTGGTACTTAGTTCTGCCATTGATTCACTCTGTCAGACTTTGTCAGCACAGTGCCTTCATTTCTACTGCTAAAAAAGATGGCTGGTAAATGTGCTTTTAAAGATCAAGGGAATTTTTAAAGATTTTGGGACTGTAAAATTTGCAGATGATCACAGTGTTATGGTCATTTGCAGCAATACTTTTAATTTTTTCCCTTTATAAGGGATTTTACTTCTTTTTCTTTTTTTGAAAGTTAATTTATATTAGGAGTAAATGTTTTATGATACACCCATAGGAAATGCTTATTTACTTCTCAAGGTTTCATTAAACCCCAAACTGTTATGTCTTCTGTGCTGATGAGACAGTTTGTCTCATTCATGGTCAGCCACTAAATTGTTCATGTCAACCTTTGTGTTTATGTAACACCGCTGCACACAGAGCTGAAGTTGGCATCCTAAAGCAGTTCTACAGGAATTTTTCTATGAGTTGGTCTTGGGATTTTTCAAGGGTCTGACTCTACTGGCATAAATTATTGTCAGTGGGATTCACAGAGGTAACAGCAGAGAGCATGGACCCAGGTGTGCATTCCCCAGGCACTCGTTCCACAAGCTGGGATTGCCAGCCTGCCCTCGGGGGTGCAGGTGATAGCATAGGGTTAAAATGTTTCTAAAATCGTGGTAGCTAAAGTAGGCCTTGGGAACGGGAGTGGGCATTGTCTTTACAAAGATCAGGTGAAACTGCACTTGCGTAGTCACCTGTATGGTACATGATAAACTTAAATGCAATAATTGGTTAGTAATTAAATATAATTAAGAAACAATTGTTTAATCACAACGAGAATCATGAGAGAGGAACAACAATCATGAGAAATGCGGTGGGAAGGGGGCTTAAAACTCATGCTTGGGTGAAATCAATATACACAATAGAACAATATTGAGATAATGATTAACATATGACTATACAACAGTTATGTAAGGAAAGGGTATAAAAATGTATCCATGGCAAATCCATGTGGGAGTCAGATTTGGGTTTGTACCCCTGATTCCCAGAGCTCTTCAATAAAAGCGCCTGCATATAATCATACCGTGATTATGTGTTTCTACGCTAACACAGGGACCCATCACCTAATCCCTCGTCCTGAAAAGGCTTCAAAGGTTTCATTTAAAAACGCCAACAGTAAAAGGAAAAACTGGAAATTGTGTGAAGGCTGTGGAGAGGAGGAGGAGGAGGAATAAAGATGCTGTGCATGGGCTCAGGCAGCCTGGACTGGAGGCAGGAGGCCCCAGGATGAGACAGGCTGGGTCTGTGGGCACAGGGTGAAACTGGGATGGAGACGCACGGGTTCCTCTCCTGGCACATCACGCTCTGGGCTCGGGGGGCTCTGCAAAGCTGAGATAATCAAGTTCCTCTGCGCTCACCCACGGCTGGCATGGTCTGGGAGGAGGCTGAGCTCTCAGAGAGGAGCTGGTGTTCTCTGTACCTTGAACAATGCCAGCACGGTGTTATCCACATTCCAGAACGGTTCCATCACTGTTACCCACCCCACGTGCTTGGCACTGGGCACAGTTTGGATCAGCAATATATCGCAATTTTATGGGATGGAAGGGGATATCACCAGATTTCTTTTTTTCTTGAGGATAGGGATTTTGATTAATTTTTTTCCCTTCTCTTCAGGGTTAGCACTTTTCCTTATATATATTTCAAGGTAGGGAAATTGCTCACTTGACAGCTGTGGATAAAACATGAAATTTTAGATAATGTTTTAAATTCACCAGAGACAAACCTGCTTCAAGGTAATTTATAAATTAAACTAAATTCAAATATTGTCTTGTGGCATCTACCTGTAATTAGAAAACTTTCTTGAAGAGGAAAGAGATGGCTGGTATACAAATTATTTTGCAGCTAAAAATAGGACTGGTTAGAGATTGGGTGATATCGGGTGAATCGTGTTTAACAAGCTTTCTTCATTTTGTATTTAAGTTTTTCCCTGCTCAACAGCTTGAATGTTAAGTTTGCTATATAAAAGTTAATGAGGAGAGTCAGAGTATGAGATTTCGCAGATTCTTTGGTGTGAATTTGGTTTCAAAATTCTGTCTTCTCCCATCTCTTTCTTTCTCTCTCTGTTATCATGGGATCACAAATTGATTTGGGTTGGAAAGGACCTTAAAGCTCACCATGTTCCAGCCCTGCCAAGGCCAGGGACACCTTCCACTATCCCAGGTTGCTGCAAGCCCCAGTGTCCAAACCCAGCTCCTCAGGGCTGCTCTCATATGTTCTTTGCCTTTTATCTGTCTTTCTAATGCCTGAAGGAAGAAAAAGTAGTCCTTCGAGAAAAAGTGGGATTTTTTTATGTTTTGGGAAATGTTATGTCAGAGCTGCTTTATTTTTCTTTCCTTGGATATGATCCCTATGGTTCCATCAGCCCACGAGGCTCACATGGAGAGCAGAGAAATGCTGAGTGAGGCTGTGCTTTAGCTCACTTCTGAGGCTGAGACTCCCTGCCCTGCCCTGCCCTGCCCTGCTGAGCATCTGAGCATTGGCCTGCCTGGCTCTCCCCTCTCCTCCACTCTTCCCCTTCCAGTGGGTTTAATTCAGTGCACATTCCTATCTGCCTTCTTGCCTTTCACCTGCTCCGCCTGTTGCTTTCCTTTGAGCAGTTCCTTACCTGTCACTGGCTGCAGAGGCAACATCTTTAGGAAGGGGCAGAGAGGAGAGGTCACTGGAAACATTGGTTTTTTGTAACAAGCCTCGTAGAGGCTCATAACAAGGGCTGTGCTGCCAAGAAAAGGCCACTGGCTTTCCCAGTTTTACAGCTCTGATAAAAATTCTGAGCAGCGAGAGATCATTCATTCAAGCACCTAAATCAGAAAAGAAAAGAAAGGAAACAAAATTATCCTTTGCAAGTAGTAGTGTGCTGTAACATGCCTCTAACAGATTGCGCCTTTATTCAATTTCTTTATAAGGGGCAATGTGTCAAAAGGCTTTTTCCCTAGACCTGCTAAAGTGGTAAATGGAAGGACAGCAGATTTGCTTCACCTTTTACCCTGAAGCAGTAAACGTTGTTGCTGGGAGGTGACATCAGTCAAAAACTGTGCCAAATCCAGGTATGGCAGGCTCCAGGGCAACCTGTACTCAGTAGGCTTCTAATTCTGACCTGTAATTGCAGTCATTTTCAGAAACTCAGTGCTTCCCAGCTGAGTTTCCCTTCGTCCACAGAAATGTAGAAGTGAAGCTGCAGCTGTCTTGCAGCTGAAGGACAGGAGAAAAATGTGTGGGTAAATATCCACCTTAGGGAGGTAAGGATTTGTAACATTTGGGTGGTTTTCTAGTGGGAAGGGCAGTATTGCTCCATAGTTGATAGGACATGCATCAACTCCCGTGTCCCCTGCTCGTTAAGTGACTTAGCACATGATAATCTATACGAGGCAGAAATCCCTGAGCAGCTGCTCATTACTGGGCAAAAAATAACACCAAATTATTTGCTCCCAAATGCCATCGTCTTCTCACTAAAACTATTTTGCAATATTGCAGGAGTTTTGAAGGAGACAAATGCTGTGGTAAGCAAGTTATTGGGGTTTTCAATTTTGAAAGGAAATATTACATTTGTTTCAAAAGTGAAAATGAAGGTAAAGATGACGTTAAGCTCAGAAAAGACATGAAACCAAACCCACTGTCCTTATGTGGATTGAAAGATATGTATTCTTCCTGAAGCTTTTTAAGGTTTTTATTTCAGAAAGTTAATCTTAAAATCAGGTTTTGATGATGATAATAATAATGGGGCTCAAACAATTTTAAGGATGAGCATTGGGAGCAGATTGGAAATGTGATACAGTGGAAAAAAGACAATATAAACTTTTTGGTACAGGTAACAAGACACAGGAAAAAATGTTGAAAAGAAAGATAGTAAGTCATTTCTGCTCACTGTAAGCATTCAAATAATAGGAATGCTTTAAATATGTTGTGATTAGACCTGTTGGTAGCCTGGTGCACTCTATGCAGGGTAATATTTTGCTTAAAGATCTAAAGCACTTCAAACCTCAGGTTCCCAAATGTTTCTCCATCAGCACTTTAATGCATCCTCGGTCACCAAGCATTGCTGATGATGTCCAGTGTGAAAAACTCCTTGCAAATTATTTTAATCTCTTGTTATTAAGCTTTTTACCTTCCTTGCCAGTACACAGGACCTACCTTGAGCAGTTCTTTTTGTTTGTGTTTACAAAGTAGTTTATTTTCTCTGAATGCTGTGAAATGGAATTTTTTAGTGTCACATGGTGATGGATAAGCCTTTTAATATTTTAGCAGAAATTACTCCAATAAACTAATTACTTTCTCTGCTGTGTGGTATCTGGACTGAGATCACAGATAGAAGAACTGTCTGGTGTAAACACCAGGGTTTGAGCAGTTCTTTATTTTTGCAGCACAGCCCTCAGCTGACAGCGTGTTTTCTGTATTTTGCCTTAAGAAAAGGTCTTTATTTCATCCTCTCAACAGTTTTGCCCTCAGAAAAGAGAGCTTTGCCTACTGTGTTGAATGGAGGACCTGGCAGACAAATGATCCTGCTGTATTTAATATACAGCCATCAATAACTCCAGGAGTTACCTGCAGACTACATGGGCAACCTTGTGGAGGTGAAGCAGAGAGCAGGCATCAGTGTGTGATGATGTCTTTGTCGTTCGTGGATGATGTAGCAGGGGAGCACCAATGAAGATAAGGTAATTTGTTGTTTATGTTCTGGAGTGAAGTGTGAGGGGGACACCTGAACCATCCAGCTTTTTTCTAGATGTCATCTGCAGAGGTATTTCCAGGGTCATCACCCTCAGGCAGGAATGGGAATGCTGGGGACTTTTCAGCTGACTTTGGGAAGGAAAGAGGACTGTTGGAGGCCAAACTTGTGGTGCTGCTGGCACACAGGGGGATGCCTCCCTGAGGTGTGGTTTTTCCAGGGCAGGGGGTGGAGGTCACTGCCTGCTGCTGCTGGGGTTTGGTTTCCAGCACAGGTAGCAATGGTTGCATTTGGCTTGCTAGTAGTGCAGAAGGTCTAGAATAATGCTGTAAAATGCCTATTTTTTATTTTCCCCCCCATGTTCTTTGGTTCCTTATCTTCTTTAGTGTGAAGGTTTGGGGCTTAAAGGAAGGAGAAGTGATCACAGACACGAAAGTCAGCTCTAGTGAGAGAGGAAGTGATAACACCCAATACTCTGCTGTGTTGCTCTGTATCATGCAGTTGGTTTTTCAGGGTTTTTATCTCTCTTCTGGATTAAGAGGCTCTGAGGCACAAGAAGGCTTGATGTATTTGCTGCTGCATAAAGGTAGAGATGTGTCTATGGTGTGTTGGGTAAAGGAGCAACTGAAGAGTGAGTAGGCACACTTCAGCTTGCCCTCTTTAGCTGATAAAGATTAAAAAGGAGGGAAAAGCCAAGAGCAGGAGCATCAGCTCTGTAGACACCTATGGGTTGCAAGCAGCTCAGGGAACCCAATAAAATCCTTGGACAAGTTAAAGCTTGGTCGGTGATCTGCCATCACATTCCTGAAAATGCTGTCCTCACTTATGAACAGACAAGGTGCAGATCTGGGGAGTGCAGAGCCAGAGAGCAATCACAGTGTAAATCACCCCACTGGAAATGTTCCTCGGCAGCTCTTGTGAAGTCAGAACAAGCAAACAGAGCTGGCTTTGGAAGGAAGGTTCTGTCCTGGGCTTGTCAAGATTAGGAGCTCTGACTGCTGTCCTTAATCCCAGTGTTTAAAAAACGTATTGGGAATTGTGGACGTGTTTGCTACTGATGTGATGAGAGTGCTGCTGGGAACGAGTTGTGTTATTGACAGCTTGAGGATTTAGGAAACATTATTTTTGGTGGTTTACTGCTGAAGGTTAACTGAGTAGTGGCAGGCCACAGGCATGAACAGGCAGCTGCAGGTAACTTGGATTTTAGGCAAGTTTCTGAAGGTGTCATCAGGGGCTGCTCCCTCCCAGCATGTCCAGCATGACTCCAGCACAGCCTGGGCTTTTCTTTTTGTTGCAAGGGAGGGTTTAAGCTGCTTGATTGTCTTGTTCATCTGTTCTGGAGAGACCTGGACTGTCCACCCACTGCACAAACAGAAGAAAACAGGTCCTGTTTCACTCACAGATCATATTTGTCTGACTGTTTCTTGTGCCTTTCAGTCATTTTTAATTTAGACACTGTCTTCACATATATTGCATTTTTTGATTCATTGTATAGGAAATTACTGCAAGCTGGTTTTTCAGTTTTCCTTTTAATACCTACACAAAACTCAATTAAAACTAATATCAATTAGCTGCGAATGACTTTTGAGAACCCTATTAAACAAAAAATATGAGCAGATGAGAACGATTTAAAATATGGGAGTATGTCAGTTTTAATATCCATTATGTTGCTGTATTTCCAAGCCATAAAAGTGACAAGAATGGCATGCACTGCGTAAAAGAAATTTGTTATGGTCACTTAAAAAATTGTTTTTATTATTATTAACTACTGGAAAGTCAGATATGGATAGTAAATATTCTTTGATATGGAGTACAGATTTTCATGGACTGACACTTCATATTTCCCAACTTTAAGTATTTGTTCCTGTTAATAAGTGTTTTGCTGCTGCTCTGGAGTCCTTAAAGTATTTTTAAATGCTGTAGAGGTTTGTGAGGTGTGTGTAGCTGTTAGTACCTTAAGCTTGCTCTGTGAAAAGGTAGAAATTTTGCAAAAACTCAGTGTTGTGTTCAGAGCATTTGCCCTGTGATTGAGAGGGATGGGAGTTTGCTTGAGTGATCATATTAAGCTATACCAAAGGTTCAGCTAACCAGCACTGGTCAATAGAAGGTGTCCAGGGCAGACAACAAGGAAAATACATGAGCGAAAAAAGACCTTTTAGGATACTTCCCCATTCATCTGTGACTTACAAATTTTTGGATACTTGTAGTTGTTAACCCTGAATGAGATTTTTTTTTTCCTCTGAATATATGAATATACTTAAGTCTTGAATCCATGTAAAATTTCAACACCAACAGAATCTCATGGGAATAAATTTCAGTAGCTCTTTATAATGAAATGTATCTTTTAAATGGTCTGATCATAGGTTAAATAGCTTTGTTCTTTTGAATTTCAAATTTGCATCTGACAATGGTTTCCTATTAACTAACTCCAGTTGCTTAACTTATTACAGAAAATGTCTCAACTGTGGTCCTGATTTTTAAACATTAGTTTATCCTTCACCCCCCCATGCCTTTTTTTTTTTTTTTTCTTTTTTCCTCTCTTCTTTCTTGCTCTTGCTGGTTAGAAATCAGCTTGAAGCTGAGCAAACCTCAGTCCCAGTTTCTGGGCTTGCTGAGTGGAAAGGCAGGAGCTGAGAAGCACCTTCAGAGCAGGTTGTACACGGCAACAGCCAGTGCAGGAACACATAAAAAAGACATAATAGATGAACTGCAGAGCAAACTGAATTAGATACACTTAGAGCAGTGTAATGAACTGGTGCCTTTAGTAATTAGCCAGGGCTGAAGTGATCTACTGTGGATTATATTCTTTGACTCTCTAATAATCTAAGTCACATTTCCCCTGGTTGACATTTACCAAAGGCCTCAATTTTCTGGTGTTTCATAGCTCACTTTTGAATGCTCGAAACCTGGATGTTAATGCTGAGAGCTTCAGTTTAAATTGTCCTTTCTGCAATTTTGTACGCTTCTAACTTTATTACAATTCTGTCCTTTAAGTCAGATACATCAGACGTTATTGCAGACATATTAGAGTATAAAACTTGTCTGGACTCAAAAATGGTAATAAAATTTAGATCCTTTTTCATGGAACTGGCTCTTTATGGACGTGTTTTCCCAGTGGAATATTCACCAGCTTCTTCAGGGCTTCACCAGTGTCCAGGCCTGTATCAGACCTGTGGTGCAGGATATATTCTGGTTCCAGGCTGCAGATGTACAGCATTGGTGCACCCAAAGTGGTGACCTCAGTGCTGCTGTGACATCCTGCTTGACATTCCCAAAATCTCTTTCAGGCCTCACTCTTTTTTTACTGTTTTTGGTTGGTTGATTCACTTTCTTGGTCCATTTTTTCTTAACATTTTACTTCTTTTTTTTTCTTTTTTGAATTAGAAAATATTGCTCACCGTGTGCATTTTATATTACTGCAAACTTCAAGAGTTAAAATAATGCAGCTTTAAGTAATTTAAAATGACAAAAACATATAAAGGTTGAAACGTGCATCTAAATTTTCAGTGTTTGATGCTTCCCTGTGAAGAGCTGAGAAACCTTGAACTTTGGGGTATTTTCTGAAAGTTGTATTTGTTACTTTGAGGCCTGTAGTCTAATTAATAGTTATTAATATGGGAACTGATGTTCTCGTCAATTTATTGCCTTTGAGAATGGAAGCTTCAGGTGAAGAGGTTCAAGTATGTGACCAACCTGATTGTTGTGTCAGTGTGTTCACGTTTCATGTTAAGGGATCCTGACTGAGAAATTCAAACACTACTGCAAGTAATGAGTAATGGTACGTAGTTAGTTAAATGTGCTTACAGGTTTCTGTTTCTCTCTTTTAGGACATCTTTGGAATCATCATTTTATAAGTCTCAGGCTGATGTATGTCAGGATTAAGACTTGAGCAGTCAGCATTTTTTTTTTTATTTTCATATTACTCAAAATACGTGTATGTCGATAGTATTTACCAGCACTTATTTGCATAGGGAAAAAGGCTTTAAATGCTGCTGCTTATCTGGTCTTTAGCCCCATAGCATTTATAGCAAAGATGCTGTTAGCTGAGTTGTGTGATTTAATCTGGTGCTCAAAAGAAAATGTCAACCAGACCAGCTCTGAAAATTAAACTATTCCAATGCCTTTAGGACTTTTTTCTTCCATTGGCTTCAAATGAAAATAAACATAGAGATTTTTCTATTCTTTATGGAAATCCATCTGTTCCTGCTTCTCTTTTTGTGTGATTTTGAACTATTGCATCTGCTTTTCCTTGCTCCTTTCCAGTATCTGTCATTGCTCTTGTTTCCTGTTGCATTTCATTTCTTCCTCTCCTCTTTTAATATTTAAATCAGTCAAACCACCCGAGTTTTTAATGATCTAATTTTCCAGATCAACCAAATACCTAGCACTGCTGGGGTTTCCTGTCATTTTGCCTGAAAACATTCCTCTCCTTGGCACCCATTCAGTGGCTTGTAATACACCCCCAGCACTTGAAACAAAGGTTCATTGCTTCCCTGCAGCCTCTGCTCAGTCTTTGGTGCCTTGGCAGGACTCACAATTAGCAGTAAATAAATATCTGGTTGCAACTTCTCGAATTTAGCTCCTGGAACACCACCTGGAGGATTGTGTTATGTTTGAATTGCCAACTCTTCGAAAGGCAACTGTTAGAGCTACTCTGGGTTTTTCCTTCTATTTGTATAGCTGATTGACTCTGTTTTATACTGAGCTCTCTTACCAATGAAGCTGGGACAACTCTTGGTTGTCTGAGTTGGTTGAAGGTGTGGAGTGTTCCGTATAAAACAAATAACTCTGCTTATCCAAGCCCTGGTAAAAGATCACGAGAGAGGGACTGAGCAGGGAAGGGCACATGGCAAAACTGACTGGAGAGCTTACAGACACCTTGGACTCAGTGCCACCAACTAAAACACCCCCAGCAGGTCGTGGTGCTGGAGGTTATGGGGCTTTCTGGTACAGCAGAGTTACCTGAGCCCAGCCAAAACCCCTGAGGGTGCTTGAGTTACTTTGGACAGCAGAGGTGAACATGGCTTTGAGTTCCTATCACTCGATGCTCTCAGTAGTGAGCACAGCAGGGAACTGAGGGAGAAAGGTGAATATCTCATCTCATAGGCCTCTTAAAAATGTCAGTTTTGGCACCAGCAAAGCTGTGCCTGCTCCTGAAAGCAGGAAGAGGGCCGGGTGCCTTCTGTAGCTCATGGCCGTGCTGCCGAGGGTCGAGCTGGAGAAAGCAGCTTTGGGCTGGCCAGTGCAAGGAAACCAACGTTTTGGTGGGGTGGACTGCCCCAGATCCATGTTCAAACACATCCCCCATCATGGCATAAACATAACACGAGACAAATGTTCACTTCAGATTGTCTCAGCATGGCTGAGTAGGTTGCTGTGTGTGGTGGTTGCACGTGGTAGAGCTGTACCGCATGTGGCTGACTTGCTCAGAAATATCTTTCAAGAGCTTTACAATTCTTGACTCCCTCCTATGATTTCTGGACAGTGCATGAGGTGCATAACATGAATTATTATTCCACTTGCTGATTTCCAGTGTCATACAGGACTATTCAAATTTTGTTTGATTTGCTACTTCTGGAAAATGATACAGTCGAACTTGTACTTGGCTTGTTTTAATTGCTTCAAGTGGGAGAGGCTATCAAAGGAGCACTTTTCAAACCCAAACTTTGCTATAGCAGAGTATTTTATTCCATTCCCATCACAAGTGCTTGAGCAGGCATCCTGGGGAGATAGGCCTCTCCTCCTCTGCAGTGTTATTGTAGAGACACAGAAATGGAGAGTAGGGATTTTATGAGCCTCCTGCTCAGCAGTAGATAATTCAAAATCCAGAAAAAACACCACTCTGATATTTTGTGAAAAGAGATTCTGAAAGAGGTACAAGAACAAACTGAACTTTTTAAAGCATGAATGAACATTACCAATAAGTGAATAGTCCTGGAAGCCCATTCTCCTTTGCTGCTCAGCTGTTTCAAATGCAAGCAATCACAATGCAGCCAGGACGTACCTGCTAACCCAAGCAGCAATCTGGGGCTCTTAGAAAGCTGTTTTGAGGCAATAACAGGGGGATTTCATCTGAAGGCAAACTCATGTTTATTAATGAGAACAAGGTATTTTTTCCTCCTGTTTGAAGGATGATTGATGTTGGAGTGATTGTTTGTGACCATGATGTACTGCTCTGCCTGCTTGCTGCTCACTCCTGTGACATTTGCCTTGCCTTCACAGACAGCTTGGCACTGGGGATAGCCCAGATCACCTCACAAATATCTCTAGTGAGAAGTGCCCCACGAAGGAAAAAACAAACAAAAAAATCTTATTAGTGTTTTAAATGCTAGCTGTTGGGAGACTTCTTATTTTAAAAAGTTTGAATTATATTGTAATTGCTTAAGTTTTACACCAAGTGTAAGGTGAAAACTTTTCTATTTGATGTGAGACTGCTCCCATCACTCATGTCACTGCTGTTAATATGTTGCTGTTGACTTCCAGTGCAAAAATAACAGTTTTGCGTACATCTCTTCTTCCTTTAAATGTAGTATCATCATAATCCACCTCTACTTGGCAAAAGTTAGAATTTCGGTTACCCAGGGTTAAAATATTGTTGGAAGAGTTGCTGGAAAAAGGCAAAAGTTAAGATGGTCATTCATCCAGAACTCCAGCCAGGCTCTAAATGAGCCATTCTTTATCTCTGTGTAGTTCAGATCACTTTCCTCCCTTTCTCCTTGTTTAGCTTTGTGTGCTTTCAACTGAGACTGAAATAAAAAGAGCTAAATTCTGAAAAGATACATGTAGCGCTTTTTCAGAGACTCAATAGAACTGGAATAGTTAGGAGTATGTTTTGGGCACTTATCCAAGCCTAAACAAATCTCTACATAGTCTGAGGAACAAGAACTGAATTACTATTACAGAAACTGCTTTCACAGGTGAAAAAGAAAACAGCCAGCAAGTGTGATAGGCAGAGTAAAACAATTCTGCCTTTCCCAGCTGAATAACAAATAAGTTTTTTCAGCCTCTAGTTTTTTGCCTTTCCACTTCACCTGTAAAAGCCGTGGGTTTGGGAGCAATATATTTTAACTCAACTTAGAAAAAAAAAAGTTAAAAATATCAGATCATGCAAGACAGTCCACATAGCAGTGGGGCAGAGAGTGGAGCTTAATTTGTTGTTCAAAGCGATTCTACAAGCCAGTTCCTGATGTGGAAACTTGGTTCATTTTTTTGTATGCAGAAGCAGCCTGACATGTTGCTTTACCCCAGGTCTGTATATTCTGTGCAATCATGTACTCTTGGAGTGAATTAATGACTTTTGGTGTGCACACATTTTCCATAATTCATTTCGAATTCTCTGCTCTCAGTAATATTCCAGTTTAAACACTATGAACTTGGGCAAAGTTGTTCCAAATATCTAAATACAAACGTATAGAAAATAGTTGGCAGTTCTTACCACCCTTTTGTTATTGATGACCCTCTTAAACTCACCCAGTCTCTTCAGGGAGCATTTCCTCATCTTGGTAGAAAGACCCTGGCTGCTGCCTGACTTGAATGGAGAGTTTTGTAGTTTGTGTCAGGAGAGAAAATCTTGTCTTTGTGAAATGCAAAACCACACAGAGAAAACCTCTAGAGGACATTTCTGTGTAAAAACTGTTTGCTGACACTATGGAGAGGTGTGTCTGCAAGGTAGGGAATCAATGTGTGGGTGGTCATGGCCCCCACCATTCTCCTCCTCCTTTCAGGAGAGGCTCTTCCCTGTGGGCTGCTACCTGAGCAGAGGGGAAAGAAGGATCCCTGTTCCTCTGGCCTCAAATCTGCATGTTTTTGTGCAAGTGCAACATACTGCACCTTTAGTCTGTAGCTTTAAATTTGCCATGTTAATGCTAAAGGCATAATCATGAGGTTTGCGCTTTGAAAGAGAGGAGAATTGTTTCTGATTTATTTCCTCTGGCAGTGGCTCTTCTATATGGACACAGACTATGCAGGAGGAAAAATCTCACAGTAGTCAGTCTGCTGCTGATGGTTAAAGAGGCTTGGAAACATCATAAAGGTCAAAAATATCATAGCTGTAAATGGAAGTGTTTAAAGTTTGAGAGCGATTTATGGAAGAGGACAGCATGAATTGGCACTGGAACCATTCTTTTCCATTATTTCTCCAAATGACTCTTTTAGTAGTGTTGAAATCAAGATAATCAAGTTTGAAAATTAATGGGAAGGAACAGCAAATAATTAGGAACAATGCTATCAAGTAGGTAAGTACTCTGACTACTGGCATACCTGATTCTGTAGCTGCAGTGGATGTGACTGTAGAATGAAAATGGGAGTGGATTATCTTTCCATTCAGCTTCCCCCACTACCCTCCTCCCCCAAACTATTAGAGTGTTGGATTTTTGTTTTATTTGTTTATTTTATTAAGAATGAGTGACACTTACAGAAGAGTGCAAAGAATTATGGTGATTTTTTTTAAATGAAACTTGTGGTGTTAGGTTTTCCTTGTGGCCTAGATGTAACCAGCTGTCATGCTGTGCAGCCCATCCCTGTTTCAGAGAATCATGAGGATCAGATGCCCATTCCTAATGGACTATCAAATTAATATGACTTTTTAGCACAGTCGGCTTTTGCTTTTTTTTCTGTCATTACCTTTTTCTTTTCCTTTGGGAAAAAAAATCACTGATGTGAGAAACTTTGGGAAGTTGTATGAGGTTTTAAACTTTGTAGTCTTGAATGCATGTTCCACACTGGATCAAGTGTCCTGTGCCTGTGAACCATGAGGTAAATTTTTTTTCACTTATTTTTCAATTTTTTTAAGTGCTGTTCCTATCTTGGGCTGCTGACTTCAATTGTGTTGCCATTTTTTAACTGTGTTAGAAACACTCTCACTCCAATTGGATTATTAGTGTAAATGGCAACCAGCTGGGGGATCTTTTTGGGCCTGTTGAGTGCTTTGAAAGGAAATGTTCCGTGGCTCTTTGTATCCCACACGGCACCCACACTGCAGTGCAGCCTGCTGCAAGTTGTGTGGAATATTGGCCTGTGATCTCGATTGGCTTAGGAATGCACTGAGGATTCCCAGGCAGTGCGGAGGGCTCAGAGAAAAGCTCTGTCCCTGTGCGTTGTGTCGTGCTGTGGCTGCAGTGCAGAGTGTCCCCAGGCTCTGTCACCCTCCCTGGGGACACAGAACAGTGCCAGCCACACTGAACTCCACAGGACAAACCAGGGACACACATGAACGCAGCAGAGCTAGGCTCAACTTGCAGCAAATTCTGGATCTGCTCCTTCCCATCTTAACTTCAGTTCTTCAAATAACTTAATATTTTTTTTATGCTGATGATGCCGTTTTCTTTATCACCATAAATCATTGTTTTATGCTGATGACACTGTATTTCTCTATCACCATTAATCATCTATAATGCTTGAGAAGGAAATGTTAATGAAGAATACAATTTATTAAATGTCACCCAGTGGGTGGGTTAAAAGGTGGATTAACTGCAAACCTTATTATAAACAGGCCCAAAATAAAGTAATGACCCAAGCAGGCTGGTAGGTCTGGTGTGGGAGGCACTGGAAGAGGTGAGCAGGACATGATCAGAGCCTGGGACAGCAAGGAAGGGTTTTGCAGAGTGGGACAGCGCCTGGGGAAGTCTGGGACAGCCTGGCAGAGTGGAGAGGAGTTGCTCTGGAAAACGAGGGGTTCCCTTGCTGGGTGACAGTCCCAGCTTCCCACCTGGCACTGCTCTGCTGCTCTTTGGGAGGCCATGGCACAAACAGACAGCAATTGAAATTTAACTCTCCTCCCCCTAAGGCTCCCCTGCTCTTTGGAAGCACAGGGCACCCTCTGATATTTCCCTTGTCTGATCATGGAATGACCAACTCTTGCAAATCAGGGAGAGGGACTTGAATGGCAGAAAGGCTGACAAAACAAATGCCTCAAGCCACAACTATTGCTTGCAGAGTGTTCCAAACCTTAATTCAGCTCAATCTTTGATTGGCTAGTTTGTCTCTGCTATAAATTTTAAAGACCATGTTAGTTACCTGTCATTTTAGAGATTGCTTCTCAACCTTGTCCACTTGTAGGCTGCCTGTTTCCCAGAAGGCACAGATTTCTTTTTTGTTTTTAATTTTTAATTTTTGCCTCATTTTGATTATGGCGATATTATATGGGGTCAGTGCTCAGTCAACTGTTAAATAAATTGCAAATTCTACAAAACACAGCCAGCAGAGTCATTACTAACTGTAATGCTGAAACTTCAAGCAAAATTACATCTGGCTACAATGCTATTCAGATGCATAAATTATACAGCCTCTGATTATCTTAAAGAAAATTCAGCTATTAAACTTATTTTATGGGCACAAAACAAGGGGAACTGCCAAAAGGAATCTGTGCATCCTAAAAGTCATGAGAAGAAAAATAATTGGCAAACCTTTTCCGCCTGCAGTTTTATGGAATGTTCTCTCTCCCTCCTGATGTTCAATCAGCCTCCACCACTGGCACAGACGAAATCATACGATGTCAGAACTGGTGGGGGAATGCAGCCTGTGTAGCTTTTGAACAGCAGGTGGGTCAAACATTTCAAATCTGACCCTAATTTCAATCCATCTTTGCATGGGGGCCTAGAGGGGTAAATCTCCAGGGGAGAAAATTGTAATTCAATGCGGAAAAAAATAAGGATGCTTGATAGTGGGGTGTTGAGCGTGCTGTAGAGCTCCTCCTGAAAGCTGTCCAGCTGCCTGGAGCACACGAGGGGTCAGGCCTCTTCACGTGCCAGCAGGTCACCGACACCTGACTCGTGTCTGAGAGCGGGGAAGGATGAAGAACAGAGCCTGGAGTGGCTCTGTTCCACCCCAACAACCCAAAAGGCCTTGGATCACACACCACAGCTGTGTCAGAAACCCCCCAAACTCAGGGCAATGGCATATTGCTGCTTTCCTTGTTCTCCCATACCCAATTTCATTTCGGCATTGCCAGTGTTAAATTCAGAGTTATCTTTGAAGAATAGTGAGTAGATTGTTTAAAACAGTCCTGTCACCAGATTTCATGAGGTGCTTCTATGTATTTTAAACCATTCTTATATTTGACAAGTAATTGCCAAAATAGGTTATATGCCACTGACCTTTATCAAAGTCTGATTTTTCCCAAGCCTTGTCTCACAGTTCCGTCCTGTAAAGACATTCAGGGAAGATAATTGCTCCCTAAACTAATTGCCTTCTCTGCTGTTCTTTTCTGGACTTCTGCAAGACAGAGGAAATTTTGCTATTATTTGTTCTTTGAACAGGACTGAGCTCCTCGGACTGGAGATAGGAGGAGGTACCCCAGTTCTGTTCCCATTTCCTTCCTTCCTTCCTGTAACAAAAGTTATGATTCAGGTGCATTGTGGCTCTCTTTTTGGAGTATTTCTGTGCAGAATTTGTGGAGGAAATCATAATTTTAGAGTCCAGTATGTGATGTTATATCAAGTATAAATATCTCTAACAGGAATAATAGAGAGTGCCTGTGAGTACATGAGGAAGTACTGCATTTCTGTTCCTAACATGATGCAACCTGAATCTGGTTTTTTCCTCACTGATTAATCATAACTATTCGGTATTTCAATATAAATTGATCTTTGAGATGTGAGGAAGGGAAGATTAATCTTGTTTTAACAAAGCCCTTATTTTTAATTCAATTCTATGATAGGTTGTGAGTGATACACTCAGTGGCCGGCACAGTTTTAGCCAAGCCATGAGTTACTCCTTGGCTGAGGGGTATTGATAGCTACTAAATATGAACAAAATTATCAATGCCACTGAAGCATACCAGGGTTTCATGTAAATGGTTGGTGTCAGGACAAAGATAATTCTCATGGTGTTGCAAAAAAAACCACTTTAACACTGCAGTTGGAGGAGACTCTGTCCCTCCTGTGAGTGGTTCTGAGTGCAGTGTGGCTCTGGTAGAAAAAGGAGAATACTATTCTCTGACAATAGCAATACACTGAAGAAAAAAATATAGAAGAAAACTTTCCGTTCTTGACATAAGGAGAATGTCCCATGTACGAACAGATTTAAAAAAAAAGAAAAAAAATTAAAAAAGTAGGACAACATCTTGTAATTGCAAGATTCCTCAGCCACTTCACCTCACTCATTGTGAGGGTTTCTTCACTCCCTTTGAAAGATATTTGGTGTACTGCATTTCTTCTGAGCTTTATTTACTCCTTTTCCACTATTAAGCTGAAATTATTCCACAAAGATAGCTCCTGACCTGGTGTTTTGTACTACTACATCTGGCAGCCTTTCCACTTGGAGATTTTAAATTTAGTAGAGTTACACTGCAGACTTGCACTCTGTGTGTGTGAATGTGAATTGAAATCTTTTAGGAAAAAAGAAACATTTAGAAATTAGGAAGCTGTTTAGAAGTACAAATATGTTTGGGTTTTTTTAAATTGCAGTTAAAATGCATAAATATCTTCCATGTGTTTCCTGTAGCTTCCTATCTTCAGTTTTGTGTCCTTTAACAGAAGTTTAAAAGGAAATTGGAAAAAATATTTCTCTCAATTGAGTGATTAAAAAAAATACTCAAACTATTGCAAATTCTGTAAGCAGTGGATTATAAATCAAATTTTTTACTCCCCCTTCTGGTTATGGTTTTAAGGAATGCCCACACATGGAAAGCAGGAGTAAGATTGTCAATTTGTTATTTGAAAACATTTTAACATCTATTTCTAACTGTGAAATGTGTCAGCTAGGGAGCATATAATTTCTTCTATGAAGATGCTGTGTGTATATAATTTAAAATAACAGTGCAAGCAGATATGCTGGTGTTGTGGTGTTTTTCATTTTGAGCAGCTTAAAAAGAGAACAATTTCTGTGTGCTTGGGATTGCAATCTGATAGTCCTCCTCGCACAGTGAGGAGCAGTGGTTTATTACTTAAACGTTCCTGCCCAGATCAATGTGTTTGCTGAAGACACAAAGCATGGGTCAGACGAGCAGAGTCACAGGGCCAGCACACTAAAGGCTTGTTACTAATGTCGGGTCACTAAACAATGCAATCAGAAGAGTATTTATTGTAAACTGCCACTTTCAAAGAAATGCATAAAATTCCACCAGTGTAGCATGAGATGCAAGGGCATAAAATAACTGGGTTTTGGTAAAGCAAATTAAGTCTTCCATCTGTGTACGCAGAGATGAATTTCAGGATGAAGCCTTGGCAGTACAATGATTTTTAATTTGGTTTTTTTGGGGGCGTGGGCAGTGGACTTGTCCATCCTCACCACACACATTGATTTGTTTAAGAGCTGTTCCACCCGTGTGAGCCCTGGCAGAAGCCCACACGTCCCTGGAGGTGTAGGAATGGCCTGGATACAGCTGTGCCAGCTGTGGATTGGGCCCAGGGAAGCCTCGTTTATTGGAGACTTGCATTATTAAAAGTGTGCTGTTTCATCCATTAGGGAAGCCGCCGTCAGTTTGGGAGTGCCAGCGGTGCTGAGGAGTTTATATGTTCTGAGAGCCCAATAAACATCATCTACTTCACTTACAGAGTGCAGCAGTTTTAGATGCCTGGTTGCTTTCCCAGATTTTGTTGCCTTTCTAATTAAATCAGACTTGGGGATTTGAAATTGAATGGGTGTGAAATACACAATAAAAGTCTGTAAGTAGTTTAAGACTGGCAAGGCTTGGGCGTGTATTTAACTAGCATGGAAAGTCAGAGGAACCTGACTACAGGACTCTCTGCAAACAGTTCCACTGCTGTTCTCTACCACTCTTCATTCTGTAAATGTCTTTTGTTCTGAAGTGAGATATGACTTCCCTTCCTGTAGTGCTGCATGAAATGAGATGACAGCGGCATCACATCCTCAAATTTAACTACCGTCATCAGCATTGAGAAGGAAAAATTGCATGGCCCATAAAAGCATCCAAAAGCTGGTTGCTTTAGGACAAAAGATGACAGTTGGAAAGTGAACTGTTCTCCTAAGGAATATAAACCATGTATTCAAAAATAGGAATAAGAGGTATTTTTGGATAGTAGCACTACTTTGTATTTGTTTCAGAATGAGCACTAAATGGAAACTGCAGATCAAATCCACCAGCTCTATTGACATCATGGCTGTGTGTTAAATGGAAAAAAACCCAGGCCTTCCAGGTCTTCCAGAAAGAATAACTGAGAAAGTAAATTATGTGTCAACAATATCACTTAGGAAAGGATAAAGATGAACATCTCTGATCACACCGTAAGAGATATGACATTGTGAAAATGGCAGCTATAAACCAAAGAGGTCTGAGGAGGGCAAGGACTGTTTCAGATAAAAGTGTGAAACAAGGGTCACTCGCAGTGTAAGGAGAATGAGACACTGGGGAGAGCTGCTGCCTTGGGCAGAGGGGCCATAACTGTTGAACAAATAATTAGATGAAACCCTCAGTTTCTTGTAAATATTTCTCGATGTCTTACAGTTAAAATTACTTCTTTGCGAGCTTCTCGCAGCTTTTAAAAGATGTGCAGGAGCCCATTGCTTAGAAAATTTTCCACAATGCCGAAGTTCATGCAGGGCCTCTTAACTGTTGCCATTTTGCAATGCCTCATTTCAAGGCCATGACACTCCAATAGAACTAGACAAGCCATTGCCGTGACCCACGACAAAGCTGGCATTCCCAAACAACATAATTTGGTATGCATTTTATTAAAACACATATACTGTTTGCACATTGGGCTGAAATCAAAAGCAGTGCCCACACACTCATCAGGAAATGAAGCATGGCAGCGGTGAGAGCAGAAGGAAATAGGTTATGGCTGTGACAGTGCAGCCTGGATCAGAGCAATGCAGGGGCTGATGCACATGCTTGGTGCTGAACAGTTTTAAAGATTGCTGGGGTATCAAATTCAGACCACCTTCCTATCCTTTTGAAAGCATTTTTCTTATTTCATACCCCCGTAATCCTTTTAAATATGTATAGATTGTGCTCAAGGTAGAAGGTAGAATGATTTCTACATGTATAAAAATATGTTGACTAGTGCCTAAACGCCGGACTCCATGGCTGTCAGTGCCTATTGTACATAATTTTCCCAGACACACAGCTAGCCTTAGGCTGTGAAGGTAGGAGCTCCGTGTCAGAAAGACTTTGACAAAAGATATATAGCTTTTAATTTGCCCACGGAACAGAGGGAGCAGATTTATGACCTAAAATACAAGGCTGAGAATTGGCTGTATACTTTCAGCTAATGGGTATAGAAATGAGGAGATTCACAATGGCTACTTCCTGCACAGGCTGCCTTTTTTGCATGTTGAATAAACAATCCAGAAAAATTTACAGGGCTATAATTTAAAAAAAAAAAGGCAAGTGGTAGACCCGTGAATGCATTTTCTATCTTCTCTCTCTTCTTGAGCTTACAGTATCTTGTAAAACTGTAATTCTAGCCTGCTTTACCTGATTACTTTGTTTGCATGTGTATCAGGCTAGATTATTAGCATTTGTTTATTGGCTCTTTTCCATTAAGGGCCTTTCCAGGCATTAAAGAGGCTCACAAACTTGTGGAACTCTCAATAGCCCTTCCACAGGTAGTAAAAAATCCTGTCAAGTTTATCTGAATGAAGTTGCACTGATTTATGCTGGCTGAGGATTTGGCCTGCAGAATTGATCTTGGATTGTAAGAGAGAAACTCTGATGGTGTCCTCTGTTCTTAACTCCTTTGACAAAGATAGCTTTAGAAAACCATTTTGATTTTGTGGATTTATCCTTTGTCCTGGCTGTCAGAAGACATAGCAGCTTAAGATCAAAGGGGAAGAGATTTGAAGATTAAATGTCTTTGAACTGAAAATGTCCTGCAGCCCCATAAATTCCAGCAGAGATCACTAAATCGGGAGAGCAATCATCAGCTGATTTGTATTAATGATGCACAGATCGAGACCTTGGAAGTGCTGTGAGCTCTGTCCCTCTACCTAAAGGGATGGAGCCCTGTCAGGGATCCCATCCAGGGATCCTGGAGCAGCAGGACCAGCCTTGCTGAGGCTCCTCGTGCTGCTGGGCACAAGCAGAACTGGCTGCACGGGATGTGCTTGCAGCCTCTTGGGAGCTCCTGGTGGCACAGAGCTCCCAAATCACAGCAGACTCGTGGTGACACTGATCTCATCACTGTGGCTGGATGAGGGGGTGCCAAGGATGTGGATTTATTGCTGAATGCAGCCAGGAGAGTACAGGAATGGGGGACAGCTGGATCAGCCCTTAAGCAACCTGGTCTAGGGGCAGGGGTCCCTGACAGGGGGTGGGACTGAAGGCTCTTTAAGGGACTGAAGGGTCTTTAGGGGGCTAAAGGGTCTTTAGGGGACTGAAGGCTCTTTAAGGGACTGAAGGGTCTTCAGGGGACTAAAGGGTCTTGAAGGTCCCTTCCCCAGCATTCCATGGTTCCATGATCTGCACTGGCAAAGACCACATGACCATAGCTCACAATTCCTATTGAGGCCTTGTTCTCTTCTCTTTTATCTTGGCTTGTTAAAGACACTGAAGGATGGAGGCTCTACCTCATCTTAGAGAATTTCCAGAGGTTAATACTCCTAACAATTCAGAATTGTTTATGTTTTGCTCACCAGTTTTCACCAGCTGAATCTCATTGTGATGTATCCTGTTAAAGTGCCCTCCACCAAAGCTGTCACTGCCGGGTTGAAAGGAATCCTGGACTCCAGTAGTGATGGATGTTTCTTTGGAAGCAGTTCCAAGGAATAACTACTGTAAGGGAGCACCTGCAAAAGACAGAGACACAATGACTTGCCTTATTCTTTAATTCTTCAAAGATTTAAGAACATGAAAACAATAGACTAGAAAAAAACTCTGGAAGGATTATTCTGCTATAATCCCTATTTATTCTTTTGTTTCTCCATGTAATGTTAGTATTTGCATGCTAATTAGTGATTAGAACCAAATTTCTTAGGAAGAAATCTGTTTTTCTCATGAAACTTATTTTGGGAGGTACACTTTCGACTACATTCATTTTTTATAGATAAGCAATCTACTTAAGCCTACATGCCAGAGGATAACATAAAGATGTTATTTGAAAATAAATTACTGCCTCAAGTAGCTTCTGTAGTGTATTTGCAAAATGCCAGTTCTAGAAGGGCAGTGGAATTATTAACTTAAGATAAATGGCTAGAGATGATATAATTATGAATTCTGTGAGAAGACCTTGTGACAAGAAAGATATAGATTGAATTTTTTTTTGCTTTGTTAGCATAATCCATATGAAAAAAAAGAATTGAGACATCAGAATGACAATGATTCATACTTTCTGTGACTTTCAATGATTTGATTCTTTTTTTTTTATTACTTTCTTACCAGGAGAGGTTTGGATATTCTTTGTAACTCACTAGATTTTAACAAATGCTGCATTTGCTGAACTGCAAAACTGAACTACGTTTTCTGAAGTGAAAACAAAAATAAAATAAAATAGTTCTTCCTGCATTTAAAATTGAGACAGCCCCTGGAGCAAATTGCAGCTTTCCAGTGAAATCATCTTGGGATTTTGATAGGAGAAACATATGATGAAAATTCTAGTACCCTAGTACCTGGGATGATGATGCACAACTATGGAAAATACGCTTAAAGAGCTGGAGGTCAGGTTTGGTGGCATTGCCCCATATGGTTTTAAACAGTAGACACTTTAGGACTGTAAGCCAGATGGTTTTGAAATTACTGCATAAAATCCCTCTAACTCTGACTAATTTGTAGTGATGGTTTCTAGAGACAGATTTCCTTGTTCAGATGGAAATTTTCTGGACTGTCTTTTGAAGCTAGAATTTCCTTTTTTGCTGTTGTCTTCGTATTCTGGCAGTTTCTAAATGGTGGGCTCGTGAGTCAGGGCCAGGGATGGCAGGTTCCTGGGAGTGAAGGAGAAAGAAGTTTGTTTCTGTGGAAAAGATTTTATAGACTAAGCACTCTACATGAAAAACTGTGGCATTTAAGTCGAAATCCTCTCTTATTTCTCTCCAGCTCATTCTCTGTTCTGCATTTTAGCATTGAATGATTGCAAAGAAATATAACTTTGTGCGTGTATGGGAAAGCTTTTATTCGTGCTTTTGGATCGTCGTTGTGCATTCAGAGCTCTCCCACTGATACTCATTTCATTAGTAGGCATAAAAGTTGTCCAGGGCCCAAAGAAACATGAAAACATGTAGCTGTTACTACTCTCAGGAGACAGATAAATGTCAATGTCAGTCAGCGATTAAATATGCAAAAGATCTCTTGCATGAGCTAGAAACTTGGTGTTACAATTAATCAAAAAAAGAGGAAATCTTGTAGATGGAGAAAAATAACCGAAAGTGTATCGAGATCGCATCAAACTCAGAAATTAATGAAACAATTTTTGGGAGCCTCTCAGACTGTAATGAACAGTCTGTATAAAACTAGCACAATGAGCTTCTGAGTGCTCAGTACAGCTAAAATCTGCCCTGCAAACCTGTGTGGCCCTCTGAACCTTGCCCATGGCACCCCAGCTCCATCAGTGGCTGTTTTCGTTTGCCACCTGCCCACACTCTGTAAGTTCTGCCTTTGGCCCTGGTGGCACGCAGGCAGCCGTGGTGACAGGGACCTCAGCTCTTGAAGATTGACAGAAAAGAGCTCAGGTGGCTTCAGGAATATGCCTGTCCCAGCCACACCCAGAGAACAGGGGTGCTTCTGCCTTGGCACCTCCAGCCACTGCCAGGCACTAACACCTGCAGGCGATGCCTTAGGATTTTAGCTTTTATATTTTTCACATAGTTGTAATCCTGCAATTCTTTAGTGTATAACTCTAAATTCCACATAGAGTGTTAGTTACTGCTTTCCCGTTTTGGGCAGACAAAACTATTTCTCTCCAGGCCTGGGAATCAAGGACACTTCACTGTCTCAGGCCCTGAGAGATGGAAACAAAAGTGAGTTGGGGGGGAGCAAACTGGGGGTAAATGACTTCATTACCTGAAGCTGTAATTGGGAGATTAACCCCCAATATGCAAATGGACCCAACTTATAAAAGTGTGAAAACCTATGACCCGTGGTCCAATTTGGGTGTAGCCCCTGGGGGGCTTTGTCTGCCCTAAATCTACCTGACGGCCCTTCAATGAATAGAACTGCTTTTTATTCCCTTGATTTTGTCTGGCCTCTGTTTTTAGGGGGTCCCAAAAGGCACCATGGGAACATCCCTCGGGTCCCCACACAGCCCCTGGGGAAGCTGCCACCAGAGACAGCTGCTCCCCTGTGAGTGTCCTGCTCCCCTCCCCGTGGCTGTGCCTGAACAGTGGTTCTGCTTCCTGATGACACCACAGTTCTTGCCCAAGGTCTGGGGGAAAAGGAACAGAATGGATCCTCAGAGGGGTTTCTTTGGGGAAAAATTGCTTTTACTGCACTGCAGCTCTTCAGCTATCATCACATATGCATGTATGTTCTTCCTCTCTGTCAGAAGACAGAAAAATTTTCTAGGATTTATTTAAGAGCCCTTGAAAATCCTTAGGAAAATGAATGGGCAATTTCTATCCCAGTGGGAGGGGGGTTTTCATTGGAATTGGCAGCTTCTAAACACAAAATACACACACACAGGGACACCCAGAGTCACTCTTTGGAGTCTGGTGTGTCAGGATGGTGGAGGGGAATAAAGATTTGCTCACTGTTACTACCAAATACATTTCCTTCCCATTCAGGAAATGCTGGCATGGCCCCTCTGTGCCATTCTGTCGAGAGGCAAGAAGACATTTTTAATAGCGCTGTCGCTTTTCAACCAATCCAGTGACAGATACGAGTGAATAATATAAATTCTCTAGCCATTCCTTGGCATTTATTTCAATGTAAGTGTATTTTTTTTTCAAGTAGAAAACCCAATAGTAATTTATCAAGGGACAAATCATTTTTTCTGGGCAGTGGAGTCTGCAAAATCCCCATTTTTAAAGCACTAAATCTCCCTCCTTTGACAGGAGTAAGAAAGCATTAAAAGCTTTGATTTAGCTGGATCATACAAAATAGTTTCTCATAATTATCCTTTTGGATGATATATGCTTGTCTTTTTTCCCCTTCTTATTAAACCTGAGGTCTCCATTTTTCATCCAGCTGTATTACTAAATTAAATTGCCTTTTGTTGTATTCAAGTTAAGCACTTTGCCGAAAGCTTTCCTTGTTCAGGGAAATAACATTTACCCAACGTGCTCCCTGTTTTACCGTTTAAATTTACTGTTTGCAATTGTTTGGTTTGCTAAGCAATTGGAGGTTATTGTTTGTTTTAATAGGAATAATGAATCAGTGGAATTTAGTGTTGTATCTTAGAGTACAGTATCCGGGGCAGGGGGAGGGGAAAAGCTCCCAAGGAATTCTTATTTTGAATTGAAATGTAAATTGCCAACATGACAGAAAAAGCTTCTTGCATGTCCAGCTTTAGAAACTTTTCATTTTTATTGCTGCATGAGAAGGAGCTCTGGTTGGCTATGGAAGAATTCCACGGGGGATATAGTCACACTCATTGACAAAATAATAGAAAACAGTTCAACATGCCACTTTTCTTGGACTGTTTGCATCTGCACGTTAAAAAATTGCTGTGAAAGCCAGAGGCAGCTTCAGCCAGAGTTTTAATTCTGTTCTTGCAAGGAGAAAGCTGAAATTTGGACTAAATGGACTAAATCATATAAAAATCCATACCAAAATTTAATAAAAGGCTTTCCATGATCAGCATAGCAAAATAAGTTACTCATTGAAGGATTTATGAGATGCTGTTCGAGATACCACCCAAAGCAATTAATTCAGAGGCCACTGTTTGCTGTGTAGTTGTTTCAGGTGAACTTTGCCTGGGTGAATTCTCAAAGAGCATGGGATGTGTGAAGCAGGCCTCCCTGGCTGCTGTCCCCTTCTGGCTGGGGATATTTCAGATCACGCCCTTGCTTGTGCTTTGCTCTGTTGCTGGGAAGGTCGCTGTGCTGGAGCTGGCCTTCCCTGGGCTCTGCCAGCCCGGCTTTACAGCCACGGTGGCCAGGTCATGGTCTGTAACAACACACGCACTTGTCTTGAGCATTGATTCCAAAGGTAATAATGGCATGAATTATACAAAGCCTGATAAATATGGAATCCAAGGTGGTAAAGCAGGTCAGCGCAGCTTTATGAAAAATAGATCGTGTCAGACTGTGTGATGGCTTTTGAAGACATTCTAGATGTCATCGATACAGACCGACATCGCTGATGGAGATCCGCCTGTGGGCTTGGTGTCTGTGGTGTGGTATCTTCACTAACAAGTTAAGGTGGTGAAAGATCAGCATGATGCCCCAGTGGGCCTGGTGTGAAAGAGACTCTGAATGCCACCAGGCCTTCCTGGTGTGACCAAGTTAAGGAGGAGCTGGCTTTCAGTGGAGAGGTTGGAGCAAAGCAATGAGAAGGATCAGAGAGCTGGAAAAGAAAGCACAGCAATCCATATAAAACAAGCATGACACAGGCTTTGAAACTGTACCAACAGAGATTTTGACACCAGAGGATGCCAGCAGGTACGTGAAGTGTGTGGCATTTCTCTGACTTGGGGGGGGTTTGAAACAAGGATAGAGATTACCCTGATTTGGAATGAAAGGAATGGAATAGGTAACTTCTGAAAGTCCTGTGCAACTTCCGTGATACGAGGATTGGTGAGGGCACGTGCAGCAGTGGCAGGAGAGAGACAGCCCTGAGGGAAAGGGGAAAAACATGCTTGTAAAAATGTGGAGCCCCCAAAAAGCAATTAGGGCACAGGCAACTGGTGCTCTGAAGGAGATTGTCAAACCAGGTGTTAGACACTCAGAGGATGCAGGTACAGGCAGCAGAGCTGGCTCACACATTTATGACTGCATTTGCAAGATTTTATTGAAGGGAATCAGGAAGTAAACAGGAGGGAAGAAAGGAACTTTCAGGAGCGCCAAAAGATTTGTGGGGTGTGTGAATGTGGAGCATGAGTTTTGGCTTGTTGTACAGGAAGTTATGGTTGTGGTGGCCTCTGTCAGCCCTGAAAATCTATGAATGTGTAATTTCCAAGAAAGCTTTGAAAATATCATCTAAAAGGCTCTATTTGCCCTTTGTATCCTTCATAATAAATTGAAAAGACAGAGAGAGAGGCTTTTTCTCCTCCATCACATACTCTCATTTCTTCCTGGTTTTCATTTAAACCCCGCTGCTATTAACAGATGCTGATATAACTTCTTGTCTTGATAGTTTCAGGCACAGCATTCGGTTGTTGCCAAACTGACCATATTATTTAATTAATAGTCTATAGTATATTATCTTTTATTCTTTTTCTTCCCCTGCAGTGCTTCCTACAAAAATGCCTTGGAAGGGAATGCAAGACTTTGTAATAAAGCATTGCAGGAAACATTGGGCCTCTGTAATAAAACCTTGCAGGAAACATTGGGTCTCTTGTATAAGTTAGCCAGTAGCTTTTCTGCATGGCTTCTAATATTCTTGTGATTTTAGCATTAATTATGTGGAAGTATCAGAAAGGTGGAGCTCCACCTCCGGGCTGCTAAATATTGTAAAAGGCTTCTTAAGGCTTGTGAGGAAAGCACAGACCTGTGAGCTGGGGAAAGATGAAAATTTCATAACACAGCATTTTGGTTTTGATGCTTTGAAGTCACAAATTCTTTTTTTTTTTTTTTTTTCAGTACCTCAGGTTTTACAGGTCATTTAGATTATAATGTTGATAATTAGAAAAGTGTGGGCACTGAATTTATTTTAGGATTGCTGCCAACACTGCATGGATATTTGATGTGATAAAGGTGTACACATAGTTACAGGCTAGTGAATGCTAAAATTTATCTAACAGATGCTCTAATTGTAATTAGTACTCTTTCCTTTTGCTAAGGCTTTGGACCATACATGTCTTGCATATTCTTTCCCAAGTTAACATATTTTGGCTTTTCCTTTTGGGAAAAAAAAAATACAAAAACACCCCAGCTCAAATATTACCAAAATGGAATTTGTCTGTGCTGCTCTAGACATATGCTCCTACGCTACTGATTACTTCCTGTTACAAGATTAATCAAATATTAATAAACTAATAACGAATGCAAGATCTATATAACTGTCAAGTTTTCTTCTGGATTAACAGTACTTCTCATTGAATTATGTCTGGATCTGCTTGTCAGCCCAAAACTGGACATTAGTTTCTGAGTATTCTGAAATATCAGCTAAAAGGCAGTATGAAAGTAACAGTTTTTCTTATTGAGGTATGCTGCATGAAACATCTACCTGGTTTCCAGGCTCTTAAAATAAACACATTTTTGCTGTATTTGGGCTGGAATTTGCATCAAGCTTTCAGATAGGAAACTCTAACTTGTTTCCAAAAAGTACAGTCGTGATACTGCAGAGCTCTTGTATGATTCTGTTAATTAGGTGGTCTGGTTTCAATTTAGACCTGTTAGTAGAAGAATTTAATTATTAATCAGAAATATGGGAAGAAACCTTGCCCACTAGCTCTGCAAGAGTATTTTGTTAAGCTTCCCAACCTGTCTTTCAGGGAAAAAGAAATTGGGTGAAACTAGAGGGGTGTGAAACCCTTTCATTGCATGTACTGAAGTTCTCAGCGTGCCAAGGTGTTGTCAGCCACGTGGCAAAATGACAGGGGAAGGGGGAATTGCTGCTTTGCTGGTGTGGCTAAGATATGGTAGCAGTCAGAGGATTGGAGGGGTGAGGAAATGCAAGGAGAAAACATTCCTGTTCCACTTGCCATGGGCCAGGCACGCTCTCCTCTGACGAGGCATCTGCTGGTGTTGCCCCCAGACCTTGAGGGGTTTGTCACTGCACAGAGACTCCTGTAGCCTTGGGCTTTCCTGGGCAGGATCTGCTCCTTGGGCTCTCCCAAGAGATGTGTCAAACCCATCTCAAAAAACTCGAGAGAGCCTCTAAGTAGGGGCAGGCACATGAAACCTGAGCAACCAAGTGATCCTGCCAATGAAATGTAAATTGCAATGGACAGAACTTCATTTGGGCCTGTCTGGAGACTTGGGAGGTTGGTTGCTCTGTGTTCTACAAATGTGCTTTAAGTTTTTTGGGAAGATCTAGAAGGAGACATTCTGGGCTCTACAGAGCCCGTGGTATTCCTTGTCTCAGGTGAAGCTCTGTCAGGTTTGCAGTATTTGTATTGTATTGTTTTAAAACAAAACTGTACTTTCCTTAAATATTACTCATCTTAATGTATTTCCGTTATTGAAAAAGAAGAGGGAAAAAACCTAAATATCTCCCCCCTAAAAAAAAAAAAAATCCAAAATAACAAATGCCTCCACAGTCCTCTGAGTGAAGGTCTACAAATGTAATAACATTTAGATTACACAGATCCATGTGGTGGATAGAATAGTTGAGAATATCAGGCAAAGACTGAGGACTGCCATACTTACTTTTATTTTTAATGAAATTAAGCTCATCTGCGCCCTGTTAGGGAGTATGTAAATTGATTCAAATTCAGGCTCTTTAAAGTACAGCTAAGAGATGGCTGAAAATCAATTCCAAATGCAGTAGAACTACAAGGCAATGCAGATATTTATTGTCATGAAAGCAATTTCTGGCTCCTTTGTATCCCCTAGGTATAAGTTGAGGGCTTCATTCATTGCCTGCTGGGATTTAAAGAGAGCCACAAATGTTTCTGTTATTCACTGGCCCTGTAATTCAAATAGAAAAATCACTATGCACTATCATTGCTTGGCAGTCTTTTATCTAATTATTCAGGCCAATTCTTTTCTGTAACTGAGGAGGTTGAACTGATAAAAAAAAGGCAGGTCAAGTTGGAAATTCAAGAGACATTAATAAAGTTATTTATTCTGGTAGTGCTGACAGAGCCGAGCGATATGAGGGACAATTCTGAAAGTTATCACCCCATTCTAGAGAGCCACAGCTCACCTCAGCTCCTGCCATTGGGAGCTGCTGGGAAAGGGAATCCCAGGATGGTAGACTGAGACAAGAAAAGACAAATTGCCTGGGATCCAGGGAGGGAGACAGCATTTTACCATGTGTTGCATTAGTGGGCTGTGCATTTTGGAGACTTGTTTTATTAATGCAGTATCATATAACGTACCACCAATGTGGGAATTTAGTTGTGTGCTCTGGATACTCAGTCATGTTTAAGTTTCTGATCTGTATGAAGCTTCTCCAGTGTAGGAGGCCTCTACTTGAAAACTTTTCCAGGCAGAAGCTTCACGAGAGGTCACCCTTAACCTTTGGCAGCTCTGGCAGCTCTGGGCCTAAACTCCCCTTTCCACAGCACTTGGTAGCTGTGGTGCAAGCCTCATTTCCTTCTGATAAAGAAACTTTTTCCCCATTTTATCATCTGAAGGGGACATTCTCATAATGGACAGTGTTAAGTCAGTCTCAGAGAGTCCAGCTGATGCATGTCCCCGTGCTGCTCTGTGGAGTGTGGTGAGTGACAGGGGTTACTCCTCCACACTTAGTCAGAAGCAGTCTGGAAACTTCAGCCATATTCAGAAAAATCCTGAGTGCAACTACTGGCTGCTTCCAAACTGGCATGTGGGAAAACCAAAAAGATGTTAGCAGTTGTTATTTTTGATGTTGGAATGGTAGCTTCTGTGTGTTGATTATCTTTAAAATCAGTATTTCTGCAGTGTGACCAGACTCACGACAGCAAATATGAAAGGAGAGGAATTCTCAAGTTTATTCTGAAGTCTATTGTGAGGCTGTGATGAAAAATTCATATGTAGAGCCAATTACTTTATCAACATATCTGTATCTCTCTCTGTTTATGTATATATATCTATATATCTGTGTCAAGGCTTTCATTTATTCAAATTTCTGAAGAAATGCTTGAGTCCATTTCTAATCCTAAAGCACTTGGCCTTGACTCTAAGTCTTACTATAGAGAAAAGCGACTAAAACTTAGTGAGTGCTTAAATGTTCTACTGATCCATTTGGGTTTAAAAATTGGAGATTAAACTACTGCTCTTGAAGCCTTTTGATGGCAGAGGCTTCACTCCCTGAGCCCTCCCCTCCACAGCAGCACCCTCCCTCTGGGGCACTGCCCAGCCCTCCCAGGTCCAGCCGAGGTGCTTTTCCCACCTGGTGCTGGAGATCCAAGCCAACGAGTTGGGGTGGTGTGGTTTGAGGAGTGTCATTTCAGTCCCAGCCAACACCTCATAGGTAGAGTTTGTTTAATTAATACTTAAATAGAAAGTTGTTTCTAATGTCTGCAGGTGAGGTAGCCAGAACCCACCCCCTCAGAGCTGCATTGATATTCATTTCAGAGCCATTTAAGAATGCAGAAATCAAGAACAAGAGCTGAATATTAACAGTTGTCAATTGACTGCCTTAGCACCTGGTTTTATTACTGAATTAAAAACGCTCTGGCAGGTACAACTGGCTCCACCAGATGCCAAAAGGAGTTCTTAAGATGAATGGTAAAGACTGTCAGATGATGTAAGGAACATTAATTTGAAAAAGAAAATCATACTCTTGTTAGAACTGATACAGACTGTAATGAAATATCAAGGCTAAGACTGAAAAGATGGGTTTTTAAAAACAAATTCTTATAAGATAGGCTCATTTAAAAGAGACTTTGATGAACATCAACCTCCTGGTTGTTACAAACATGGCAAGGGTTTCAGGCAATCAATTCTTCCCATGTGCATTGACTTGACTCCTCACTTTCATGGCTGACAGGAAGAAATGTTTTTATTAGCATTGTTGTGGGGGAACTCATCTGGATGATAATAATAATAATAATACCACTATCTGATAGCCAACTAAACACTCAAAAATACAGCTGATGTTGAACATTGTCTTTATACTCACAATGCAATTCTGATAATGTGTGTTTTCTTATACATACCTGCATACTTTGAAGGTGATTAGAGGGCATTTGCATATTCAGAGACTCCCATTAAAGCCAATGGGGTTTTGATTATGCAAGTAATTATACATGAAATTTTCATTAACAGAAAATAGGTTGTTATGTCTGGATTTCATTTCCATTGTGTGTGCTTTTGGTGATTTGCTGTGCATCCACTAAGGAACTTTTCTTCCCGGACTTGTTACTGGTGAGGCAGAGGACGGATAGCAGAAGGTGCTGCTGCGTGTCTCATCTCCAGCTGGGGTTTTGGTCTGAGTGAACAAGGGCTAGGTTTGTGTCTGCAGTGTCACTGCCTGAAAGGCTGTGCTGTAGTCTAGAGGTCAGGGCGGAATTTTTCCCCGTTTACTGTCAATAATTGCAACATGTATACAACAGAATCCTCTCTTCATCTTTTTCCTGTCAGAAGTTTCACATTATCCATGGTTTTTTTTTGCATTCCTGCAGAGGCACAGGTACAGTCACTCTATCAGGCTGTGATTTCAGCTGTTTGGCAAAGGGCTGCTCTCTGGCAGTGAAGATGGATTCAGTCCGTCTCTTTTCAAAGTAAATCCTGGCTATCAAAGAACAGCTTTGCCATCTATCTGCAAGGTAGATTTACCTATTCAATTTCTATTTTCTCTTTCTTAAGAAGCAGTATCTGAATCTATGGCTGCTGCAACTCCTCAGCTGGCTCAGCCTGTTGAGTCACCTTTAATCAGGCAAAAGTATAATAAAACTACAACATTTAAAGCAGTTACTTATTGGTGGGCACAGAGAGATTATCTGCTACTTTGCTTAAGTAGCAGTATGTTCACTGGCCCTCATAAGACACTCCAAGACTAAATACTGTCTCAGGAGGCATCCCTCACGACAAGAAATGTTGGCCTCCTAGGGTGACTCTTCAGTGTGGGACAGGTATTTATTTGTCTTTGCTGGTAGGTTAACAGAAGCATGTATTGAACTCATCACATTCACCAGCATTCTGTAGAATGAGAGACCAGCCTCTCATGTCTGAAATCAGGACGAGATAGTTAAAAGAAAAAATCCTAGTGAAATTTAAAAATAAAAATCAGCAAGACAATTTTTACTTGAATTCAAGTCAGTGTATTCCACTGGGTAATATCCTGAAAATAGAAAACTTATCATGTTGATGATTCAGTTCTGAAGATGCACATTCTTTCTCATCATTTTTCCCTTTTAGTTTAGTAATGGTGCCTAGCAGAAGGAAGGGAGCTGGGATTTGCTGGGAATATCTCTCTTTAAAAAATTTATAATGAATTAACATTAAGAGAAGTGTGATAATTCTGATTTTAAACTGATATACTTAACAAATTCAAGAGGCTTTGCCTGTATAAATACCAAGACAATTCCTGGATGCTGTCGGGTTTTGTTAACATGACTTATACACACAGACTACAATGTTTAAAAGAAATTTACTAAAAAAAAATATTAAAAAATATTAAAAATATCAAGGTGCTTTACATCCATAACCCTGTATTAACATTAAACTGACAAAAAGATCTGTACCTGATCTATTACCAATCCGGTGCCGTTGCAAATTCAGGTGAATTTGACCAGCACATTACCCGAATAGCAAAGTGTGGATGTGTAAAAGGCAGTGGCTGCTGTCCCTCAGCCCTGGGCTGTGATTTCTGCCTCTCCTGGCTGCTCAGGCACTGCTTCCTGCAGAAGATCTGACTAAAGTACAAACTGAGGATTTGCATGCTGACTAGCAGAGGATTCAAATAATTTTAGCTATCCTCAGTGCTGCTCATTTTGAGTTGCTCTCTGGCCCCTGATTTAAAGGCTCTCTGTGACTGCGAGTGAGGGTTGTTTGTTCTGCAGTATTGTGCTTTATGGGGCAGGCACATCCAGCCAGCAGCACTCAGACCAGAGCATCTCTCAGACCTGCCCTCCACAGCAAACGTGGAGGCGTCTCCTGGGGACAATCTTCAGACTTTGTGACGTTATAAGATCCCCCGAGGACACTTGGGAATTTTTTGTATCTCACCATATCTTCCTATTTTCTCTGTAAAGCTGGATGCACACCAAGCTCCTCTATCCTGAATCTTTATGGGATAGACTTATAATGAGGTGAGGGAGTTGCTACTGAGTTGCAGTAATTGCAAGAGCCAAGTTCAAACCAGAGTGTTGTGCAGTGTCTGATTTGCTTACCTTTCTTATCTATTTCAGCACGGGGAGTATAAATTTTATACTCCTAACAAATGACCAAGACTGAAAGTATATTATAGTACTGTACTGGGTACCGTAGCCTGTGCATCCCTATTGTTCAACAATGTATGGTTTGCTTTTAGGAGACTTTTCTGGAAACACAGTTCTTTATTATTGTTTTGTTTTCTTAATTTTTTAAAGCTTTATTTTCAGAGCATCCCATTTATAAATGTGACTAAGGTCCCTAACTTTTTTTGTTGCAGAAATAAATTTGTTCCAGTTATCTTCTGTGCTTTTTTGTCACTAAAGACTGGATCCCTTAAGGTAGGAGTTGTTTTTTCTCTGTTTTAGCAGTGTCTGATATGAGGGGATGACAGATAATTAATGACCCCAAACTAACAGAAGTCACTGTGGCCTTGGGATTTTGTGCACCCTATAAAAATCCGTTCACAGCCCTGTGTCTCAAAGATTTGGATAGATACTTCTTTGACAGCTACACGATACAGTAAAATGCAGAACGTGTGTTTGGCCAGCAGAACTTTCTCCAGATTATATATCTCAGCAGTCAATGTTGCAAGAGCTGTGTAAAGGTAATTGATAGTTTTAGACCTTACCAAAATTCATCCTGTTGGGCTTTTTATAGAAGGCTGGGGAATCCAGCTGCTCTGCACCTTGGCTAGTCCTATAACATACTGTCACTATTCTTGCCTCCAGCAAAGGCAAGTTGAAAGAAAGGTAGATCATCCATCCAGCCCGTGGAACAGAAGAGAAATTGCAATGTGAATTTTGCCTCTTCAGTAGATCTGTCTTCCTTCTGAATTTTTCCTTTTTTTTTTTTTTTCTTTTTTTGCTTTTCTATATTCACTTCTTTAATCCAAGGTGGGGGGAATCCAGTAAAAATAATGAAACAAAAGAGAAAAAACCCTTCAGAATGCTCCCTGCTCTGTGGAATCAGATCTAGTCAGCAATCAGTGTAGTGTGCATCCAGAAACGATACGGAGGCAGCTTTTTTACAGGGCCATGCTATTTACAAGAAGTAAAGCCTGAAATGAGTTATGGAAGTCATTTCCTCATGTAGAGAAGTGAATTTTATCACTTCTCTCTCCAACTTTATGTCTTCTACTTTATCACTAGAGTTCCTGCTGGCTTATAGCCACTGTCCCATTTTAATAAAGAAAGGAGAGAAGGCCTAATCTGGAAAATGCTTTAAGCCCATATTTAATTTTAAGGCTGCTGAAGAGTTGATGACATTGGTGGAGATGTTCATGTTCACATAAAATGTACCCTGCATGTGTTTAAAGGCTTAGTTGGACTTGTCCCAAAGTGGGTTGCTGAAGTCCTGTGCAAGTGTTTCAAGTAACACTTTAAACATAAGTGAAAGTTTCTCAGGGAGTTCAGAAACCTTGGTTTGGGTAAAATACAGCATGATTCTCATCTGGGACTTGAATTTGACAATATGTCCTAGAAAGGAAGTGATACTGCACTAGAGAACTCTGTTGCACATTTTGCTGCAAAAATTGGGCAATTTTGTAAAAAGTGATGGAAGAAAAACATTATCTGTTGGATACGTCAGGAGATGGATGGAAACTCTGAATGAGGGGTACGTTTTGTAGCAAAGCGAATTTTTCTTGAAAATCAGAGTGAGGAAAATTGTCTCTTCTACTTTTCTAGTTTGATAAGTCAGCATTTGGGAGTGTAAGCTGTGCTTTCTTTGCTATTAACAATAGTGCATCTCTGCATGTACTGAAGAACAGGCCGAATATTCCTTAGCAGCCTCTAGGATGCTTTTGTCTGGTCATTTTTCTCTTGCTGCCTGCACTATGGTTCAGGTGGACTGTGAGAAAATCACGGAGTAAACGTGCTTTTCTATATGCTCCATCCACTGTATTTTGTATGTCAAATGATTTCTCATCCTGTTTTGCAGTAGCCTTCGTGCATGAGTGATACTTGGATTTATCATTCTGTTGGATTCATTGTAATAAAACATAATGCAGTTTTGATGGTTTTGGAATCAGGAAACCTGGCTGCTGAAGTCTCAGAAATACTCAGTTGATGCAGTTGTCCCCCTCTCTGCCCCCTCGTAATCTGCCAGAAATAAGGTGGATTTCCGTTTTGCCTATAGAGGGTACTGAGTTAAAATGTTCTATAAGTGACATGAAAACATTCTAGAAATGAAACAAATGCAATGTGACTGTGTGGTGTAACCCCATCTGACACAATTAGTTGTGATTCAATCTAGTCAATATTACAGATTATGCCTTTTGAAATAGAATATATTTGTGACTGCTGTCCTATTCTTAACATAGATAAGTGAATTGCTCTTTAAAATACCATGTAGACTTTTAATTCTTTATTGATACTGCTGGAACTCTGAATTCCTTTTAGAATATCAGCTGCAGTGTTGTAAAATGTGATCATTCCATACCCTGTATTGAATTTCATGGCAATTTAAATCCACTGAGGATATTGCTGAAATAATTTGATGTAGATATTTTTTCCAGTATAAACTGTCAGTTTGATCTTTGTTATCTTAAAGTCTAAGTAATCATTTGTAAATGGTTTAAAGTGATTGTGAGTACTAATAGTCAAAAGTTGAGGGCTTAAATGAATACATTTCATGTCCCTCTTCTTTCTCCTCAGAACTGACTTTTTCCAGGAATGAGTACCATCATCAGCTCTTTAAAGGAAATCCCAGAGAAAATTATTTTTAAATGTTCACACAGGGAAGTTAATTCTATGAATGAATGTTTTTTGAGGGAAAATTCTGACTGATATGGTGAAAGCAAAACATTTAAATTTGGCTCGATGCTATTTGTGCATCTGTACAATACTGAAATCTGATTCATTTGGCTCTCTTTCATTTGGAAAGCTAAATATTTTACCCTTACCTACATCTATTGCCTCTACATTTTGCAGCAGTTTTCCATTTTCTCACAAATGTTTGAAAACATGTGAGGCTGTATGGAGAGCAGTGACTGTGATCAGTGTCCCGGGTTTCCTCAAGGACTCGCCACCAAAGCAGGAATGGATCTGGAGTTGTTGGGGGTGAATTTGGTGGTTGGGCTTGGCTGGTTGCAAGTTTGAGATGAGCATGTGGCAGGTGGAGTCCTCAGGACCTTGGTGAGAGGGAATGAGCTTTAAAAGGTGGGTTTAACACCACGGCTGTGCCACAGGCCAGGCACAGCAGCTCTGAGTCCGTCAGGCACGTGAGAAACGGCTGGAGGTGAAACCAGCTCTGGCACTGTCAGTGGCCTGCTCTTCACTAGGGAGAAGAAAACCCCTAAACGGCCCTGTGGGCAAAATCCCCCGCAGGTGACCTTTGAAACTGCCGCTTTTCCCTGGGCCTGTCCTGCAGGTGGGTGCCCCCTCTCCCCTGAGCACGGGGAAGCCCTGGTTGTTGGCTGGCTGGGGCAGCCACCACGGGCAGTGCACCCCTACCCGGAGCAGGCAGCTACAGGTCATTTTCAAACTCGAGGAAAAATATATCAGGCTCCAGGGGTATTAAAGGCCATTTTAGTCCCTTGACCTTTCTGAAGAGAGCAGGTATTTGACTTTATAACAGTTTTCTCCACTGCTGTGGAAGATTCATGGTTTTTTTTACATTTATTTAAACATTATTTTATCTTTAGCAACCATTGGTGGGAGGATGAGATTTAGAAGGTCACATGAGAGAAAATATATAGCAAAATCACTGAGTCATTAGAGAGTTAAATGAACATGGCCAGGAAAGGACCTGTGGACTCTTGGAACAGAGGTGAATTTCACCTGTTCTCAGGAAAGACTGATTTCTCTAAAAGCTGCTCTTCTGTCACTGAAGATTGGGGGGTTTTTTTACACAGAATAGTTCCTCCTGCATATTTTGAAAAGCTGAAGAGCAATATGTTTTCAGACAAACCATAAAGATCAGTGTTTTTCCTTCCCTCTAAATCTTCCAAAGATCCCAGTTTGATCTCAGCATGATTTTGAAAGCTTTGATCTCTTAAGGTTTAATTTAGTCCAATGACAACATGGTTCTCCAAGGCAATTCACCTTTCCCTGACTTGTTTAAAAGAAGAAGAAGAAAAAGGGTGAAAAGGAAAGGCAAAAAAACACTTTGTAAGTGAGGAACAAAACCTTCATTAGAGAGAAAGCATCTGAAAATCTCCTCTCCAGCAAAATAACCCTTTGCAATCCCATTAGCCTGCCATCAAAAAATTGTTCTCTCTGGTGGTTATACTCTCTACACACCCTTCTTAATCCATTTTGAGATACTAAAAAAAATCCAAATAAATAGTTTATTTACTGTTTCAGTTCAAAGCTAATACATTTTAAAAGTGTAAAATTGTTTCACAGTTGTGTAGGACAACCTTTGCTAAACTCAAATGGAAATAAATAACAGTTCATTGTACCCCAGCTGAATCTTTTTTGTCAAACACTCAGATGCAGCCCTGTGTTAAAAATCTCATTATATCTCTCATCACATGGCTGCACGTTCAGTTTAAGTTGCAACAAGAATTGGCTGCAGTAGCCATGCCTGCCGTAAGAAATGACCTTAATAATGAATGTTGCTTTGGAACCTAATTCTCTTTCTGTTTTCCACCCCTGTATGAGAAAGGGAAGGTGCTGGTAGGAGTCCACAGATATGCCTTTGCTCTCGGGTTCGCTGGCTGTTTGGGGGAGCACTGGGCTGTGTGATTGCAAACATGGGCTGTTTCATGGTCATTTGCCAATTGTCAGGGAGCACAGATAGAACACAGGGGCTACATTTTAATGGATGAAATTAAACGGAATAAGAGAAGCACGGCTGCAATGCTGCTAATATATTTATTTTGTACCATCCTGGTGGGTACTGGGCATTGGAACAGAGGCCACTTGCCCACCTACCCTAGCAGAAGTTATTGCTGGTTGCCTGTACCAAGGCTTAGAAAGAGCAAAGAAACCATAATGTACTTAACTGATTATGTAATTCTGCTCCCTGGAGGGGAAAAAAGAGTTTCTCAACACAGTTTGTGATGAGCTTGTTCCCTAGAGCATGCAACATTAATCTACATTACTAAAGCCTCTTAGCTGAATATTAGTTAGTGGCCTGTGAACCCACTAAGGTTCAGAGCAGGGTGAGTTGTTAGCAGGTGACTGGGGCTCAGTTTAGCGCTGCCTTGCAGTCCCCAAGATCTGTCTGTTTGTGCATTAGTGTTGTTCAAAATGACAGCTGAACACGTTTTCTTAATTGCCAATAAGCTGTTCCCTTTAATTTTTATTTCGTCACTTTTCTCACTCTTTTCATTGTCAATTTGATGCAATAGAAAAACAAACAGGCATCTCACCTTGCCACTGCCTTGGCAATGGACTGTGGTGTTTCATCCTACAGTCATTTTGGCATGTGTATAGAAAGGATTGTATAGCACAAAATGTACGCTTTAGGAAGGAGAAAATTGAGAGTGGGATAGGAATCTTTGGGCACTCAGCATGCTGGTGTCTCCCGTGGGGTTTAAATAAAATTCCATTTGTCTGCACCGCGTATATCACACTAAGCTTTTGAGGCTTGCAGCGTACACTCGAATAAATGAGTAACAAACTGTTTTGCCTCTCAGAGTTCTTGGGCTGAGTTTTTTGTCCCTCTCCATCTAACTCTGAAACACCAAACACTGTAGCAAAAGACGAATTAGGATCAAGAAAAGGGTGTGATGTGCTCTCTATTTGCAGGGTGTAGACGATGAGCTCAAGCTTACACCTGCACATGAGATGCACAGGAATTTTCCCTCCCTCAGAGCAGCTGGACCTGGTTCAGGCTTTTTCCACGCTACTATGGAAAAGGAATGAAATAGGAGATGATCTGGAAATTTTCCCTAACAAATCCCCTGCCGTTACAGGAACCTAAAATCCCAGTGGTAGCTTTGCTCCTATCTCCACTCTGTGATATTTTATGATTTCTATGCAATTTTAACTATTCCATTGCTATTTGTCGAATATTGGATACTGCATTTGAGGATTCAGTTCAGTGTTCTTAAGCAATGCTTAATATCCATTTAATATTAATATTCTTCATCAAAGTCACAATTTTATTTTAAGTAATGCTTTTTCTCATTATATTTTAGCCATTGATCATGTTATCATGAATCTGTACTCGATATGACAGCTTGGAAAGTTTTTATTTTCTAATAATGAGAACTGAGGTTCTCATGTTATCGCTAGCATCTGAAAATGATAGTTTTAGCCAGCAACAAGAGTAATGAGACTTTCAGTTTGGTCACAAGAGATGGCGAAACTATTTGTTGTAGCATTTTCAATTTTTTGCCCAGGTGAGAAATAGAAAAAATATTCTGATGTGTTTTGACTGTCTGCTCTGTTCCCAAAAGGATTAGAAAAACGTCTTTCATATTAACTCAGAAGGAAAGGTTGGGGATGTTGTTTCCACTGATACATTTCATACATTTCAGTACCCCAGGTCTAAATAATTTGGAACTTCAGGGATACATAAAAACAGCCCAGGATCAGTGATGGCATCTAAGACAAATGGATTCATACCTTTTTTTTTATGCCATGTCTTGTCAAATTGGTAATGCATTTACATTAGCTGATTCTACAAGATATACAGCTCTGTGTGCCCACATATCTAACATAAAAATCAAATCCTTTATCTTTTCCCATCATTTGCTAGGTGTTTCTCTCTTGGTCTTGCTTTTTTTCTCCTTTTTTATGGAATTATGATAACTTACTGCTTTATATAATTGCAGAATTCAAGGAAGACTCCACAAAACTGAGTTTTTAATTAATTTTGTGGCCCTAACTTTTTCTTTGTGCCAATAATATCAAAGAGAAGGGAAAAAATTACAATCAAATGATAACGGTAAGTTTGACAAACTGTAAAGAAACCTTTAGTTTAAATCATTATTAGTCAAGAAGGGACCTTGACAGATCTATTTGGGTTTTTTTGTCTGGTACTCTGAAAAAGGCTGATTGAAGGAGGAATTTTAACAGAATTTGTGTATTTTCATATCATTAAAAACAAAAACCACAACATCCTCCAACTGCTATCTTGGAGTAAGGCACTATGGATTTATTCAAACCCAAAGCAGAGCTGGTTCTTCCAGAGTCCCGAGGAAGCATCAGGTAAAGAGAGCAGCAAAGGCAGTGGAGATGCTGAAAAGCAGCGACCCAGGAGCCACAGGAGCAGTGGGGCTGGCAAGGGCCCCAGGGCAGCGGGCCAGCTGTCGGTGGAGCTGTGCACTCCGAGCTGATGGAGCAGCTCCTGCTGCTGGCCTGGGGCTCAGGCTGTGCTTGGGGACAGGACCAGAGCGAGGCTTCTGAGGACAATAAATCTCAGGTACACGCTGGGAACAGGAGGTGTTGCTGCAGAGAGGCAAGAGTGCAACCAGGCCACTCTGTGAATCAATTAACTTCAGGCTCTGGGAAGTCCCATGGCTGTTGTCTTGTTCTAGAGGGAGGATTGGTGTTGGAGGAGGAAGCAGAGAGGAGCTGAGGAGTGGCTGCCTGTGTGATCCCTCCCTGGGAGCACTGCAGGGCTGGGAGGCTTCAGTTCAGACTCCAGCTGGGCTTAAGGTTCAGAGAAGTCCTGCAGAAAGAAAGGGGCTTCAGAGGTGTTTTGAATAGTCAAGTATGAGTTATTCCTAGAAATAACCACTGTACAGTCTTAGCCTTGGACATCACCTAACTGCATAACTACAGGTGAAAAAAAACCCCACAAACCGTAACTGTTTTGACCCTCTGTGTTAGAGGACTGAGTCCGTCTTCCTGAATATGTGATCTTTCTCAAAATTAGAGCTCTGAACAGGATCAGTGCAAACCCCCCAGGAGCAGCATAGTTAGTACCTGTGTAGGCTTTTCTCTCTGGCATTGCCATTAGATTTGGCTTTCACATAGGCTTCAGAGAGGGAGGAAAGGGAACCCTGGGGAGAGGCTGACCTTGCCAAGGTTCCCTGAGAGGTGCTATGTTCTCTGCACAGCCTTGGGGGGCAGTCTGGCCCCCTCAGAAACTCAGACACCTCTCACAGTCTGAATCTCGTGCCACGGCTGAGCTGGTGGGACAGAGCAGCTCCTGCAGCAGCACAGCCCTGGTGATAGCAGTGGCTTCCATGGCTCAGGCTGCTGAGCTGGTGGGACAGAGCCCTTCCTGCAGCAGCACAGCCCTGGTGATAGCAGTGGCTTCCATGGCTCAGGCTGCTGAGCTGGTGGGACAGAGCAGCTCCTGCAGCAGCACAGCCCTGGTGACAGCAGTGGCTTCCATGGCTCAGGCTGCTGAGCTGGTGGGACAGAGCCATTCCTGCAGCAGCACAGCCCTGGTGACAGCAGTGGCTTCCATGGCTCAGGCTGGTCAGCTCTGCCCCGTGACACAGGGCTGCTGCTGTGCCAGCCTGCCCTGGGATTTGCTGACGTAAATGCAGCCTACAATCTACTTCTGTTATTGATGTTTACGGGATTTTTTGTGAAATGTCACCTGTTTGGGGTTTTTCAGTGTTCGTATTGATGATTTTTCTTTTTTTCTGGTTTGACGGTTTTTCTTGTTAATCTCTTTTTAATTAAAAAACAAAACAAAGCAAAATGTTTTTCTGCACATGCCTTCAAGCATGGAATTGAGTGTCATATGTCTCTGCACCTGTCAGGGCTATACAATAGGTGACAAAGATCCAAAATGTGACACAACCATTACTGAGGTTGGGAACGTAAAAGGAATGGGATCTGTTCCCCTGGTTAATAGCTCTTTGTGACATATAGGCATCTTAATGATGTTTTATTTTGGATTGAGAACATTTTCAGCATGAATTTTTGTTAACACTGGCATGAAGCATTGGGATTTTGAGGATAAATGATGTGTCTTGAGTTAAACCATTCATGACATATTGTTAATAGATAACCATGGGAAAAAAATTACTGGAATTTACAATTCTGGGGGAAAAAAGTGGAACAACTGCAGCAAGCACATTATTAAAAAACACTACCTGCTTTTTCACTGTTCAGAATGTGAAGAGGGCTAAGCTCTGCTTTTGTATTAATTCATGGCAAATCATTTGCCCAGTTCTGACACTAACAAGAGCCTATTTCATATTTGCAGGCCCCCAAACCTCCCATGGTAGCTGAGAGCATTTCAGCACGATGGCTGATCAGGCCTGCACTCTGACACATCCTGCACTGATCATTTATCACAGTCAGAGATGATTTATTTACTTCCGACCCTTCCTGAGTCGGCAGCCTGCCTTCAGGATAATGTGGCTACTGAGTTTAGTTGTGTTGTAAATTAATAGATTCATTTCACTTTGTGCTCACAGATTGTGCTTGCTTGGGTTTCATTTTAATTAAAAATACAGTGGGAATTACTACTGAACCTCAGAACGTTGATTTTGACCAAATTACCTTTGGGTGTAACTCCGACTCTGGAAGAATTTGGATTTCTGCACCACTGGATAATTTGGTACTTTACTACTCTGTTTTATGGAGCCATTGCAACTGTTTGCCTCATTATAGTACAGAAGAAGTTTTGTCCCACATGTCCTTTTGTGCAAGTCAGTCTGGTGGTATTTGGAATGAAAACATACAGAGGACCTGAAGGCAATTTTTTTTTTTGTACCCCTCTAATGTGGAGATAGCTTTACCAAACCAATAATGTTCCCATGGAAATTCCAGCGTAAAGGTGCATGTTGGAAGCAGGGGTTGCAAAGCCTGTTCCATGGCACACGTTCTTCCTCCTGAGCTTCTGTACCGTGAGGCTCTAAACTGCAGATGAGAACTTAAAGGTCTTTTCCTAACTATTTTATGATTCTATATCAGTGCTGTGATTTTTTTAAATTTTTCCTACCATGGAAGACTACTGACAAAGCATGGTTCAGCTGCATAAAGATGTCTAATTTTTTTGTTAAAAATTTTAGAAGTATATCAGTTAATTCTGGGGAGATATTTTTTCTATCTTCTTCTTTAACATCCGAGAATATGTTAGCATTTAAACCTGATCAGAATTTGAAGGTACCGTGAGGCTGCTTTGCTCTAGCTCACACTGGATATGTGTGCATATTCCTGTAGGCATCTGTCATAAAATCCTTATGGGGTTATAAAGATTTCCATTCTGCTGAGACTCCAGGCAAAGCATCACAGGAAGGAGCTTCACTGGAACCCATTCCTGTGAAGTAAAAACTCTGCCAGTCCGGCATTAACATAACAGTATCAAAATAGATGACAAGTCTCTGGGTCTTTGGCACACAGACTATGCTTTATCTGTAATAGGGATGAGTTTAGCTCGTCTTTCCCAAAACGAGTGCAGCAGTAACACAGATCAGTAAGTGTTGCAGTCAGTGCTGCAAATGGGAGAATTATAGATCGTCTGCATGTATGTGCTGTAACCTTTCAGAGTGAAAAAGCAAATTTATTTATATATCTTTCATAATTCTCTCCGTTTGCCCGATCACTGCCCTTGCTGTGCTGTGTTATAGCTTCTTATTAGCCTTCCCCTTTGTAATGGGATATTTTATGTTGGATACTCAAATATCTATAAAGGCACTAGTAAAAAAGTCTGCATTTACAACGTAACGCAAAGAGGGCTGCTGGGAGGTCTGTAATGCCCCTCTATTGGTATTGGGCATGGATTTAGTAGCAGAGAGATGCAACCAAGATGTTCCAGCAAATAGATTTATTCCAGCTGGGGATCAGAATGTTTGGGCCAGGCTGTAGGCAGCCTTCCCCGATAACCTCCATCCTGGATTTCTTAAGGCCAGGGAGCTCTGCAAATAAACGGGCTGAAAATTTCAAATATAGAGGAAGGTAGGCTCGTTAAATATTTATTTGGCTTTCAGCATTTTTCTTTTTCCTTCTGTAGAACTGTCTTGTCTTTCATGACAGCAGACTGAGGTTTGTCTGTTTTGGGTATCAGACTCTTGGACACGGCTCTTGTAACAATCCATTCATTTGCTCGTGGCAGCTCATGAGCCCTTCCACAATTCGCTGCTTTGGGGTATTTTTTCCCCCCATATCCCTGCCTGAAATATTGTGCGGAGCTTCAATCTCTTGTTTGATTAAGCATAGTTCAAATTTACCTGCAGGCTTGGGAGGTTTTGTATGACTTTTTCAAGTTCGAAATATGTGATCCTGTCTTGCTCCTTCAGCTGTGGCATCATGGGCATAAAAATCAACGCACTGTGTTTTCTGAACATTGACATAAAGTTCCCGATCCACTGTCTGTATGATTATCTTCAATAACATTAATTTGGGTTAATTATGCATCCTTATGTGAACTGATATGTTGAGCTTCATCAGCTGTCCCTCACCATCTTTCGCTGGAGTTTTGGTCAAGAGCATAATAACTAAAGGTTGGATTAAAGAATCTCAATAAGTAGTCTGAAGTATAAAAGCTGATCACAGAGTAGCTTTTGACTATTTGCTTTTTTAGTATTAATTGCTGTTGAAAATCCTATTTAGTAGCCAAAGTTTCTAGATCGTGTTCTTGAATTGTGGTATTTGTCTTTCCTTTTAAGATCAGCAATTCCATTCACCCTTTTAGCTAACTCTTTGTTATCCTAAAACACATCTGAGTTATTCAGAGCCCTTCTTGACCAAAAATATCATAGTGTCATAATTTTATTTTATTGGTTCAGTGTTGGAAAAGCCAAGTGAAGTTGAATGTTACAGATTCATTTCTTGAAAACTAAAATATTAGGCTTCTGACAGTGTATAAAAATGTTGCATTTGGAAAGACATGCTCTGATTTAACTCTAAGCAATTACAATAAATTATCACTTGGATAAGTTTAAAACACTTAAGAACTTACTAGAAAATGTGTTCCCATTAAACCATGGAGTAGAAAACAATTTTACCTATATCAGTACTTATTGTGATTTTTTTTTTTTTTAATGGGGAAAAAAAGGAGGAGGGAAAAAAATAGCCCTACAAAATAACTGCTAACTAACACACCTCGGAAAAAGGAGTTTTAAGAGTCAGTATAGTCCCACAGAGGCTGAGCCATGAGTATGTTAAATGTTGGGCCTCTCAGCGTGTTAGTGGAGAGAGTTTGGGGACCAGAGCAATAAAAGGGTGTGGAAAAATCCGTTAAATCATTGACACTCTAAAACTTTAACATTCCAGAGCTCTGCTAAAGCACTCAGCTGATCAGAGTGGGTCCCTGATGGCAAAGGGTTCCCGGGGCAGTTCAGGGACCTGGTCTGTGTCCCCACAAAGCAGAAGGGTGAGTCCTCCAGTCCCAGTGGCACTCAGGCACTTGGCTCTGGCCTCTGCCTTAATCCTGATCTTTTTTAGTCAGCCATTAGTTCTGCAGTAATCAAGATCTGTAGAATTGGTAATTATTTATCATTTGAGGCTTTTTCCCCTGTAGGCTCTGTCTGTTTGATTTATGTACCTGGCACCTCCTTTAACAGCTGCCACCTTGGTATGTATTTATTTATCCCTAAAGAGGAGAGAAAGTGTACTAAGTTCAAAGCCTTTAAGCAATCTGAGCATTTTCTCCTAGAAGAATATTACATAGCAATAAAGTGTGGAAATGTAGCAAGGCAAGCTCGGGAAAGTGAGAAATGCAGAAGACCTTACCTTTCCAACCGGGAAAAATAATGTTCCAGTTACTAGGCCTAATTTTGAAATAGGAAGATAGTTCTTATTTAGTGAACAGGTTTAAACTAGGCTAGCTTGATGCTGAAGTTTTTAAGGGAAGATTCATGTAGGTAATTTTGAATTGTGAATCATTTGAAATGTAATAATGCTCATCAACACTAAGCTCTCACACCTGGACACTATCTAGCAAACTCATCCTTATTCCACTTATACCATTATGTATTCGAGGAGGAGTTAAAATCTGTGTGTGACTGCACTTTTAGCCATACAGTAGTGTTAAACTTATGTTTTAAGTGTTGTGAGAAGCCTCTTGGGTTCATAGTACTAAATGGCTTCTAAGCTGAAATACTGAGGGGTGGTCCATGTCATAAATGGGATTGATTTTATTGGGATAACAGTTGAATGCTGTCCCCTGCTCTCTGTGATGAGGAAAAACAGATTCCTCTCTAGAGATGTGGTGGCTCCTCCTCAAAAAAGCATTTTGGAACTCATGACACCCAGACAAAATGCTTTTCCCTAGTGTTGCCCCTGGGTGTTTCATCCCATCTGTGGTCAGGGCAGCTGGGATGGATTTTTCTGTCAGTCCCCTTCCTCCTTTGCTGTGCTGGGTGTTTGTTGTGTCAGCCCTTCCAGGATGCAGCATCACTCTGGGGAGCAGGACTGATGTGGGAAGGGGGCCCTTCATCTTTAAATCAAACTCCAATTCTCATCTGCTTAAAAAAAAAAAAAGCTTGAATATCACACGTATTTATTCTGGAGTGTTTCTGAGGGTGGCCTGTATTTTTTTAATCTTCTATTATTTTGTATAATTGTATGTACATTCTTAGGATGGGAGACCTTGAGAGACTATAGTTTTGAAAGCTTACTGTCCTCTTTACTCCTTCCTTTCCTGTTTAATGCTCCCTCTTCAGCAAAATGTTTAAATATGCATTTAACCTGCATTAAATCCATTCCTGTTTGGAAATTCACTTAACAAGCACATTGGGTAAAATTTTGACCCTGCTGAAGCCTGGTGGTCCTGCCTTTGGTGGCTGAATGTCCTAACTCCATTTAGTTTAATGGGATGTGATTTTATGTGTAGGTCAAAGAGAGAAAAATAAGAAAAGATTTAAAAATAAATACGACATGGAGGTACTTTAAAATTGTAATTCAAAGGCAGTGGTGTGGCAGAAGTGATCCTCTGTGGTTACCGTGAGGGAGGAGATATAACTGCAGTTTGGTTGAAAGTTATGTCTATGATCTTTATGAAATTTAAAGAAATGAGGGGATACCTGCATAACCAAGAAAACAAAAAAAACGGTAGTTTGTTGGGGTTTTTTATAATTTGAAATTTTGTTAGAAATTAGCTTGGCATTTAATCCTTATATCACATCAGTTGGTAAAACAATGAAGAAGCCTATCCAAATGAAAAAATTCACTAACTTTTACTTAATGACAAAGCTATTGTCAAACTTGGGATATCTCACTTCTGTCTCACATAGAAGCTTCCCCCTGAAAATGTTTTGAGAGCTCAGCATTTATTTATATCATCAGAGACCTCAAGTCAAAATCTTGTCTTTTTTAAATCAATACAATGAAGCAAAAACAACTGGAATGTTAAAGATGGTGTTCTTTTATCCATTAAGTGAGGTTTATAAGCTTTGCTTTCTCTCTCTCTCTGCCATGCTAGCCTCTAACTCATTTATCACATTAATGCCAGTGGCTCAATATTGTGAATTCTGTGTCCTGCAGCTCAAGCTACTTAACCAAATTAACAGAATGCACTTCCCTAATGCTGTTTGGGCTGAGTGACCGATGAGTTGAGTGACCCTGTTTGGACATCCTTAATATTCTTCAGAGTCTAAAACTGCTTCACGCACAGTTCTGCCTGTGGGAAAGATTATTATGTGCAATTCATGAAAGGAGAAGTTTTTGCTGTCCCATCCCTCATAAAAATAGGGGAAAAAATACCAGGCAGGTTAAAAGAATTACAGACAGGATTAAAACATATCTTAGGTATAAAAGAGAACAGTTTGGGTTGTTTGTTTGGGATTTTTTGTGTGTGTTGAAATTTAATTGAGTTTTGGCCTGATCTCTGGAGCTTGATTTGGGTTTGGAGCCCAGGTTCAACATCGTGGAGATCTGAAGGGTATCTCCTCCTGTGCCAGTAATATTCCTCTGTCGTCACCCTTACTTGTGTTTGGTAGGAAGGTTTTAAGATGCATTTCAGGGGAATTAATTTGCTCAGTTAAGATATTACTGTTGCAAAAATACAAGAGGCACTGCTGCATGGACTGTCCTTCCTCCACAGGGCTAAGAGCAGGTGAGAATTTAAAAAAAAATATACAAGTCAGAATGTTGTTAAAAGCTAGTTTACTTTTGTTCATCTGACATTGTTGCTAAGATTGTTATTTCTAGTGATCAAAATCACTGAATGCTTCAATCTCAGAATTGGTCTAGGAATACAGTTTCTTATAATTAAAAAAAAAAGAAAAAGAATAAAAAGACCTGTGCTTTTGCCTCAAGATAAAATTTCTCTATCCCTATGAGGTTATATTAATAAATAGATTATATAGATTTTTTGTTGTTGTTGTTAAGCTTTTAGTCACTTACAGTGGTCAGTCTTTAATAAAATGTATTCACATAAAAGTGTTGTGCAGAACTCACCTGATGATGACAAGGAACCCCTGGCTACATAGGGAGTGTTATTGTTTGTGTGAACACAGCACTGCCAAATTGACAGACAAATACACAGGTTAATCTGTGTTGAAAGTAGCTGCTATAAGAATTACTTTTATTTGCAGGAAGAAAAGAAATAGAGAAATTAACTGATCTCAGAATACACTTAGAACTTGGGCACTTTCATGTTTTCAGTCTGTGATGAATTCTCTGGATGATGCAGCAGTACTTTCTCGTAATAAATTCCTATTAAACTGTCAGAATATTCAACCATTCAGTCTTCCTCTCCTGATTTCGTGAGTCACGTTGCAATAGCATATCTGAAGAAAGGCAAACATTTTTCATGTTAATTAGGAGACTGGGAATTCTTTGTTATTTACTGCTTCCACCATCAAAGGTGGCTGCAGTTTTCAAAGAACTGGCGTGTTTGCTCATGTTGTGATTTCTGCAGAGAAACTCACCAAATGTATCCTATCAGTTCAGCTTCCTGCAGACCAGAAAGGAAAGGAACAAGCTTTTATTCTTATTTATGGCACTAGTCTGGAGCAGGCATCTCTGTGAACACCGTTTCCTCCTTTCACTAAACAAAACATGGTGAAAACATGAAAACATGTATTTTACTGGTACAAAGCAGGGCTCAGTGACCCCTGGGGACTGAGAGAGCTCCTGATGTGCTGCAGGGAAGAGCCTGGGGAATGAATCGAGGAGCAGAGAGCTGTTCTCTGCCTGAGGGAGCTGTGTGTGCAGGTTGTCTGTGCTGACCCCTCCCCAGACAGGGCTCTGAGAGCTTTGCTCTGTTCCTTCCCCTCTCCTGGCAAAGCAGCCCGTACTGCTGAGCTTCAGAAACTGAGAAATCATGAGTTAAATTCCACAGCATTTTAAAAAATTATCTTTGTTTGCCTCTCTTCTTTTTAACATGCACTTTCTTATGTCCCCTCTTCCCCCATTCGTTTTCCAAAATACCACCAGAAGCTGATTAAGATATTCCTGCTCATAACTGATGGACAGCTCACAGATCCCTCAGTTCAGAACCCCAAAGAACCCACGCTGCTTTAGTTAGGAGCCTGTCAGTATATATGCCTAGATATTTCTTTTATTCATGTTACTTTTCCTTCCAGTCAGCTGAATATGTAGCAGGAATTTGGCAAGCTTGTCTTCAGAAGTTGAGGACATGAGTTAAGGACAAAGCTCATTGCGAATGTCATCATGTAGGTTTGGAATTAAATGTGTTTCAGCTAGAACTGCTGCACAACTGTGTACCAAGCCAACCTTGCAAGGTAGTAAATCATTGCTTAGGAGCTTTTACAAACTCATATTTATGTTACAGCAAAGAAGTTTACCTTGGGAACAGTATATTTAAGCTGTTCTCTGAAAAATTGCTATAATGGATTTTCACATGGTAAAATGTATGCTCCACAGATAGCATCTTGTTTGTGTCAGATAGTGCTGTGTAAATAATTGTAGGCAACGTTTTTAAGGTAAAACATAAATACCTGCTAGTGAAGAAGTTAAGTAATAATTTGTGTGTTCTGATCAAGAGATTTGACACAGCTGTTTCGAGGCAGAAAATACTACATGGTGATTAAGACAGAAGATCTTGTTTAAGATTAAGAGTTGGGCAAACTCTTAAAGTAATGTTCAGAGCTCTCAGAAAAGGTATTTTTTGATATCTGAGTAGCAAGGACATTTGAAACAGTTTGGGAATATTTCAGAGATTTAAAATAAAGTTTGCAGAGTGGTGCTGGCACCAGCTGTGTCAGGGCTAATGTGGCAGTTCTGTATCTACGGGCTCTACATCCTGACTCTGTGGGATCACTGGGATGCTCTTTCTCCAAGGTGTTTTACCCATAGTAACAGCAGAGCCACTGAGTAAGAACTCAGGCACGATCCCCCAGGAAGTCTGCTGTGAATGAAATTACCCAGGATTAAACTGTGATATGTCCTCGCTAATCAGAATTATGGACAGCAGTGAATTTATGAGATGCACTGAGCTGGCCCCAGTCCATAAATGTCCCCTTATTTCTTTTATCTTTTTGGGCACCAGAAGCAGCTAAAAGTGCTACAAGTACACCAGAAGAACAGAAGGGAATTAGGCCATGACACTTAATTTGCTGGTCATCGAAGTATCCTGCTGGGACTGTTTCATCAAGACAACAAAGTTTAATCACTTACTTACTTCCCTGCTAACTCAGGGAGGAATTGTGCTCTGGGAGGTCTCCTGGTCCTCCCATGTGTTTTGTGGTGCACCATGAGGGCTGTGTCGGTCTTAAAGCCCTCTGTAAAGCTCTGGGAGAGTTTTGTCTCAGAGGCAATAAAGTTAGTTCAATTTATTGATAATCAAGTTACTCTCTAATCTCCAGGGGTTTTTTTCTTAGCTCTGTTCTGTATCTCTGAAAAAGACAGAGCTGTGCAGCAGTCGTGGATTGGGACTGAAGTCAGACATGAAGCTACAGGCCAGAATTTTGCTGACTTGGTGTTTCCAATCTGAGAAAGCTTGTGTTTGCGAGTTATATTTAAAGTTTACAATATATACCCTACTTCCTTGCAAGGCTGTCAGCACATCCTTGTGATCACTCTGGTGATCTCACCATCAGTTGGAATCATTGCTGTACAGCAAGGTGACACCATGGAAAAAGCAAGGAAAAAATTTAGAAAACGAAGTGGGAAAAAAAAAAATGGCTAGAGTGCCAAAACTTGTGATTTGGCTTTAAGATTCTTGAGGGTTATTAAGTATAACCAGAATAATAACAGGAACCAAAGTTTGGCAATGTAACCCATCTTTTAATCAATGATGTGCTTTTAGTGTTTTTGAACCTGACAATTTATTCTATAGTAATTAAAAAATCTGCCTTTGGTTTTATTTTTCTGTAAAACTTGTGGCTTCAAGAGTGAGGAGAAGAGTGACACAATGTCTTGGCCATGCATATTGTGTTTCTTTATGCAAAGAAGTTGTATCTTGATTTTTAGGTTAGGTTTCTGCCTTCATTATATAGAAATACTGTAGTAGACGTCTTCAATCTGAGGCTTTCAGTGTCTCAGAAGAGTTGAAATTGCTTTAAATGTCGATTTTAGTAGATTTTTGGTGGCCTACCCTAACTGTAATTTTAGCTGTGGTACAACATGCTCGCTAAAGACAGGAAACTTTTTCAAGCTTCTCTGCCAACAACAGATGATCCCCTTTCATAAAATCTCAGCAAATTTTCAAATGTAACTGTTATTACAAAAATTCTTTCCCTTCCTTTGCAGAATTATGTGTGGGGAAAATATAAAGTTGAAACAAGGAGCAGGAAGCCATTGTCCTTCACAACCACGTCCCTTAGACCTTCTGTTCTCCCTCCACAGGATGAAGCACAAAGTGCTCAGGTACTGTTCGATTCCTTGGAATTCATGTGGGATCTAATTGTGTATGTCCATGGAGGATCCAACCCCCAGACACACTGTTGGAGATGTATCCTGTGGAAGAAATCTTTTAGCCAGCAGCTTGTGCAACTCGCCAGACTTTGGAGTTCCTTACACCTTTCACACCCAGCTGTGTTTGTTTCAAACATCCAATTTTACAGAAGCAGCTGCAATTTGTAGCTTTGGATGTAAAAACCCAAACAAAACCAATCTGTCCCAAAATCTTCAACTGAGAAAGCCTTAGGGATGTAAGATGATTTTCTCTTTCGGTCAATTTTTCTCTCTTGGTACAATTTACACCTTAATTCTTTCACTCATAGCTGTTGGCTGTTCTGAAATCGAGATCTTATTCACTTTAAGTCTCTCTATATGAAAAAATCAAATGTGGAGGAGCTGTTTTAAGAAGCTACCATTTTGACTTCACAAGTTTGTTTATAGTCTTCATTAGACATAAGGAGACAAGAAATAAGGATTCAGCATTTGTATGATTTTTTTTTTTAATTACTTTTTTTCTGTCTTAAAGAGTGCTTACTATACCAGCTTTCTTTGGAATGGTTTCCTCCCTTTCTTACTTAATGAAACCTCCTTGTCTGCCCAGTGTTATTTTCAATCATGAAAAGGAAGCTTAGGAACCCTGTAGAATGTTTGCATTTACAGCAGGGCTGACTGACCTTTACATAAGGTTCAGCAGATGCTCTGGATTGATAGTTCACATTCCTCACTCTGAAATAAGTATAGCTATTTCCAAAGAATACCAATTCATAGTTGCACAATGATCTAAATCCATCTGAAATTGCTGTATTTTAATACTTAGAGGGTTTCTGTAATGGGAGAGAGGGAGGCAGAAGTCCTTGTTTAGAGTTCAAGGATAGAAAAGGTATGTCTGAAAGCTCTCTCAGTATATCACATTTATTGTGTTCTCATGCTTTGTTGCAAATGTCACAGCTCTACAGTTGCATGGAAAGTGGCTCTTAGCTAATAAAAGGCTTCACCTTTCTTTTCATTCTCTATACAGTACTTTGTAATAAATATCCAATACAACAGCATTTGTTATTTCCAGGTATATCTGATACACAGAGATGGGGTTTCCTCACAGGGGAAAGGCTGCGTTCTACACAATGCTGTTCAGCATTTGGAATGAATTTTCACCGCTATTTTTCTTATGTTAATGTGCCTTGCCTGTGGTTTTGATAATTTAAATTTTGATGCGGGTTTTTTTTTAACTAATTCATTTGACATTTGCTATAACTTAGCATTGATCAAGAGGAAGTCATGTAACTGGTTTCACAGGTACTATCTAATGATTTGGAAAGCTTAAATATAATTAATTTGGTCACTGAAATGGATTGTTGCCTGAATTCACGCAGTATATCTGTGTATGAATTGCTGCTATTGGTTGCATCCCGTGAAATGAAATTCTTTTAAAGGAGTAAATTGTGTTTCCCATCAGTTCCCTGAACATGCAGAATAGAGTACAAAACCGAAGAGCAGAATAAAAAATGAGTACTATGCCCCTTTATCTTTTTTTCAAGCATTTTTCTTGTCTGAAAATGAGCCTGTGTATCTCTGTGAAGTCAAAACACCTAAAAATTCTGAACCAAGAAAGCTAAAGATACCTAAATAAGGCATAAAATTATATGAATTTCTGTATCCTCCATGTCAGGATCATGGGACAGTGAACAAACAGTGTAGAGTCTTTGAGATGGCTTTGTACCAAGGAATTGTTTAAATGGAAAATTACAAAAAAGTGCTGACTTCCCTGATGAGCTGTCAATAGGAGATTTAGGGCTCCCCATGTGCCATCAGCATGCTTTAATTGATTAGAGTGTTACTATCCTGGAGTGTGCTAAAATAAAGGTTAGAGAAATCCTGGGGATATCAACTACCTTTATCAAACTGCGCAATTAAGGGTACAGTACATAATCTGGGAACAGAAACCATCATTCAGGAATAAGTGATCTGCTTCGCTTGGAATGAGGAAGTTTTTTTCTAAAAGTCATGAAATAGTCCGAAAATGGCTGCTCAGAGGAGGGGACTTAACCTGGATCATTGTCTGTTTCATGAGAGTAAGACTGTAGATTACGCCCTGTATTGAACACAGAACTCTGAGAAAGGTGCTTGATTTGGAATCCACGCTGTCCTGGGTGTAAAGTGGCTCTGTTAAAGTTGTTCCCTATTTCTGTGAGTGATTTTAAAGTCAATCTGCTTTTAATATCTCCCCAGGGGTTCAGAGAGGCACCTTCTGTCACCCAGTGGTGGTTAGGGCTGTTTTTAGCTTTGGAGTCCAAATGGTTTGGTAGTCGACCTATGCTTGATTCTGGCAGCCCTGAACTTCTCCCTGCAAGGCCCAGTCCTGGAGCATGGAAACAGAGGAGGGAGAGGATTGAGTCATTCCTGTGGCTGTGCCTCAGGTGTGCAGGAGCAACGGCAGACAGAACTTGGTCAGGTTCAGGGACAGGGAGCCAGGAGATGCACAGCACAGGGAGCCCTTGGTCAGTTCCTGGCCACTGTGAGACATCTTTACCCCCCACTGTTGCCTGTCGGTCTGTTTTCAATTATTCAATTGAGTCATGGAATCATTCAGGTGGAAAAAGCCCTCTAAGACCATCGAGTCCAACCATTAACCCAGCACTAAGCCACGGTCCCAAATGCCACTTCTACACTTTTGATCTCTTCAGGAACGGGGACTCCACCGCGTCCCCGGGCAGCTTGTGCCACTGCTGGACGGCGCTTTTGGTGAAGAATTTCTTCGGAATATCCAATCTAGACCTGCCCTGATGCAACTTGAGGCTGTTTTCTCTTGTCCTCTCATCCTATCACATTTCCTGAATTTCTTCAAGGAAGCCCTCAGATTATTGGGAAGGATACTATTTACTGCAGATGAGAAATTTTCCTAATATTCCTGAGTGGGCATAGATTACATTTAAAATCTCACTGCTATTTTAAACTTAGGGGTTTGTTCAGCTACATAAGCCCAATAAAGATATTAAGGCAAAAAAAAAAAAAAATTCTAACCATTTGCTCAAGGAAAACATCATGATCTCGTAACACCTCCACAAATCAATTTATTAATTTAGATAAATATCTGCTTGATACAATATTGAAGCACCTAACATTTTCAGAATTGATTATGTTCTTTAAAAATGTTACCACATAGTCAAATGCAACACCCCAAACAAGTAAAAATTTATTAAAACTATTTTTTCTAGGAATTTAAAAAACACTGGCTTTCATCTCTGAACAAATAAAACCAAAATTTTGAAATGTTCTGGTAAACAAAAGTCCATTTTTCTTTATCAGCTCTAAATGCTGCTTGTTGAAAAATGTTTCGAGATATTGAGAATGACAGTAGAGTATTGTGGCTTTCATGAACAGCTGCAAGCAGAATGGTGGTGTAATGCATTTATAGCTATAGTAAACTTAAATGTTGCAGACGCAATGTTCTTTTCCAGCCAATAATTAACATTTTTTTAATGCTTAAGCATTGCACTTTATTATTATCATACATTTGTACAGATATATTAAAAGGAAAATTAAAGGAGCTAAGAAAACTTGATGTATAAAAGAGCATTTCAGAGTTGTGAATATGGAAAATCAAATTACTACTGTCTTTGTAGCTTTTTCAAAAAATATAAACAAGACGGAATCCCATGTTGTAGATGACTAAAAGCACTTTTGATCCAAACATACGGTAGCAATCATTAAATATATCATGTGCAGTGACACTGGGGAAGGCACTGCTCTCCATTCTGCTCAATGGACCATGCTGCAACACTTGTTTCATATCTTGAAACCATTTATGATTGCTGTTAAAGAAGTCAGTGCTTTACAGTGCCAATGGATCAAGTAAAGTCATCCCATTCATCTGTCTGTTAAAACCCAAAATGTTGGAGAGAAGAGACAAACACAGAATCTAACCGTGCAAAAAGGTCCATCAAAATTCTTCCTTTATCTGTGTGTCAGTGGAATGTGCCAGATCAGAAAGGAAGCAGTCTGTATTTTGTTCAGGATTTAGGTTTTTGTCTCCACATCAATCCTTACTGTTAAAGTAATTTTAATGAAATTTAAAGTTTCTAAAGGATAAGCTGCTTGTCTTTTCAGCAACTGTCCACCTGAATATTTGGCTTTTTGAAAATCAAATTTTCAGGCGGGACTTTTGTTTGTTGTTTCACTTATTTATTCTTTAATGTGACCTTGTCTTCCTCCTTTGTAACAAGGAAGTAGAAAAGACAAAAACTCTGTAATCCTAATTCCTGTGGACAATGTTAGTTCAAGGTGAAGCCTTTTGAGTGCCCTGACTTGAGCAAACTTGTCTGGGCCTTTTTTCCATGCAGGCAGGTCATTGTGCATTCAGCCCACACAGACAGAAAATAACACATCCTAGCCAAGAAGGACAGGGTATTTTGCTTTGTTTGTGAGGAGGAGAAGAGGTTTGCCTGGAGGATTCTCTCATTAAGGCCAGGAAGAGCAGACCACCAGGCAAGCTAAGCCTGCCCACAGTTCCAGCCTGTAACGAGGGGATCACTTCTCACTGTCAAACAACCACGTTTCCAAATGGGTCTCAAGCAAGCAAGCAGCTGCTTTTTACCCACTGGTCACATGGGGACTCTTGGAGTGTTGGAAATACCGGGAAAATGAATGGCAGGGAATAACATGATTGGTCTGAAGTCATCAGGATTGGATCTGGATTCAGAAAACTTTTGAAGTGGTGGGAGTAATGAGTGAAATTGAGAGAGAGTGAGGAGTAGGAATTTCATGTCTCCAACACACTGTGAGCTGATGAGACCTTCCATGTAGAAAGGAAGGATGCCTGAGAAGTCAGGGAAAATCTGATTTTTTACAAACAAACAGAAAAAGTTGTTGTGAGTTTAGGCATGTCTTTTCAAATATGCCTCTTATGCTAACGTTTGGTGGAGATATAAATTTTCTTGAGGTACTTACCATGTGTTCATTATTATCTATTCCCACTGAAGCTACAATTCAGAGCTGCTTTTGATCAAGGCTTGGTTATTTATGCTTCATTACATTCCCATATTTGGACCGTGAGGTTTTAGGGAGTAAGGACTATGTGAGGGGTTTTTTTATGCGTTTGCATGGTAGTACTGTAATTAGATTTTTATTACAGGCTAGAGTTAAAAAAATTAATGATGGCTCTGAGCAGTCATATTGATGTTCACATTGAATGCAGATAGAAGAATAACAACAAGGGCTTTTTTACTTCTTGCTAATGAATAACACATACTGCTAAGACAGACTAGAGGTGTGATGCTCAGAAAGTCAGTAAGGAAAGTCAGTCAGTAAGAAAAGTCAATCAGTAAGAAAAGGAGCTGCATAAAAATGTCGTGTGGATGTATTGATTGTTTCCTATTGTATAATGAGATGTTGGAGTAGGGAGAGAAGGGAGACCCTAGACTGGAATTACAGGGATCTTTTTCAGGATCACAACCTGGGACAGGACCTGCTAATTGAAAAGGGCAAAAGGAGTGGAGCACGTATCACACTAACCCAGTGCCTAAACAAAAATCCCTCTCCTTAGTCCTTGATGCTTATAGGTGGGATTCCATTTCATTCTCGATGCCTGCCAGTGGCTACTATAAGCAAAGATGTTTTATTCTTCAGCTACTCCCTGAGACAGCATCGAAATTATCACTTTACCAATTTGTCAAATATTTGTCATCTCCTGTGGGTACTCTCACATTGCTCGTTAGAAAGCCCAGATCACGGGAGTCCCAGATAAGGTTCTTGTGTAAAGCAGGTAATAAATGACCACTCTGGGAGCTCCCCAAACCTCTCTCTTGATTTCAGCTGGCATTAGAAAGATACTTGTTATTGAGATTGCAGATAAAATTGAAACTTTACAAGTGTGCCAAAAACGTGTTTCGGAAAATTGAACGTTGTGTCTATATTTCCTTAGAATTACAGGATTAGGTTCTGAAATGGCTGAAATTAAGAAATATAAATTAGGACTGGCTCAGAATTTGCCTACTACTCTCAGATTTTTAAAAGGCTGTAATTTTAGACCTTAATTCCTTGTTGGTTCTAATTCTTGTGAAACAAGGAGCTCTTCTGCAGTAAGGTTGTATTTGCTAAGAATTTACGTGTGCACACATATTTATACACACAAATTTATTACTAAATGTTATATATTATATGTGTGTTAGAACACATAGCTGCCTGTAACAAATCTGAATATAAAGTTCATTCCTGTTTTGGATACAATTGTCTTATTCTATTATTCATGATTTTGATGTCCCTGGAGACTTAAGAGAAACAATTTTCAAAGCAAGTGTGAAAAAATTATTATGGCTTGTGTTTTATATGGGCAATACTTAAATCTGCTCATGTCAATTGGATGCCTTCAGTTACTTTCACAGACTTTGGATCAGGACCTGAGCAGCAGGCAATGTCTTATACTCAAAAATCCCAAAGAATGACTGCTGCAGGAATAAATACGGCTAATGGGAACCAGTTCATTTCTACAGCCACACCTCTTAATTTATATCTGAATTTAGGGATCTGTTCAGCTTTCATTGATTCACAAGCCTCCAAAATGTAGGTTTGTAGCTGGCTACAGAGAAGTATAACAGCAGAAAAACCAAAGAAACTCCCCGAAAGGTGCCTGTCATAAGCAAACCTCGAGGCTCACCAGGTGGTGTCAAAGATCTTTATGGCACAAGTGACCCAAATCCACTGGGAACAGACTGAAACCATCAACTGTTGCTTAGAGTAGGACAGTGCCACCTTCTACAATCAATTTTCAGTATGTCAGTAAATCACTGGGTTTTATAGTGGATCCTCGGATGTAATTAAATTATTCATACCAACCACTGCATATGAAAAATTAAAGGGACTGCCTTAAAAATGATGCAAATATTACCTATAAATGATTCTAGGTTTTACCTTAGACCTGTATATGAAATATTAACACAATTCCATCATGGACCTTAGTACCAGCATGAAGAATGCAAAAATATCTGAAATTGCTGGGTTTCAACCACCTGTTTACTGAGTACCTGTAGCAGTAGGGCTGCTAACTCATTGATTGCAGGCTCGTGTTGTATTTTTTCAGCTTCCAAGGAGCTCAGGCACTCGTATGCAGACTGACTGCAGGCCTGCACCTCACCAGGTAAAACCTTGTTTACCAGGGGTCCCCAGGTTATTGCTTTGCTTAAAGGCTGATTTTGTGTCAGAATTCAGTCGTTGGCCTTTCCTTGGCTCAGAGGCTGGTTTCTGTAGGTTGTGGCTCACCTGGAGCTCTGGCCAGGCTGCAGGACACGGGGCAGGTGAGATGTGCTGGTGTGAGGGACTGACTCATCCCCATCAGTGTGACAATAGGTTTTGTCCAGTGACAGTGAGTTTGCTCACCTGTGTTAATGATGTTACTGCCCAGCATCACAAAATTTCTCTGAAGAGCTTTTTCATGGAATCATTCTCCTGGTGAAATACAAGGCGGGGCTGTGCATTATTACCTGGAGAAAGGACACAAAGGAAGGGCAGAGGGTGCTGCCCTCGGCTGCTGGGTGAGCTCCTGTGGTGTGCCCTGCTCTGCTGCCACCTGCATGGCTGACACCAGTTTCTGAGGCCATGCTGGGCCTTCCTGCTTCCTTTCTCCCACAAAGTCTGTAGGCTTCACAACTCTGTCCTATTTGTGCAGTTTAGGATAAATGCATCGATTCCCCCTTCAACTTTTTTTTTTGCCAGCTACTGAAAAAGTTTTGAATTAATTCAACAACCTCCCCCGCAGGCAGGCAAAGATTTCTCAGAAGCCAATGTGCCTTTTGCTTCAGTTAGGGATAAAAGATTTAGCCAGAGATGGTTGGCTACTTATGTAAAATATTAAAGCTTTCTCAGCTATCATATTGTACTAGGCTGAAGTCTGCTTGTTTTATGCTGTTAAACAACCCATCTTTTGTCGTACCGGGGAATGATACCTGATTTAAGATAATATATTTCCTTTGCTGGGTCTGTTTATGCTTGGAAATGATCTTGCTATATCCCTGTACTGAAAATTTATGAAAGGTACTAACATATTTCTTGCTATATATTTCTTGTGAGCATACTTTTGCAACTTTAGCATGGCTTGAAAACTACTTCTTGCCCACAGCCAGCAAGAAACAATGATTTCATATTTCCCAAAGTGGAAGCCAGTCAGCAGCATTCCTCTTTATTGCAAAGAGGGGATACAATAATAAAAAGGCATTTGCTGGCAGAATATTACCAATAAAGTACAATAATACATTAAAACAGATACTTAAAGTTGAACTTTATGAGTTTGTTTTTCTGTGCCAGTCAACGTATTTTCATATGTTATCATCAAAATGTAGACTCTGAACAAAGCCTTTAATAATCAAAATAACAGACATCAAAAGCAAGAGTGGAATTTTAGCTTGTGATATGAAGAGTTTATCCTGTGATTTTGGGGGTGGAGGGTTGTTTGGTTTTGTTTTTTTTTTTTTTCTGATTCAGTTTTATTTTACTTTTTCTTTTTTTCCCAATAAAATATTAATCAGTTTGTTCCTTCATATATCCTTCAGTGGAGCTCTCAGGCCAATAATGCTTCTGTTCGGCCCCTTGTCTTTGCAGAAGATTAATTTGGAAAATGAGTGTTTCCTTTAGAGGATAACAAAACTAATCAGAGCTGGGGATAGGATTTTTGCTAATGAAGGTAAACACTTGTGTGTGCCACGTTACACAGTGCTAAGACCATAGCTAGCTTTGCACACCTTCCAAGTCAAGTTATCTCATATAATCTTTCCTTTTTTGTGGGATCTTTCAGTATTTAATAGACCTTTTTTGAACTGAATTATTCTAGAGTTGCTTAGAGTAATCCCAAACAAGCAGTGCAATAATTCCACAGAATTTCTTCTTCATTTATCTTGTTGTTATCAAAATCTGGATCTAACCCCTGGAGTTTGCACGTGTGTGTGCAGCAGAATATTTGGAAATGAAGGGTGGCTGTTGCTTCAGGAGCAGCAAAATCAGGTAGATTCAGGTTGTTAAAGTACTAAAGTAAATGCCAAACAACACTGAGTACAACCAAAGACCCTGCATTGTCTCTAGCATCCTTAGTAGAAGGTAAATTTATTTTCGTTGGTGCATAATGTTTACTAGAGCCCTGGCAAAGGTATGATAAGGTGCCAGGAAAATTAGTTTCAGATATCAAACTGGCAGAGTTTCATGACCAAAAGGGTAATGACTGTTTTTTAAGCCCCAGACCTCTGATTATTGATGTTCACATATCTAAACCAGATCTGTTGACTTTCCTCTGAGCTCTGAGCAAGGTCTGGAGACAGCAGCAGCCTAAGGTTCATCAAGGAGAAACCAGGCAACCACAACATGTTCATAATGCACCCTCCAGTGGGCACTGCCTGGAGAGGTCATGAGGGCAGATAAACACAGTAAAATTAGGCCACAGCTTTATATTTTTAAGAATTTCATTTGATTTGAAGGCACAAGAGAATGCCTTCTACTGAAAAACTAATGACTTACGCTCTTTTTTTTTTTCTTTTTTAAGTGAATATTGGCCAAGGGCTTGCATTCAGTCATCACCTGTGAGCTTCCTGGGGGTGAGGGAGAGCAGCATGGCAATGTTTCAGTGCTTTCTTCCCCTCAGGACACATGAATGTGCTGCAGCTTGGTGGGGGTGTTTCAGCAGGACCCAAGCCTTGGAGACTTGGTGTGACTACTGAGGTGTCACAATGAGTTAAGAGGTAAAGGATGTCACAAGCTGCAGGTGCACAGGAGTAGTTTTGAGGGATTGTGAGAGCATTGAAGAGTTGACAGACATGTTGGAGAGCCAGAGGAAACAGAGGCAAAACATCTGGTGGGCTTTTGGGCCATGTAAGAACAAGCAGGAGAAGGCAGTGTTGCTTTTTGAAACAACTGACACTTCTGTTAATACATAACTGGGGGGGTAAATGAACATGGATTCAGGTTGTCACCTGGCTAGAGTATCCTGTGGTGCAAAAATCGGTGTTTTTAGCTTTGTTCACAGCACCTCTTGAACTGACTCAGGACTGGATAGACTGAAAAAATGGTGTGTCACTGCAGCTGCTGTTACAGAGGTCCTGTTATTTTCCCTGGCACAGTTAGGTGTGATAGTAGGGACAGATTCACATCTGTTTATGAGCAACAGTAAGGCTGCACTTATGTGCAATAAAAAAGTGAGGCAAAAAATATAGTGAATCATAACTTCAGGCAACTTAAGGTTATACTACTGGTTTTTTCCCATTTTTGAAACTGTCCAGACATACATCACAACAAATAAATTAGTAAGAACCAAAATAATTAAATAACTTAACTTTAAAACAGCAATTAATGCAAAATAGGTGTTTTATTAAATGTCTCCATAGCAGCAACTGTCTGAATCTGGCTGTGGTTTTCAGCCAACAAGCAGTTTCATTTTAAGGACTTTTCCCCCCTTATATCCCTTGTCTTTGATAAATGGGATCAGAGGAAACATTACAGTTCTGCAGGAGATTGGTTATTGCCTTCCTCTTGGCTGGTAAGCAGATATTGAGTGGGGTTTTGGTGTCCATCATCCTGCTGTCATTTCCCCCACCCACGATTTCAGATACCATCCTTTTCATAAAAATTGTTCGAGATTTCCTTCTCTCCAGTTGTGTGTGATCCAGTCAAAAGTTTTCTGTCTCTGTTTTGGATATCTAATGAACAAAAGAATGGCTCTTGTCTGGCACAAGCACCACGTAGAACAGACTCCCAGTCCAAAGCAGGAACTTCCCTTTAAATTGGGATTTCAGCAAGAAAGCAGAACCTCCCTGTGCTCTCAGTCTCCTGGTTCTTTCTCTGTGCAAGGTTATGTGTTGCAGATGTTTTTGAGCCTCAGAACCTCTAAACTGAAAATATGTGTAACCCTGTATATTAATCATGTTTTTCAATTGCTGATGATGTTATAGACCAGGAATTACTGTATAAAACAAAGCTGTACCCTTACTATTATTTTACACTTAGCATTGTCAGTTTTATATCATTCTCAATATTCCCTCCTCTACCCTGCTGCAGCTGGGTTCCACATAGGACATCTTTGAAAAATTATTACATTACGTGCACATTTCTGGGGTTATTTCTGTTTTGCACTTTGAAGCTTTGAACGAACCCAGGCAAGAAACCAAAATTGTTAAATACCATGGGGTGAAGGAACAGTAAGAAAACATAATAATTTGCCTAGGGAATGGTGCGAAGTCAAGATCAAGGTTATTTCTCAGTAAATGTTTCCAAGTAGGAAGCAAATGAATTGCAGAAGCCAGGGGTAATATCAGAATGTCATAAGGGGCAGAAGGGAATTTACCTGGGTCACTGTCAAGCTTGCCAGCTCTTTGAACCAAATTGATGCTGGTTTATTTTCGAGCTGCTCTTTTGGTGCTCTTAGTACTGAGTTAGATGGAACTTGAATAGAGGAGGTGCACTGAGAGTGGCTGCACACCACGGGGGAAACATGAGCAGTATTTAATACCTGAAGATAATGTGCCCAGGTAAACCTGTAAAGTCTGGCATTGCCAGCTGGAGAGTTGTATTTGGTTTCAAACCACATATTTGACACATCTGGAGTGTGGCAAACAGGTTCAGGAAAATTGTCCCATCCTTCTCGGTGGTGCCGGTCTCCCTACCCAGAGCATGATTCGATTGCCACAGTTCCAGGGGGATGCTGAGGGACTGGACAGGGTCCTGAGGAGGGTTATCCAGATAGTTGGGGCCTGGGGTACATGGGTTGTGCGTGAGGGAGGAGGGATAGGAGTGGGTTTAATACAGCAAAAATGAGAGTAAATCTGAAAACCTCTAACTAGAGAGAAACAAACACGGCAGAGCCAAACTCAGCGTGAGCAGGGGCCACAGCCAGGGGCCCCGTTCATGTATTAGGGCATGGTGTGGGGTTTATCACTCGGCCATTTTGCAGGGATTATCTCATGCCCTTTGTGCTTGAAGATCCTTGTTTGTGCTCAGTTGTCTATGTGATCTTCCCAAGTGCTAGAGGATGGCAAAGACTATAGATCAAAGTTTCTAAATTTACAAGAGCTGCCTTGAAAACTGAGAGCCCCTGCAGCAGGACCTGTGGAACGTCACCATCTGCTCTGCTGCAGATGTCACCAGCCTCTTGATCAGCAGCCATATCCCAGGATTGCTGTCTGGTGACTTTCTGGAATGCAAATCTGGTGTTAGGGTTTTGTCACAGTCAGCCTAATGACAGACACTGCACTGAGACAGTGGGGGCAGAGAAATGCCACATTAGGTACCAGGTGTGTGTAGCTCATGTAGAAGTATATTTAAGATGGTCAAACAAATCTGCCAAAATTTGGGAAACAGGTTTTAGATCGAGTGACTCTTCTGGAGATTTTCATTCAATGGTTGTTGGATCATCAGCCCAAGACTAGGAAACAGTTCTGGTGGTTCCTATTCTCGGTTTACAGCAGAGTAACCCCAGATTTTTAGCACCAATACCAGCTCTCCATGCTGATCACCAAACAGCCTCAGTTTCCTCATGTCATTCTGCAGAGCCATGTTGGTGAGCCCTGCTTAATTCAGTTTTGATATTGAAAAGGAAAGCCATATTCAGCCAGGTTGAGTAGAGCCCAGAACAGCTCCTGAATCTTACCGTGGTTTCCATGAGCAAATGGCAGCCTTGAGGAACCACAGATTTCTGGGATTGGGTACTGGGATTTGTTCTGGTACTGGGATTAGNCTTACCGTGGTTTCCATGAGCAAACGACAGCCTTAAGGAACCACAGATTTCTGGGGTACTGGTATTAAAATTAATGCTGGGAAGCAGTAGTGGAAAAGAAAAAAATCTTTACTAAGTGAAAAAGCTCCAAGGACTGGATTGTTTTGGTTTTGGTGGGGGTTCTTTGTTGTTGGTGGTTTTTTTTCTGTATCTGAGTAAATATCTGTGTTCTTCATTTACACCAAGCATAAATCAACCAATTATAATGAGCAGTAGGTATTAAAGAACTGATTTACTCATGCACAGAAACCACCACCATGTGATATTTTGCTGAGTAGGCTCATCTTGACCAATATGAGATTTGGACCCCTGAGAACTGGAGACATGAGTTCCATGTGGGACTCATCCCATCTTGTTTCCTTTTTGAAGCAGGGTTCATTTTTAAAATCCTTTTTCGCAGGAGGCTTGTCATGCATCACAAAATCATGCCAGAGTAAATACAGATGGAATATCGAGCTGCTTCATTAAAATCCCTGTGATTTGTGTAAGGAGCTCCAATCTATTGGAACCTGACTTGTTAGTTTAAATTCCCTTACTGAGATATAGGTCAGGTTTAAATTGATAAGTGGTGACTGCAAAATCTTAATTAAAATGATACAGTTTTGTGAGTAGACAAGCACTCCTTAATTCATGTTGGGCTGGGAATATCTTTTTTCTATTGGTAAAAACCTGCTTGTAAAGGTGTCAGGCCAAATTAATTCCTGTGGTTAATATTAGTGACTTAAATTACCAAAAATTATAAATTTAACCCTTCAGTCACAACTACCTTCAATTATCTAGGAAAAATTAGGTTTTTTTTTTGTTTGTTTTTTTTTTTGGAGGGGGTGTTGATGTCTATTTTTTCCATTGAATAGCGGAAAGCTTAATCATAATTTAAAAGGATCCCTGGTGTTGTTAAATTATTTCCTTCATGTGGGGCTTGATTCCACATTGCCCTGCAGTTTCTGTGGCACAATAGCAGGATGAATATCAAATGGCTCTGAATCACATTTTTCAAGTGTGCTGTGCCTTTTCCTCCCCATTTGCCATTCACACAGCGCCGGCATAAAGTCTGAAATAGTGTGATGGCAGTGTGGGCTGAGATCCTCGGGCAGTGATCCCCGCACACGAGACACCTGAGAAATCGTGCTGCAGATGTTAATGCAGAAATCCAGAGGTGCGCTGGGCCTGCCTTGCACAGCTGGAATGGTCTGGCCAAACAACAGGCTGAGGGCAGGAGAGAAACAGCAGCACAGGCTTGGGACTTTGCTTATATTCTACCAGAATTCTAGTTCACACAAGTTCTTGAGTCACCTTCAGAGGTACAGTGCTGAATATAAAAATTATTGCTAATCTCCCTACAGTTCTCCAGCAGGCAGAGGCAATAAAACTCAGGTTGATATTCCTCCCCCCACCACCACCTTTTTCCCCTCCTTTTTCTCCTTTGTCCTCTGCAGAGCTGCTTACAAGTGCAGCTGGGAAATAATATAATGTCTGGTCTAAGGATATATTGTGGAATCTGCTTTTTACCCCAAGAAGACTTCTATATTTCTCTGCAACAGCTTCCGTGGTAGGCACAGTCTGGATTCATTATGGCTGCGTGGAGGAAGGGGATTGTGTGAGCCTCTAGCACGGCTCTTGCTATTCTTTTGTCTCTTGCTCTAGCCCTAAATAAGTATAAACAACATGTAGACAAGACAAAACCTCAGCAGTGAACAAAAGCTGCCTGCATGTTATCCATCAGTATTATTTAAGCAGGACATGCTGGGCTGTTCATGATACACTCATACTGTAAGTGATAAGCTATAACGTATGGTATTCATTTACTTCTCCATTCCAACAGTAATATAGCAAAGACAATAAATTTTCCTGTTTGTTCTCTGACCCACTGTTCTTGGGTTAAGCAGCATGTTTGTCTACATTTGTCAGTTGTTACAAGCTTCTAGCTGCTGCAGACTGGGGTATTGATGAACCCTGGAAAATGGAGCCTTGAATAATGTATAAAGCATTAAACATGCAACCATTTCGCTGGGAAAAAGGGGGGAAAAGTGTATTATATGTTTTCTCTGTTGTAGTTCCTTCATTTACAAAACATATTTGTCAAGTCTTTTGCTAAGAATAATGCCAGGATGCAGTTTCCCATCATTCTTGTTAATGGGACTGTCTTAGTGTTACAGTAAACAACCATAAGTCTTGTGTCTCAGCCATTGTGGAGCACGCTTAGTTTTTTCAGCTTCCAATTAAGGGTATTTTAAATTTGTTGTCTACAGTCATAGGAGTGGTGGTGCAATTTCTGGTCCTGCATCAGGAGAGGGGCACTAAGGAAAAAGGTGTTTTTCAAAGCAACGGCGTACTCGCAGAATTACTGCGTGACTGAAGTACATATATTGGGTTCTTTAAAAGCTCAAAACTTATTCCTACCTGTTATAGCGATTTATTGCTAAAAAAGCAGCACTGATTCATGCATTTTCCTGAACAAATTTACGTGATAAACCATCAATATACATTTACATTAGCAAATGGAACTTTCTATCATATTTCTGAGACCAGAGTCCAAGACTTCAGTGGCTGTGAATCAATGCAGCTGCATTAGCTTCAGCGGAATGGTGCTGATTTATATCAACTGAAGCTCTGGTTTGTTAAATTCTTCCTCTTTTGGAAGCATGTATCAGAGCAGTGGAAAATTGCTGGATTTGATTTAGCCCCTATTTGATATGCCCCAGAATTCACCATTGCAGTGGGAAACTTCAGCGAGCCTGTGATGATTTTATTGACACGAAGTTTGAATTACCCTCTTATCCTGGCCAAGGTTAAGAGGTTTTGGTGAACTCTGTGGAGGACAGTCACAGGGCTTGCATTTGTCCTGTGTCACTTCTGTAGGTAAATGAGGAGTAGGATGTTTAGAGCTGACAGGCTGTTTCCACAAGGACTAAATCCATGTGAAAATACAAACACCTCATTTTAAAGAAAGGAAAACGGCTGCGTGTAGATGAGAGTTTTCTAATGCTGAGCATTTCATGAGCTAACATGGTTACCTCTGTAAACTAAGGATAGTGCCTTATTCTGCCCCACATAGGTTTCTGCACATCGACCCCGCAGAGAGAGAGAGGTGGATGCACTGAGATGGGAATACAGCCCATCAATTTCCCTGAGCCTGACACTCATGAAAGCCTCAGAGGTGAAGAGTCTGTATGTGCACAGAGATGGAGCTGCGAGGCTCCCATTAATATAAACACCCAAATCCCTGATTATTGAACAAGTATTTGCCCCATGTGTGGTTCTCCTCAGCAAATTATTTGTGAACAGAGAAGTAGAACGGTTTATGACACAAGGAAGGGAGTGGGCATGAAATTGAAGTCAGAAATATAAAATGAATAGGACGTGAATCCTCTTTTCTACCTTTCCTGGAGGTCTTTACTATCCTATAGATATGATAAGGAAACAACCACTGGAGCAGAATGTCTGCTTCATATCGATAGCTGGAGGGATTGGTATACAGGTTATTCTGGTAGGGTTATTCACCAGCAGAACAGAAGGGGTTAGGGACATGTGTATCCAATAAATTGATGTAGGTACCATCTATCACTAGTGAATGACTTCAGTTAAATTGGATCAATATGAGTACTCTTCAAGGTGAATATGACAGCTTTGGAGTGACAGTTTTTGGGGTGATTAAAAAAATAATAATTCTGAAGATAAAGAGGTTATTTTATTGGTTGAACACGTAGGTTTGTGATGCTGGAGAATATCTCCCGTGGCAGCTTCCTAAAGCTCTTTGTGGTTATTGGCATTGTTTATTAGCATTTGGAGGGAGAGGCTCTACGGCTTTTGCTGCATACAGGCTCTTCCTTTTAGAATCAGTTGACTGAGGCTTCCTTCTCCTCCACATATGCAGCGAGGGTGATTTCACTGTTGCTGGGAGAGAAGTGAAGGCTTCTGGTACTTGAACAGGTGGGTATCTATGAAAGGCTGGTGTTTAACCTCATGGCTTCATTACCAGACTCCATCATAAGCAGCATCTCAGGATATTGTCAGTCTATGATTTTGAATCTCTGACATTACCTTCATTTTTTGATTTACTGACTATGTTCTTAACATGAACCTTGCTAGTTTAATTCTCATCAGTGCTGCTATCCGCAATTCATCTTCTGAAGAAAATTATGGATCCACTGAAAAGCAGGAGGAGATATATAATTCAAGAAGTTTTCAAGATTCATTTTCAGGAAGATGAAGTGCCGACCACATTATGTGCTGAGTAGGGTTCTTTGAACAGTAACAATGCCACCTGCAGCACTAAACATGTATTATGAATAAATGTTTTATTGCAAGCAAGCCAGGAAAAAAAATGGTCAATCACCACTGCCATGCCCAGAATAAAAAAAGATTCCTCCTCTGCAGCTCTAATGACTTCTGTAGAGAAGCACACACCAATATAGAACTGGCTTCCATTTCTGTGTGGCCCACATTTACAAGTAGAGCAATCCCTGCATTTCTGGAAGAGATAAAGAGAAAACCCCTCGGTGTGGCGTGTGAGAAGAGCAGGAAGCACACGTGCAGCGCTGCAGTGTGCGTGATTGAAGTGGTACATTCTCCAGAGGGAATGGGTGAGGGGACCAGGAGGTGCTGCTGCTCCTATCAATAACACCGGAGTAACGTGCTCCCTTCCCCATTCTGCCATGCAATTAAATTAAACGTGGCCCAGCTCTACATCGCTGATGCTGTGCACTAAAACAGAACATGAACGAAGAAACGCTGAATGTTTCATTTCAGGTGAGAAGCTACGGCTGGGTGGCAATGCTGGATGGAGAAGCGAGAGCAGGCTGGATTCTGGTCTGGTTTCATACACTGGGTTACTGAAACTGTTCCCAGCAGAACCTGAAGAAGAATATATCACAGGGTACAACACTTTGAAGACCTAATATTTATACTTCCTTAGTGCCACTTCATGTGCAAGTTACTCCAGTTTTGATACACCTTATTGATATAAAATGGGAGTGGAAAATGGACGAGTTCCTGAAGAATAGGAGGCCTGATCCAGCTTCTTCAATGTCCTCAGGAACAGTTTAATCCTGGTAGGATCAAGCAGAATAAAAGCTGAGATTGGTATGGAGTAGGGCTTGTGTAAAAAGTTACCTGAACACATTTTTTTAATCCTGAGATAAATTAAAAAGTTAAGAATTTCACAATAAACCATCAAAAGTTCTGTTGTTTTCAACAACTGCCTTCTGAAAACGAGTGACTTTCTGAGCTGCTGAATAATTTGTAACAGGTGAGATACCTCATAATCTTTTTCTCTCCCTTCACAAATTGTCTGGGAACACTTTAAGAGGCTTTCAAATGATGTCCTGGATAAGAATTATTTTGCTGCTCTGCTTTTCCTGACCTGTGGCTTGTCTGTAGATTGTGTGTGAATAGTCAGTGGAATACTGAGTGGAGCTCGGAAGGGCTTTGGGAACAGGAGCAAAATGTCTGCTGCAGAGGCAAAAGAGCCACTCTCCTGAGATTCAAAAGTTTAGGCTAGGCATGCTAATCATTACATTGATTATTATTAAACCCTTTGGAGTGTTGGGGTTTTTTGGCAGACAGTTACCTCCAGGTTTCAGGAATTTTGGACCTCTTAACTGAAATACAGAATCGTCAGTCCAGTAAATTTGTTGTTCATTCCTCCATTCCCCTCTTCATCATTCTTACCTTTACATGTATTTTCTTTCTCCCTACGGATATCTTTTTGGAGTTAATGTAAATATGTCCTCCATGGAAAATTACAACTCCTTTGTTAACTTCCTTTAGGGACTGGTATTTCTTTCATTTTTTTGATTTTGCTTCAAATAGAAATTTTGTGTTAAAATTTTTTTATTAAGCCTTACCAATGCAATTTCTTTATATTTATGTTGATGACGTGGCCAAGTGGATTGAGAAAACCTTTTCATAATTGGGATACATATTCCCTTTGGAATTCCTGTGAATATTGTACATACATGTAGGTTTCTCCTTTTGCAGAGGAAGTTGTGCAATATTTTTCAGAAAATTTACTAAATGTTTTCAAAATCTGATGGAATTATCATTTATCTGTAAAAATAGTTGGAAAGATAAATGAAAAGTGACTGAACAAAACAATAACTATAAAACACAAGTATTTGTGTTTTAATGTAGATGAAAACATTTCTTTTCATCAAGCTTCTGAAATTTCTCTAGAGTGCTTTTCCTTTCCTCTCATATTTGTAAAATTAATCAACCCAGAACAAAAAAGATGACTTTTGGAAAAACTAACACTTAGTTTGTATATAAAAATAAATTGAGAAAAACATGGTCTCCCCACATCTTTTAAGCAAGCTGATTTTTAATATAGTCACGATTGGTTACATCATTCCCTTGAGATCAAATAAAAATATATTCATCCCTTGAATAACTCTTCCTTCATTGGGCACCTCCCTCAAAATTTCTCATTACTTCTTAGAAAACAAAATGCAATCCTTGATCCTTTCTCATTCAAAGCTGCTAGATGAAAATGAACTTTTAGAAACAATCCAGAATCCATTTGTCAGGATAATAACAATTCTCTGTAACAATTCTTTCTGCCTCTTCTCGCTCCCCCTACCCGCATTAATTATAATGCTCTAACAGAACAGAGCCTGATTCCCTTTTTTATTAAGGTTGTTTCACTCTATTATTGATTAAGCTTATTTCCCATGATAAATAACCTTCCTGTCAAAAAATGATTTATGAAAGCCAGTGGTCTTTCTTTTTCCAGTTTGCTTTTCCTGTGGTTACATATCACATATTATCTCCTGCTGACCGGTTTGGGCAGTCTTTGAATCTGCAATTACTGATCCTCATTAAGAGAACTGAATTTCAGTGCTGTGAAAGGCTTCGAGATCTATCAGGTGAATCATTCGATTTTAAGTTAGAAGCATCTTCCTAATGTGAGTATATGGTCTTGTGATGTGCCTTTAAATCTCCAAAATGTTCCTAAAATAACAAGCATTGTGCTTATGGAGACCAGCTCCTTGGAAGTGGCATCCTTCACGAAAATCCTGATACTCTGGAATGCCAGTAGTCCCATTGGGATGGCAGTCTTTGTTCTCACTATATTTATAAATATATATAAACATAAATATTAAATGGAAAACAGCTTCTTAGAAGACAGCAGTTCTGCTTTATGCAGCTCTTGAGATGGACTGAATGTGCTTTTGTCCAGGTGTGATTTGTTCTGTCAAGAAACCTTTTGTCCTCAAACTTAAGATAAAACATGAGGTCTTCTGAGTTCCTTTTCCTTGGTGGAAAAACTGAAAACCATCCAGGTTGCACCTAATGTGTTTATTGCACAGAGTGTAACTAACCTCTTTCTTGATGAAAACTGCTCCCAAGTCTGTGTCTTGACTGTATCCACAGCTGAGCACCTTTCCAGGCAGTGCTTTGTCCAAAATCCCTGCTGAGTTCTCTCATGTTCTCACAACAAAGTCTTCATCTGTGGCTGGGCTTCCTCCACTACATTTTTAATTTTTTTAATTGCATCTGCGTTTTCTGTCTTCCATTCATGCAGTTTCAAATAGCCAGTCCTCTATTTGAAATATTTTTCAGGACAAGCAGCTCAGGTCCAGGGGGAACACAGCCTCTCTTCGGGGTGGTGGGATGGTGGCTGTCTTTTGTTCTGTGCTTGGCACTGCAGAATTCTCACCCACAAGCAAGTTTTCTCTGCAAATGAGCACTCTTCAAACATGTCCGTAGAGAAATGTCACTGCTTTTCAAAAATCCTGAAGAAGGCTGACTGCACAACCCCAGGTTCAGTAACATTTTCACATAATTCATATTGCAGTTTTGTAGAGATAGATACTGCATTAGACAGACCTAAAAATAAAGATTGTTCTTACATACCCTTGAATAGTCTCATGAAAAGCCTAGTGCTTATAAGTGAAAAGGCATAAAGCAAAACCTAATATTATCATTGCTTTAATTCTCAGCCTTTGTTCCTTCGAGTGTGGGCTCTTAATAGAAATTAACGGGAACTCCAAATTTTCTTTTCCAAGTCAGTAGCACAATTAGAGTCCTGAAAAGACAGCAAGCTGACATTTGGTGTATTTAATACCTAAAATCAGCTTCAAAAAGAATGAAGAAGTCTCAAAAACATAACAAATCAGCAGAGGCAAATACTTTTTCCTTGTAGCATCTCTGTCCTCAGAATTAATGTCGATAAGGATTTCACAAATGTGATACTTTCTGCTCCTGATATTCTGCTTACCTTGACAAAAAAAAAAAAAAAAAAAAAAAGGTAAAAGGTCATTTTCTTAGTCTAGTGTTGTGTGGCCATAATATTTCAAGTCTCACAAATTTTGAAAGGAGCACTTGATGCTGTGACAGGTGATAAAATCAAAGGGGCCAGTAAAGGACAGCGCTTTCTTGCTTGCTTTCAGAGAGTGCTTTCTCTTAACGTGATATTCAGCACTTGTGGACAGCAGGTCCCTGGATTTCTGAGATCAGAGGTTGTCCTCTGTGTCAATGATGTTTCTGTTCTCATGTTTTCCACAGTAACTGAACTCCCCAGATCTCCTCACTGTATTATCCTGCCTGAGAGGTGGGGAGCTGAAGTACAGAGAGCCTTTAGAAAACAGTGAGTAGGAGCAGAGGCTCGGGCTCTCATCCTGCTCTCTGACACAGCTCAGTGCTGAGATCTTGGTGGGCTGAGCTGGTGGATGTACTGTAATGAACCTGTGATGGATGCTGACTTTAAAACTGGTTTCAGTCAGGTTAAACCACGAGCTGCCACCTCAATAGTAATTTTCTGGGTAATTGAATTTTTTTTTTTCTTCTGCCTATTAAAGTAAATTAATTCATGATTGTCAAAAAGCTACATTGTTATCTGTAATAATTAACAACCATTAAATCCAAATATAGAACTTTGACTCTCTGAAGTGAAAATCAAGGGTCTTACTGTGCTCTGAGGTGTTGTGTGACTGTTCACTTTAGAGAACACCTGGAGAAAGGGCCTGGATTATAAAGATGCACTCATTGCCTATTAGTATTAGGTAACAGTGGAATGATTATTATGTAACCAAATCAAAGAGAATGAGGGATATTTCAATACAGTAGGCCCATGAAGTTTTAAAATAATAAGCACGTGGTACACATTTAATTTTACCTCCTTGCTCAGGTTTAACTACTAAAGAAGTGATTTTGCCTGAACTCACTTATTTATTTTCAGACTTTATGGTCTAGGTTCCTTTAAATCTATTTAGAAGTTGCAAGAATGACTTGCTAAAGTAACTGTTTGTCTGGAGGGAGGCATGAATTAAACACTGAATTGTGAGCTGGAAAGGCCTGGCTCTGTCCTGTGCTGCAGGGACTGAAAGCCCCGTGGAAGAGAAGGTTATGTATCTTTAAACTGCCTCGTCTCACTCCTGATTGCAAAGTGCTCTGGGGACTGGGAAGGCCTCCAGCACTATCCTGGATGCTCCTGATGTCCTGTTTGAGGCACATTCACTTTCCCTGGTGACCCTGTGCTCCTTGCAGTACCTCTGGAGCTGCTACCAGCATCCAGCCTGCCCTGAAACTTGGATATTTGGTTGCTCTGACTGATTTTTGAGAAATCTTCTGGGAGCTGAGCTGAAGAATTTTAAGTTTTGCAACTTTGTCAGGGCAAGGAATATTGCATCCTTTGCCACGTACACTTCCAAAGCACCAGCCCGGAGTTACACAGGGACCAAGCCATGCCTGTGACTCTGGACTTGAGACTGCTCCTCCACTTCTCTCACTTTCAGATTCATGGTTGCTGAGAATCTTTGTTACCCTCTCACATATTTAGTGAATAGTGGCCTTTATGATGTAAGGGAATCTGTTCTTGCTCAATCCAGATCTTCACCGGGTTTATTCATTGCCTGTGTATTGTAAGTCACTGGACAATAGAAGAGTTTATGCCTCTAGACATTCACCACTCTTGAAATAATCCCCTGTCCTTGGAATCACGGGGACTGATAGGTCCTTGCTGATTTTTTGGAAGCGTAGATTGAGAGAGGGAAGCAGAGGGATTCAATTGCTTCTAAACTTTCAATTTGAGACAACCCTCAAATGATGACATTTCTAGTTAGAGTCTTTCTCTCACACACTAAGACAGTCCATCTGGTGGGTTTCCCAGAATTTCAAATCTAAAGAATTTTTTGGTTTCCTGAGTTTTTTGTTTTCTTAAATGCTGTCAACAGCACAGAGCCAAAAATCTGTATTATGCATGGCATCTACTGTCTTAAAAAAGCAGAAATAAGAGAAGGACTGTTACACTGTGTGACTTTGTCATCCCAAAATGGATTTTAGTTTTAAATCATGTTTTTTAATCATTCTGGGTTTTGTTGTGTGTGCTGTATTTCAGTGATGACTGCCATAAATATCTCTGTTTGTTTTTAGTAGGAGGCATAACATCTGAGAGAGGAGCTTGGCATTTGAGGCAGAGAATTGTTCTGATTTCCAGAAATAGGCATGCTAGGAAGCAGTGCTCTGATTAGTTGAAGTGTCTGGCACTAGGGACTCAACCACAAAAAACAGCCAAGGAGGAATCGAGAGGCTCTGCAGACACACTGGAGATGCAGGACATGTACATATCCCACAAATTTCACAGGGAATGTATTGAATGTTCTATTCAAAACGGATGGGTAGTTCTTGCTGAAAAACTTAGGAAGATATTGCCCAGGGTGTCGCATGTTCTGACCCATCCCCATGCAATATACAGTGTTTATTATTGCCGTGCTCAGTCACATTTGCTTTGATTTTTATTTTTGCTGTCTGTGATTGGTTTCACATTCTTGGTGTATTGTATCCAAAGCCATCTAGAACCTCGTAGTCTAAATATAAACCCTGAACTAAGACAGTCGTGTACAGATACCTTGAAAAATGGTTATCACCGAGCGGCCAGTTGACAATTAATAGTGTGTCCACTGAAGAGCTTCAGGCTTCTGAAATCTTCAGTTTTAGGATCTGCAGAAAACTTTCCTCCTTTCCTTCCCACAGCCCTGGGGAATCACTGGGGTAAGTCCAGAAAGCAGCTGAGTAAGAGGTAAACCACAACAGGAGTGACTCTGTGCAAACCTGATTTGGATGGACTTACCTGAAAATTTTGTTGTACTTTAATGGGGAAAGTTGCTTTCCTGTAAGTTTGGAAATCACTCACAAACCTCTCTTCTGTGTGGCAAATCATCACCATTCTGTTCTTATATGCTTTTGTTGGTTTCACTTTTAAATGCTTTGGCTTAATGGTATTGAACAAAATAAAGTCCAAAAGAAAATTCTCTGAGAGTAAATAAATGAGGCACTTCCCTGCTAGGAATATTTTCAGATAAGGTCATTTCAGCACACTGAATCTCCAATCATCAGGCATTTAAACAGCAAATGCATGGAATGGATGAGGAGAATTTGCTGGGAGAGTGCAATAACCACTTTGGGTGCAGCTGGCAGTGTCAGTGTGCAGGTATTCCATGGTGGCCACACAGTTTTACACGGTAAGGAGCGTATAGATCCTGTGCTCAAGGTTTGAGCAGCACATTGGTCTCCTTGGCCAGCCACAATAAGGGGCCTCACTCCACAAAGAGATCAGAAAGGCCTCTCCTCTAGTGAGGTGTATGTGGTGCCTTCTTTTCCTGCACACTTTAGGGAAGGGCAGTAGCTTGCTCCCCTACAAACCAGCTTGTGAGGAGCAGAACCCTTCAGGAGCTGGAAGGCAGCAAGACAGGTAAAGAGAGAGTCCACACCTCTCTTATGAGGGAGAAAAGTGTGTGCCCAACAGCTGGCAACAGGTCTGCTTTTTATGAGAGGACTGCTGGAAAACTTCTAAGCATATGGCTCCTGGGGGGTCTCTTTCTCTTTGTGGCTGCTCAAACATGAGGAAGAGTTGGATCATGGCCCTCTGAACCACACTCCCTGCCAAAATGGGCATCTTGCATGCCATGGTGCCAGTAATCAATGCAGAATTTAACTTATATACATGGCACACTAGGCAATGTATGGAAAAATATAACTGAGGAGATCGGTGAAAAAAATAATGTTAGTACACCAGCACAAACATGTGAATGCAGAGGCAGAAGTTCAAGGAACACAAGCTAATGATTTGTGACTTTAGTTGTTACTGCTGATACATTTTTTGAGTGCTCCTGAATTTAGAAGTCCATTACCGTCCTGGCTCATGGTCCAGAACTGCAGAAACCATGTTTACCAACGAGGGGAACAGAGAAAGAGATGCTATTTTCAAACTGTTGAGAGGTTATTATACAATCAATGGAGAATGAAACACCTACATTAGAAACTGCGTAAAAGCACTTGACAATGTCCTTTTACTAAGTTTCAGTAAAATATATTAATATCATTACTATACTACTTGTGTTCTAAAGCATGATGCCTTTTTTAACCTATAAGTGCAAGATCCTATTGAAAAATAGCGATGAAAATGTTTTCACCCTCTTTGGTCAGCAATTTCTGTCATCCAGCTTCCATTCCTATTTGTGTTTAGAAAGGAAAATTACAACGCAATTTTTTTTTTTTATTTTCTCAAAGCTGTAAAAAGAGGTTTGCTGACTTTCTTTTATATTCCCATTGACTCAACGGGTGTTCCTCTCTATGTGAGCCTTCTTAGCATGTATAAATGATCAAGATGAATGAGGAATTGTGCTTCATCAGTTCTGCAGGCAGGTGATTTGCAGTTTTTAGGATGTAATTTGGTCTAGATTGAAGAGATACTCGCATTATTAAGAAGGCAAAGAGTAAGGCTACATCCACGTTTTAAGTAAAACTTAAATTTATGGGTACTTTTCTCCTGGAGCTGAACAGTTCCCTCCCCACTTCCACTCCAAAGAGTGAAGTCTAATTAACAGCAACAATCTTTCTATGGCTAAAGTGTTTCCTTTAAAAAAAGTTTTTAGGAACTGCTCTAAAATTATCAAAAATGGAGGTCAAGCAATGGCTTTATAACACTCCATTGAGCCTTTCTGCACGCCAATATACATTTTTCATCCTTAGCTTAAGGTTGTATTAATAAAGAAGAGGTCTGCTGCACATTATGCATCTCCTGATCTCGGCTATTTCACAGGAACAGTAAGCCATGAAACTTCAGGGTGATTTTTTTTCTATAATAATCTGCTTCTGTTCCTACTGATGAGGATCCAGTGCTCCTCTTTCTGACCTTCCATGTTCACCAGCCAATCAAGCCTGAACAGTTTCAGCAGTGTTAAACTTCACAGCTATTTCTGTTACTCTGAGGTCTGTCCCCATCGATTTTTAAAAAGTCAGCATGCCAGGAATTCATGTCAGATGTCAGCAAGCTTCAGAGCCACCAGCGATAACCTGCTGTCTCAGCACATCGGAGCAGAGCAGAGCATTCATGTTGTTCTGTTCCTGATTGTCTGGTGAATTGGGAAAACATTGTGCAAAATACAGCAGCTTCACTGGTGGGGAAAACTGCTGAACAGCACCTGCATAGTAAAGAAAGACCATCTGCCTTTTTTCCATAGCCCCTATTTCTGTACCTTGGTATCTGTCTGGTTTTTGTCAGGCAGGATCATGCAGCTGGTTCAATGAGAACATATATGTACCTGTGTAAGGAAGAAAGAGAAGAGAGAGAGAAATCAGGAGCAGGACTCTGTTTTCATACAACACAGAGTTTTCCTGTGGGACTGACAGCTACAAGACACCAGCAAGGACAGGAATTCAGTCAGCTCATTAAGGTGATTGTTTATCAAGAAAATGTATACAATTATGATTTTGTGTAGTTTTAAATCCATATACTTTAACCAAAAAGGCTTGAGGGGGTGTAAACTCTTTTTTCAGAGCATAAATCTTTTTGCTGGGAGATGGGAAGAGCTACTTCCTATTATCTCTATTTATTCTTCCCATGTGTGAGGCAGGGTTTTTTTATTTTCTTGTGTAGCACAGAGTAGTGATTGCTGTCACAACCCCTGCATTAGATTAGATGAGTTAATTCCAGGTTAGTAATTTATACACTCTCATACAAATACTGTCCTTGGACAGGAAGAACACCTGCATTTTCTTTTTGTTATATGACACCTTCGAAAGTTACACTATGCTAAAATTTAGCAAGTTCTGCTGTTGTGGGAGCAATTGTGCTCCTCTTTACTGGAGGTTTCATAAACCTATTCACTGTAACATTCTGGTTAAACTGAAGACAGCTTGTATTGATTTTCTCTTCCTCTTCTCCTCCTTTTTTTTTTTTTTTTTAATTTTTTTTTTTTTTTTTTTTTTTTTTTTTTTNTTTTTTTTTTTTTATTTCTTGTGCTTATCCATGTGGAGGACAAAGAGAGTATCCTACTAAGTATTTTTCCCTTAATCAGGCTGAGAGAAAAGAAAGGTTTCAAGGTCAGTCACAGTGCAAGATACTTTTTATAACCTCCATCATCTTGTCTGTTTCTTCTGCCTTAAAAAGAGGGTTTTTTTTCCACAACACCAATTATGATACAGTCTCTCACACAGAATTTTTCCATTTGGGCTTGTATTTGCTCTCACAGGGAAGTCCCACATCTCCCCCAGTGCTGTTTTGGTGATGTGAGCTTCTGACCTTTGGGAAACCATCCTGAACTCCATGAATTCCTTCATCCCTCACCTCACTTATTACAGCTGGTGGTTACTATTTGTCTTGTGCTGTGTTAGCAAAACCCTGTGCAGATGGGGAGTATAGATTTCTTCACTGAGGCTAAATTGGCAAAATATATAATGCAGTATCAATTGCCCTTGGTGCCCTGAATTCCTGCCTTTGTTAACTAGGCTGCAGCAACTGTTGAAGTTAATCTGTCTGCTGGCTGGGGAAAGAGTGTCAGAAGAAGTGAAGATGCCTGTCTCAGGTTTTGTCCAATTTATCCTTTATTTATTTGGTGTAGTTCCTGACTGCAGTGTTATTTGAGGTGCTTGTGTGCTCTAAAGCTGTTACCCTCACAAATCCCTTACCACGTGAAGCAGTCCTGTATTCCTCATTTACACAGAAACATTGAAGCATGGTCAAGTTGCAGGGTTTGACAGATTTTCCATGACATTTATGACAGAGGTATGTGAGCCCAGACCTTTTAACCAGTCTGGTGCTCTACTCTCACATTTTTCTAATTTGGGACAGAAATCTGCATTCACTTTAAAAGCAGCTGAAGTACTCCAGGACATTTCTGCTTTGTGCCAGTGTTCAGCTGAGGTTAACACAGAGCTTGTTGAATAGATCTTAATTTGCCCCTTTACTGACGATCATAGCCTTGATTGCCTCCAGCTGTGGGGATGGCAACTTCAGGTGAGGGGATGGCATAGATGAGCTGGGGTTTGTGTGTGCCTTTTCAACCCCCATTTTATCTTTACAAGACAGGGGAAGATGTTAAAACACTCAGTTTGCTTATATGAATACTTTATTGAGGGAAAGAAATTACGCACAATTTTCCTAATTTTGTGCTAAGCAAAGCAGTTCTCACTACTCAGGAACACGAAGTGTTAGCAGGGATGGATTGGAGACAGCAAAGGAGTTCCTGCTTCTTTGTATTTTGTGTTGTCATCTCCACCTTCACATTAATGAGCAACTCTATCTAGTGGTTATCCTTTTCTTCCAAATTCAGCTTTGAGCTGGTATCTCTGTTTACCTTTGTGTTTCTGTTGTAGGAGTCTCTTGGCACTATGGTTAGAACAGGTTCAAGGTTACTTTAGATGGGAAGTTCAATACTTTAGTGCATTCAAAAAAGGCAATATCACAGTCTTCTCTTCCTTGTCCAGTGAACTGACATTTCAGCTACCTTATCAATATATCAAACGTTACTTCTTTTGCATATATTTAAACTCAAGCTCAGAGTGAGAGGGGTATTTTACATGATGTGGGGTCAGTCCTACTCGGAGCTCAGCCCTGTGATAGCACCTTGCTTGCTTTCCTCTTCATCTCAAATTTGATGATTGAGTGGTGTTTCACTCTGGCTCAGCTGTTAAAATGGCATTCAAAAAGCTCTGCTCCCTCTCCTTTCTCCCAGGAGCTGCAAGTTCTGTTTGAGGCTACTCTCTTGCTGCGTTAAGCACTGATTCAGGAATATCCACATCCTAATGAGGGATCCAGCCCCCATCTGGTTTTGGGCCCCACCCTGGAGACCAGCCCATGTCTCATTCACAAGATGTCCCTGCTGATAATGAAATACACTTTATTTTCCTTTTGTTCTGGCTCAAAGGGTTATCCTTATGTCCTCTTACACCTCTCACTTAAAAACTACTGCTCTTCATTAGAGTCCTGTGTAACACCTGAAAGCCTTGCACACCTGAAGCTGTGTTTTATTCAATGCAGCTGTGGGTAATTAGCAAGAACTGCTCTTAAGGAGGAGCTTCTACCTTAGGGAGTGATAGTTGCCAGCACTGGTGTTGAGCTGTTCTTGCATGTGTGCCACGAACACTGAAAAAGCTTCTGTAAGGTACGAAAAGTTTGCTTCTTGTTGTGCTTTATTGCTTATGGAGTGGTTGAGCCTTAAGAATGCAGTTGGGAATGTGAAAAGGGCCTGTGCAGTAGAGAAAATTATGGAAGACCACTGCTGCAAGAGCAAACGATCAAAATGTCTTTACAACGCAATCAGATGGGTGCTAGTCGCTGGCAGCAGTGAAAGGCAGCAGAGAGACCCTTCTGCTTAGTGCGATAAACAACATCTTGCCTTTGTGGTGCTGTTCATCTAGTTCACACCAGACATGCTGGGCTCTCTCGTTTCAGGAGCTGCCCAAACCCTCTGGCCCACACCAAGGCACTCACAGGAGGGTTGGATTAGCCTTTAATGCTGCCTGGATACCGGGTGTGCCCCCCTGAGCCCGGGGGTACGGTCTGGGTGCAGGTGCTGTTCCATTTCTCCTGCTCTGTGCAAGGCAGAACCTGCCTGCTGCCCACGGTCTGCTGGCTCCACGGGAGCTCTGCTGTGTCCCACAACGTGTCCATGGGACTTGAGACTGAGAATGGAGAGCTGGGTTCTTGATTCCTTTGGGTTGTTGATTCCTTTGGGTCCCTGAGATGGCTGTGTGCACCATCCCGATCCTGAGATGTTGCCCAAAGGGAGACTGAATTTACAGCCAGAGGGAGAAGGAGGGAAGTGGTGGCTGGGCACAGACAAATAGAGTCAATATGAGGATAGAATAAGGGGGTTTTTTAAGGCTTTCTGAAGACAAATCAGTGGATTTATCCTAAAAAGAAAGTTAATTTAGACTCATAATCTTTCACCATGTGCAACTTTCTGCGACTATAATTCATGCTCTATTTGTGTTATTGCCATTATGATCAGAGTAAGACAGTTTTTAACACAATGCAGCTCTGCTGCTTAGATCAGCTGGTGGATATTTGTAATATTTACGCTCTTTGTACCACTCAGGTCTAAATTCTGAAGTGAATTTAAAAAGTTATAGGTTTCCTTTTCCATTATTCCTGATTTCAGCAGTAATAACCAGTGTTTTCTTGTATAGATCACTGCATTGCAGCGATGCTAACAATCCAGAGATAACAAGGATTAGCATGTTCAGAATTAAGTGTGGGGCAGTAGAGTAAATTTTTCTCTCAGGGCACACGCTGTTAAGGGGAAGTTTACATGGTCATTGAAAGAATAGTCTCCATTGTTCCCAAGTTTCAGAGTTAGCTCTGGTTACTGCAGTGTGCTCTGCAATGCACTGTGCAAAAAATTATGTCCTCTGGTGAGGTAAGAAAGAACCATTGCATTGTGTTGGTTATCAAGTATTTATTGTTGCTTTAGTCCCCATAGTTTGCAGTCACAGCAATAGTTGAGTGTTAGTTTACAAAGAAGCTGACTGCCCCAAAGCTCTCACTTGCTCTGCTCTGCAAAATGAGAGAGAATAAAGCGTTTGTTTTTTTGTGTTTTTTTGTTGTGTTTTTTTTTGTTGTTGTTGTTTTTTTGTTTTTTGTTTTTTTTTTTCAAAGGCATCCCATCCCAGAGCTACTCAGAATCAAAATCAGGGCTCTCAGCTCTGGTGGGGTTTGTCCAAGGGTGCGGGGCAGCCAAGGCAGGCGTGGGCTCTCCCTGCTGCTCTGAAGGTTTGCCCCTCTGCGAGGGTTTGGCAGGAATTGCAGCAGGCTGGGGCTGCACGGCGTGGTTCCACACCACAGCCTGGCCCTCGGGATGTGCTGGCAGCATCCGTGGGACCTGGGATCCCTCAAACCCAGCCCTGTCCTTTCCCACAACGGCTCATGGAGGGCTTCAGTAAAATCTGTGATCTCCAACGAGTGCAGACAAGGGTCTCTGTTGCTATTTGTGGAGGGAGTTTCTTCTGCTGCTTGAAAGCTTTAAACTGTTTTTCTTACCAAAGAAAAAAAACCCAGAGAGAAAGACGAAAAAAAGCTCCTTACCATCTGGCCGTAACCTTGTGCAATATGTTACATTTCAAACTGTAAGAAAATTTTTATGATCAGGTTATAATTTGTCAACTGCCTACAGATCTTTAAGTTAAAAATGTACAGTGCAGAACAAAGTTGCTCTGTATATTGTTTTCTTAGATGAGTGGAAGGAGAATGGAGGAAAAAAAGACACTTGAAAGTGTTTTAATTGCACAGGGATGTCATTGCCTCTAGCAAGAGTTCTCCTGCTTCTGTCATAAATTTTTCATATTGCCTCGTGAGAGTGAAAACTGGAAACTTTACCCTCTAAGTGAAAGTCGATGAACCTCATCCCAGCCTCAGATCCCAGTAGCCTTGCACTCAGGAATATTAATTTAATTAAGATCGCTACAATAAATTCTGTGAGGGAGCTCTCCTGGCACCCAAGGTAACTCGTGCAGAGAAGGAGGGGAAAAAACAGCAGAGCCAGATCTGGTGGAGGGAGGAACCGTGGCACAGTGTCTTCAGAACAGCTGTATGCTCATCAGAAGTGACAGCTCGGAGACGGGCGACACCTCCCAAAATAGACAGCAGAGGTTTTATTGGGAAAAACCACAGATCACGCAGAGCAGGATCGTTTTATTTTCACTGCGCTGACCTGTCTGCGGGCTGGGAAAATGTGGCGAAATGTTTTTCAGGATTGCCTGTCTGCTGGGAAGCAGAGGGACAGCACACGCGTGGGTGTAAGGCCGCCAGTCACAGGCAGCAGGGACACGGTGGCCTCTGCGGAGGGGACCCGGGGTGCTCGTGGGGACAAGGGGACACAGCTGCCAGCCAGGGGCACGTGCTGCTTGCAGGCTTTGGGCTAGCGTTTTAATTAGATTAGAGAGCTAGGATTAATTGGAGTTCTGTTACGGGAGGTGGCTGACCCGGCTCTCCCAGGAGCCGTGGGTGGTTCTGCCCCTTTGAAACCCTGCAGCTGAGATCACCTGAAGCTCCAGGAGGGGTAACCAGCAGATACCACATGCCAATTTCTACTAGTTTTTTTCTTTCTTTTTTTTCTTTTTTTTTTCTCCTCCTGAAAGTGGAAGCGGGGCCACAGAATCAATGCCACGAAAGATACCAGAATGATGCAAAATTCTAGGAAAATGATAGCCCAAAGTTAAACTATTTCACAGCATTGGCTATAAAAGAACACAGAGCTCCCTGAGAAGTTCAGTGTGAAATGATAGGCTTAATGATCGGGCTTATTGTGTGGATTTAAAGGTTGAGATCCACTTAAGTGGGTCTCTGTTGCAGGGATTGGGCAGAGTTTGTGCGTCACCACAGAGGGATGTATGAGACTTCTGGTCTCTAAGTCCAACCCCAGAGCTGTATGTTCCTTTATTTTAAAATAATTCTTAATGTGAGTCATTACTGTTTTATTTTCTCAGAAAGTTTAGAAGTATTTTATTATAAAAATTGAATGTTTGGTGCTATAAGAAGAATGAACCAAGAATGCAGGCAAAATTTCTTAGCTCCCCAGGCTTTTCTTTCCTTAGGAATCAGTTGCTATCTAAAGTGTTAGCAGTGGCATCATTTGCAGGCACGTTCCATGTGCAGGGACCCAGCTCAACACACTGCTCAAGCTGGGCTGTGCTTTACACCCTGGGCTTTGGTCTGGGTGGTCCTTTTAGCCCTTTATGATTTTTTAGCAGTTTTACCTTTTCCAGTGAGATGGTGCTGGTGTGATGTACTCCCTGCAGGGATCAGAGTCAGGCCCATGACGCCTTCTAGGACAAATTCTCCCCAGGGGGACCAACCACACACTTGGCACAAGAAACTCTGAATCTGGTGGGAGAGGGAGATGGGCTTTCAAGCTGTTTTCAGACCACCTGAGAGGGGAAAAGGATTGTGGGATTTAATAAATGAAGTCTGCTTTTTACTTCATAAAATGTTCCTTGAACATGATTTGTATTTTATTCATGAGATTTAAAAATTGAGTTGAACAACTAAGCTGACAGAGACCACACAATGGCTAAAAAGGTACTAAAAATAAAGTACCAAGAAGGAGAAAATGGCCAGTTGTATGTCTTGGGTATTTAATTTTCTTTAATTATTATTATTTTTAATCTAGCTTGGGTGTGTTGCATGAGGGTTTTCTTTTTCTTGTCTGTTTCTCTCTCTGCCCTTTGCTAAATGGCACAGTTCAGTGAGATGCATAGACTGGTGTTACTGCAGGCATTGCAGAGCCCTTAACTGCAGTATCTGTTCCTCATACTCCTTCAGGGTTTATTTGCAAAAGGGCAGCATAGCCAAATGTGATATTTAGGCTTTGGTTCCTATTAAAAGAAAACAAATGCAGTGCTACAGCAAGGCTCACTTGTTTCAAGGCAACCTGTGGCTACTTTAACAAGTACAATGAAGGCACTTTCCTGGTTTTTAGATTTTATGCATGGAGATTCTAGCCAGGAACTTCAGAGAGAAAAGATAAATGTTTTCCTGGATAACCTTGCAGCCCCTGAGAATGAACAATAAAAGCCAATGACTGCTGGCTGGTGAAGTGGCTGCCAGGTTCAAATAAAGTGATCATTTGCCAAAATTCTGGCTTTGTCTACTGGACCAACCCTTCTTATTCCCAGGAATGATGACAGCTAGTTCTTCTCTTGCTGGTGCTCAGATGAATTTGGACCCCTTGAAGCTGTGTGTGTGCACTGCCTTGGGAGTGAGGTCTCGTAAACTTCCATCTCTTTAAGCTGTAATCTTTCAAAATTCCTATTTGACCTGTCTGCTGTTGACTCAGTTCCCCACCTCTTTTTTGGTATGGTTTCCTCAATTCAACCCATTCACGGGTCAGGCCTGTGTTCTTGATTCCTATTTCTTACATTCCCACCAAAAAGGAGGACATTCAAGTCATTCTTTCAAGGGACTGTGTGCCGTGGTGTTTTCTGAAAAAATAAAATGCAGTAAAATAATGGAGATTGAAACTGTTATGGGAAAATGAGATGTTAATTTTACCTTTTGATATTTTATTGCTGGTGTCAGTATTGCTAATAATAATGGTCACTTTTAAAATGGCTAAAGAGGATTATGCATGACATTAAGCATATTCAATACTTCGTTTCCAAAACACTTCAACTGGGATAAATCTCTCTTTTAAAAAAATGAGGAGGTAGGGAAATAGATTTCATCAGGAGGGCAAATACACTGCTTTATTTGGGAGTTATTCTGAGAGGAACAGTCACGAGAGGTTCAACTGCAGCTGGGTATTTCTAAGCAGCTATTTCATGCTGAAGGGCCACAGTGATTTCTCATCAAAAGCGTTTGATTTGTGCGTTCTTTGTGGCATTTTCTATTATTCTGAGCATCTTAAGTGCTCATGTTTGGGGCCATGATCAGTTGGCACCCTTTACTGGAAGGGCGGAAGCTGTTACCATTCATTAAGGTTTTTCAGGATTTTTCCTCCAGGCTTTTCAAGTTCAAAACTAACTCTAGTCTTCTGAAACTAGCTCTTCTCTCCATCTTCTTTCTAGCCACTTAAAATACTGCATTCTGAACAGGAGCTTCCTGAGTTGTGGGGTGGTTGGCAACTACCCTGACCCACGTGGGTAGGTTTGCCAGCTGAATTATCCAGTGCTTGTGAGATAACTGTATTCTGAGCTGGATCCTGGTCAGCTTTCATCCTTCCACATGTATGAATTTCTTGTATTAGCCTATAATTTCTCTGATGCACATGGATTCTTGAGTGTAACTACTAATGCCTACATAACTTTTCCGTGTATCTTTTTTTAACATACTCTAATAAGATTCTAGGACTTTTTTAATAGGAGAAAATTTTCTGCCAAAATACATTTCTTCTTTTTTTTACTTTGGTCATAGGTCTGTCTTTTTTCTTTTTCTTC
>VZTG01009689.1:1754653-1819518 GCA_013397845.1 Melanocharis versteri | reverse complement strand
AATGTTTTAAATACGTTAAAAAATAATGTATTCTTTAAGAGATTCAGGAGCAGAAGAAGCAGATAATGAAACTGTGCCAAAACGAGAGCCAAGAACAGCTTTGCAGAATACAGAGTTATTGTTTTCAAAGTTTCCCCTCTGTACTGACAGTACCAAAGGGGTTCCTGCTGTTTGCTGCTCAGCCAGCAGCTCCAGGCTGACCGTTCTCTCCTATTCCAATGTGGTATGGCTCACACAGCTCCACCTGCTTGATGTGTTCTGTAAATGAGCCTAGAATTATTTTGGTGTTAGTTGGTGATATTTTGCACAAATTTTGTGTGTCCATGGAACTCCTCATGGGCTGCTGTATTTTACTGTGAGAGCAGTTCCCCACAGTGAGCTCCTGACCTTTCAGAAGCATGTCCAGGGAGACCTGTCAAAGATCTGAATGGCCTTCTTCCTCAGCTCCTTTCCCCCCTAATTTCCCTTTGTGGCTACTACTATCAAATCTAATACAGCTTTGGAAAAAAACTTTCCCAGCTTTTGTTCTATGGCAAGAAAAAAATCTCTTCAGAGAAGATTTGACAGTTGTGAGTTGCTACCTTCTAAGCAACTTGGAAACAGCTAACTGGATATTTTATTGGCAGTACAGGTATTCTGAATTATGTTTTCAAGAGGCCTAATATCATTTTATGTACTTGGAGAACTGCTTTCATGGAAAGACTACTGTGGGGAAAAAAATGTAATGTGCTTGTTGATATGGGCACCATACCTTTCACAGAATGTTTTCTTCCTCTTCCTTGCAGTAACTGAGAAATAGGTGTAGAAATCTCGAGAGAAGAAGGGCAGAGTGGCTGACTTCTCAGAACGTGTGTGCACATTATATGTACTATGTACTCGTGATTATAATTTCCTAAACATTTGACTTTGTACAGGAAGTTATTTCTATTTAAACACCTTGCATGCCTCCATTCTGGTTCAGATCTCTGTGAGCTGGCTGACTGGAGCCCATGGGAACCTCAGAGGTGCTCTAGAAATGTGAACCCAAATGAGTGTCAGATGCAGATCTTTGTTCAACTGACATGAAACAATCCCTCACCTGAATGTTACACATTGACAGGACAAGGGGTAACGGCTGCAATCTGACAGGGNTTATTTCTATTTAAACACCTTGCACGCCTTGACAGGACAAGGGGTAATGGCTGCAACCTGACAGGGCAGGGTTAGAGGGGATATTGGGAAGAAATTGTTCCCTGTGAGGGTGGGGAGGCCCTGGCACAGGTGCCCAGAGAAGCTGTGGCTGCCCCTGGATCCCTGGCAGTGCCCAAGGCCAGGTTGGACAGGGCTTGGAGCAGCCTGGGACAGTGGAAGGTGTCCCTGCCCATGGCAGGGGTGGAATGAGATGAGCTTTTTAAGGTGCTTTCCAGCCCAAACCATTCTGTGTGTCTGTGCAAATCTGACAAGGCTTTTTAAACTTTACCTTGTGTGATGTGACAGAGTGTCTTGTGATATTTTATTGCCCAAGTTACAGGGTTAAGGTGGGCTACTACTTATAATTTTTTTTCATAATTCATGCGTTGTCATGCAACTGCAGCAAGAAGAGTTGCATGAAACTGTTGAATTATGAAACCCAAGTTGGATTAAATCTGAATTTTCTAACAGAAAGTGCACTTAAGGAATCATTTTGCCCTCAGTGATGTGTCACCTCATGGGCTTGAACGCTGATTTTGTGTTCCTTTTCATCTTGCTTATGTGGCCAAAGATAAATTTGATCTGTGCACTCCATGTGATCGTGGCAAAGTAATGGTCCTGCCACTTGTAATAACAAATTGGAGACTGCAAATATACTTAATTAACATGATAAAATATTCGCTGTTCAAAATTTTAAGGAAATTAACACTGCTTTAATGCTCTCAAAGAAATACTTTTGTTGTACAGCTAAGTGGATGAATTGCTTAAGGCACCACGTGCTTAGAGACGCAAGGCTAATGGAAAAACTTCAGTTTTGTAGTGTTTCTGTAGCTGGTAGAATTTATTTAGAAAAAGCTTTTAAGAGGCACGCTTTGTTTATTATGGTTCCTTCAGCCTTGGGGGTTTTGGGGTTTGCTTTTTGGGCCGGATGTGTTGTGGGGTTTTGTGAAAAACTGAAATATTTTCAGAGTTCTTATCATGTTCTTATAAGCACAGTGGAATTTACTATAAAATTGCATTCATTTCTGAGAAAGAAACTATTTACCAGTATACTAGATTGTAGAAACTTTCAGTGGAGGAAGGAAATGCTTACTGGTGCTCTCTGTAGAAAAAAGAAACTCTAAGTTAATTTAATTAGGACTTTAGGATTTTGAGCTGATGCATGCGTGTGACAAAATCATGACCTGTATATGTGAATTTTTTATTTCTTTCTTTTGGGTGACTGAGTCTGGAACCGGCTCTGAGCTTGTGACATAATTAGTACAATAGTGCAAATCAGCCATTTTTGAAAAGAGTAATTTACTCCATATGCAGCTTCTCAGCAAGAGCCCTCATTAATCAAAGAAGGCCATGTACATCAAAGTGTTCCTTGCTTGCTACAACAACATCCATCATACAGCTAGTAAATGTGCTGTGGCAGGGTTTGATAAATATAATGCCTTTGATGTGCTGATAATTCTGTGTATTGGCATGCTGCTGCCTGGAACTCCCTGGGTATGCACAAAACTCTCAACCAGCCCAGCTCTCTGCTCCAAAACTGTACCTGGGCTCACCCAAATTCTCTCAAAAGCCAGCTGGGTGTGAAGTAGCACTTGAGTGTATTTTCTCTGTCGCTTCTGATTCAATGGGGCCAGCTTTATAATCTCTTTATTTTTGATCTAGGTTCCCAGATGCTACAAAATTCCTTTGTGAATATATTTATGTATAGATGCAGCTTTATCTGACAAGAGCTTCTATTTGTTGAGGCACTTGTATTTAACACGGTTTATTCATTCTTTTGTATGAATGTACGGTAGAGATTTAGTGTAAAACTTGTAAGAGATCTATGATATGAGAAGATAAAGCACAAAGTGGCAGAGGTTGGAGAGGGGGCATGGTCTTATGGTGGAATATCAGAAATAACCTTTGTTAGGTGGAAAGGAATTTGGTTTTAGGAGCTCAGTCCTCCAGGCACACAGAACGTGATCCACGTGTTTGTATTAATCCCTCTCTGCAGTTTCTCTACTGCCAAAGTGAGAGACTGAAAACTCATCTTCAGCAAATAACAAAAATTATTACACATGAATATTTGTGACATGTCAGAGAGGGGAGCTCCCATTTTTTGCTCTGTTTAATGCAAATAGTGGTGATTCAGCTCTGAATCCATAAAGAACAGCAGCTGTGCCCTGAAAAGCAGTACTGGCGCATTTCAGTTACACTGTTTACTGGATTGTACTTTAATTGATTTATTGAATTATAGTTTAATGAAAGGACAAATTACAAACTGGGAATTTTTACCCCAACTGTGTTATAGATACAATATGCCAAGTTCTTGTTTCTTTTCCTTCCTCCCAAGCTGCTGAAGCTTGCTTTCAACTGCCGCTCACATTTTTTTCCAAGAGTGGGGCATGAAAGCAAGGCAGGAGAGAGGCTTGGAGGGAAGTCCTTGCCCCCTGGGTGTAGCAGAGCCCCTCAGCAGCTGCCACTTCAGCCTGTGGTTCAGGAGAACATCTGCCACCCTTCCCTCCCCTGCCATATGTGGCACGTGGGGGTTACAGGGCCAGTGTAAATGCACATCCCACAGCCCTCTGCTCTCCCTTTCTGGCTGCCTGGGGCTGGGGTGGCCCTTCATTGGGAGAGCTGGGGCAGGTGTAACCTGCCAGTGCCTCACCTGATTTCATTTGCTTGTGAGGTGTCTGAAAAGAAAGGGAGGCAGGGGAAGGAGTGGAAGAGCGTTTCAGTACATGATCTCAAATGGCTGCTCTCCTGAGACGTTTGACAGACTTTTCCTGGCACTTCTAGGTACTTTGGGCAGAGTTTGTCAGCCTCAGGGCTCTCGTGGTGACTGGTGGGGAGGAGGGGAAATGAGACCGAGTGATAGACAGGGCTTTGTGTTATCAGTGAGCCCTGCGGAGGCTGCCTGGGGGTTCCTGCAGTGGGGAGAACTGGAGAGCAGGAGAGAGCTCTCTCACTCTATGGTCATGTCACAGTGAGAGGAGAGAAATCCCAGACAAAGCCTTGTGCTCCCCTTGTTCTCATGTTTGGTTCGGGAGAGAAATCCCAGACAAAGCCTTGTGCTCCCCTTGTTCTCATGTTTGGTTCGGGAGAGAAATCCCAGACAAAGCCTTGTGCTCCCCTTGTTCTCATGTTTGCTTCAGCAGGTACAGCCCTGCTGTGGAAGGGTGAGGCCACTGCAGTGCCAGGAGCTTCCCAGTACATCTCAATTGCTGTGCCAGCTGTGCTGTGCAGCTGTGGGCTCTGCCATTCCTCACATCTGGGGAGTGTCCAATCATCCTCTGAATGTGTCATTTGTTATCTCTGAGAGCTTGCAGTGGGGAAGTGTGGAAGGACCTGGAGAAGAGTGGTACATAAGCACCCAGAAAATGTTGAGTAGTCTGCTTCTTTTATGGTTGAGTTGTTTTGGTTTGGTTGTCTGTAAAGGTAGGTGACAATTCAGATATATTTGTTTGTGTAGCTTATAGCACAACAATTACTTCCCAGGAAAGTAAAACTTAAAGTGAACAGATATTCTAAGGGAGACTTCTCTGGAATATACTTAAGTTAAACTCCAGGCGAGCCAAGAAATACATTTTGAGGGTAGGAGATGCACTGCTGGAGAAGGATAATCTGAATTAGTTTGTAGCCTGTGAGCTGCTGGCTGTGTGCTTACTGCATGCTTGCTGTGGTTGGAGTGTCACTTGCAAAGCACTGCTGATGCTGTGACTCCTGCATTTTGTGAGCTTGAATATGCATTTTTGATGTGCAAAGTAAGAAAAACTGAGCAATGGGCTGTGTGCATTATTGCTTCTCTGTAAGATAGCTCTGCAATTAAAGAGATTATTAAAGTAATTAAAATAGTCAGAAGGAAAGTTCACTGGGCTCTTCTCTTGTTTCTCTTTCTTGGTGCGTGGTGATCATGGATACTAGCTGTGATACTGAACTTCTAATGGCAACTGAGTGAACTCGGAGACAGTTGGCCTCTCCTGGACAATGTCTATATAGATAATTGACTAAAAGCATCTCCCCTCTACCACTGCACTATGTAAGAGAATTTAGTCACTGTAGTCACTATGTGCATAGGGTTAGCAATGCTAAACACTGCAGTAATAGGTAGTTTGGATGGGAAAAAGGAATGAAGTTGTATCTACGAGGTGACTAAAACCTGGGTCTCCCAGACATGCAAATAGGCTGAATAGTCTGCTCCACGTGAACAGGATCAAAGGAACATGAAGCTTTAGCAGCTCCTACTTGTATAGTCACAAATGAAATTAAATGTGCTTTTATCAGCTCTGTTCTGATGGCTGAGATGCTGAGATTTGTTTATGATAACAGGGTAGCTTAAAAATCATCCAAGAAACATCTCTTACCTTTTCCTATTCCATCCCCTCCCATAAGTACCTTCTAGAGTGGCACCTTAATTTTGAATAAAGCAAAGAAAAGCCAGGTCCTTTTTTCCTTAGGTGGAGTATCCGAAGCTGTAGCTTGGTCTTTTGTCCTTCCAGATAAAGCTACTGAATGACTTAACAATTGCCCTAAAGCCAGTAATATATACATTAAAAAGGTGTTGTTTTGAAGCTGTGTAACATCTGGAGAAGGCTAGATTGTTCCATTAAAGTGGCTATCTAAACCAGGATAAAGGAAAAATATTCCAGATTACCTGCTCTTTTTTTAATGAATTCTAAATTTATGGAAATTTAATTTTACTCTGTCAATCATCCAATTTAAACAAAGCTCCAAAGTCTTAGATTTTGTAACCCTGAAAAGGCACAAAATTGTAGCCATCTAAATTGTTTGATACTGACAGTGCTTCTGCCTTATCCCAGCTCTTCTGGTAACTTCTAATACCAACAGAACAATCCCATAAAAGCCAGGAGTGCAAGTGGGTTCAGCTAAGTGAAGGTGTCACATAAACCCCCACATTGTGACTAACGTTTTCAAAGGTGACAGGTGTTTTTCTTATTCATTATCATATTTACAATAGATTGATTAGCAGAGATAGCCAGGTATCCATCCTCAGGAGCTATGTGTCTTCCAGGATGTGACCCACATCATGAACACATGAGATGAGTCCTTCTAAATCAGTTGTTTACTTCTGATAATGCTTGTTTGCCTGGCTTACCCTGTTCTGCAATATTCCTGCTAGGGAATGTGCCACTGGTTCTTAAGAGAGCAGGCAAAGTGCATTGCATATATTGGAAAAGCAACCTTTATCCTGCCTTTTCCCAGTCTGAAGAGAGAATAAATAGCTCATGGTGAGGAACGAACCAGCTGTGGGAAACTTTGGGCTTTTCAGAGAAACTTCAATTGACAGGGTATGGCCTTACAGCGCTGACCATGTTTCTTGCTATTGCAGTAGCACGGGGTAAAGCATCCACTAAAAATTGTCTTTTATTAGATTTGAGCCTCAGGTATCCTACACCTACAGCGATAGCAATAGAAAAATGCAACTTGAATTTGAGTATCAATATAGAGAATATGGTTGTTGTTCTTTACTGATTTTAATCTGTCAATAGTGATACCCTGAACTTGAAGCAAAGAAAATACTGATCAAAGCTTTTCCTTTGAGTGATATGGCAGCACCCTGATTTTATGTATTTATTTATATATTTTAGGTGATGAATATTTTATCATGGTCTGTGTATAACCAAACAATATCTATTAACATTCATCAGTATATTGAGTTTGGCTGTTCAGTGCCAGGTTCTGGAGATGCCAGACAATTCCAAATTTCTACTGTATGAAGAACACTGATTATTATAATTTACTTACTTTATGGGCAGAATCCAAATGATGATACTTACAATGATTTTTTTTTTTTCCTCGGTGTGACATTCCTCTTCCAAAACCTGGCAGACACAGGTGTTGCCTAAAAGGGTCTGTCAGGAAAATACTACAAATTTTGTCACGTGAATTGGAAAGTATTCCCCATTGCAAGCCAGTGGGTAGCATGACCTCCAGGTGGAAAATCATTTATCAGAATTATCAGCTTTCCAGTGATTTTTGTCTGGGGCTCAGCACTGCTTCCTTCCTAGCTCTGCTCCTGCTGACCTGTGCCACTTGCTCATGTAAACAAAGTCTAAATCCATGAGTTGTGAAGATCTACGATCGTGTTTCATTAGTCCTTTAGTATCTGAAATTGAGGTGAGGCAAAACTGGGAGGAAGTGAAAGTGTCTTATAAATTCTCTGCTTTAGTCCAGGTAACATGAAGCTGAGCAGGGAGAATTCAGTACAGTTCAGATCTTGCCTGCATCTCTCACAATGTATTTTTTAGAAGTACGATGATGTTTGAAAATACAGAGGAAAAATAAACTATATGAAATGTGCTAGAGGATAATAATCTCAGAAAATATTATAATACAACAGTATTTGTCCAACTGTAACTATCGACTTATTTTGCCAAATTACTTTACACTGGCATGAATTTACAGAGCAGGAGACTAAAGTTTATGGCTCATTAACAATAACTGTTGTACACCTACACCGTAATTCCTCAAAATGTATTTTCTCCTTTAGTACTGCATATTCTGTGGAATGACAGTAATTACAGAAACTAATTGAATGAGATAGTCATAACTCTAAAAGTCATATTACTCATTTCAGAATGGTTTATTTCCTGAAATAAACAATCTTTACGGAGTGAACAGATATAACATCCCTTTAAGTTTATTAAACTCATTAAATATCCTTAAATATGTTGAAAAGTGTATGCTGTGCATTTAATAGAGGATATAGATATATGCAAGTAGGACATCCATAAAAATTATAATCCTTAAAATGAAATTTCAGCGATGCAGTTTGTCTCAAAAGTTTGTCTTTCCACAGCTAGTCAAAAATAGGATAAGTTTTCAGAATTTAATAGCAAAAGTTTGTTGCAAAATGAAATCCCTGGTTTCATCCTTGTATCCTCACCCAATGGAAGTTTCAATGATTGCATGGTCAAAACAAATCAATCCTTCCTCGTTATGGCAGAGCTGAACTTCCCCAGTGGTTGTTTTTAAAGTGTGCCCGTTGCAGGTTGGAGGGGAAGCTCCAGGTTCTGAAAATTTGGAGGGATGTGGATACACGTGTGAGAGCTGGGGTCAGCCCCCTCTCCCTGGTCTCGCAGCAGCCCTTGGAAATCCCCACAGTGTGGGGGATGTTTTGGGACTGGAAGGTGGAGGACTCGGCTGGGTTTGGAGCACAGCTGGGCCCTTCTGCTGATCCTGCTGTAACTTGGGGGGAAACAGCTTCTGAGCATTTATTTTCATTTTATTTTTGTGCTGTGGAGGCCCTTTCAGCCAAAACACCCAATCCTACCCGTGCCTTGCAAGGGAGACGGCTGGAGGGGGAGGTGTCCATAAAGAAATAAAGATGCAGCACACATGGTGTCGTGAGGGGGAACGTGAAGGAACTCTTGCACAAGGGAGGTCTGTGGGGCACAGAAAACAGGGGCCTGGCCAAAAGTGAGCGTGTGACAGAGCATTGCTCGATAAGTGCATGGCTGGGGTTGGGTGGGTCCACCTTCACCCTAGAATATATTCAAAAACTTGGTGTTTGAGTGTTTTTTCTACTGAAGAAATTTGGGAGTACATCAGATGATCGCCTTTTGTTTGGTTGGGTTTTTTTGGTTGTTTGGTTGTTTTTTTGTTTACTTTGGATTTTCTATTGCGTTGAGGTTTTTTTAATTGCCGAGTGTAGCTTGTTCTTATTGTTTTAATGGACGATGATGGGTTATTTGTAGGACTCGGTAATGATTTCAAAAATTCAGGTTTCTAGGAGCTGTTTCCTGTATCATTTGAAGATGCTATATGTGAATTAAAATTCTTGTTAGTTGATAAGATGTGGTTTAATGGTAATGGACTACTGTAGAATAGCGTAATGTGTACATTACACATAAACAGAATATGTAAACAATGTTCACACGTAGTGCAGTCCTGCACTTCTCATTGCTGCTGTAGTGTGCTCAGTGGCTTTTTAAAAACCTTTATTGTTTTGCAATCTTTCAGTCTGGTTGCTCTATGCTTACCACAAGAGCACTGTCTTCAGTAAACAGGAGCCCACGTTTAAAACAAAATATAAAAAATTATCTTAATCAGCAGATATCGGCTTTGCTCCGTTTTGTAGGTTGTTTATTTATTAAAGTAATAATGTGAATTTCCTCCTGGTGGAGAGTCTTTTAATACAAAGTCTTTTACTCGTGGAATTGCTTTCCCTGACATTGATGCTGACAATCTTCATCAACATTCATCCAGTGTGTCATCTAAAACAAGGTGATAAATGTACCCTTGCACCCCAGGGTGTTACATGTGCAACCCTTTTTCTCCACTTGCCTTTCTTTTAGCAGTCACCGTTTCGCTGGACTGCAAAAACCTAATTGTAGGATCTTCTGCTCTCCTAAACAAGCTCATTTTTCTCCAACCTAACCCATCAGAGACGCTGTCAATCAACGAGAAACCTGTCACACAGAGATCAGGGTGGCAAAGGGCTCCAGTGTTTAGGTTCTTCACAGGAAATGCTTTAAACCATTTTGTGCTAAAACCTAGATTTTTCTATTTGCAGTCTTATCAAACGAATCCTAAATTATCTGCTCTGTCTCTTCAACAACAAATTGTAAACAGCACAGATAAATGCTCAGAATAGGGCTGTATAATACAAGAATAAAATCCAAGACTAAGATGGTATTTCCTCCTAATAATTTTGAATATGGACGATTTCCCTGTCGTATCACAAGTGACTATAATGGAATCTAATAACCATTGGAAATTATATTACTCTGCACTCTCCCTGTATCTAAGGGAGACCGAAACCTGAAAGCAAGTGGATGGGTCAAAATAGGGTGACTTTGACTCAAACTCATTGGCTACAAGTATTCATTATAAACAAAATCTGTCAAGTCTTTTCACTAATAAGGGTGTAGATCTTATTACAGCCTCGGGACAGTAATAACTTATTCTCTGACATATTATGTGAATTTTATGTGCCTACTCTATAAAAAGTGCACAGTTTCCATAGCAATTTTGATACTTCTATGATACATGATGTGACAGCATGTACCATTTTTCCTTCTTCCATGATAAATTGTCCCCACCACTAGATTGCTGCTAGAAATCAGAATATCATTTTGATGTTGCTAAAAACTAATATTAATAATTAGGCTTAGATGTTTGCTCTGGCAAGAATAACTTCTTTATTATTATTGCACTGCTTCATTACTTAGGTTAACAATTTTGAAACCATAAATCAAGGATGATAGGGTGAAGTTTAAGAATTGGTTTAGAAAATATTAGGGATAATCCCAAATTTACAGGAGAAAGAGGTCCCATATTTTTTGGTTGAGTTTTAAACAGACTTTTTAAAATATTTTTTTGTTATTCTTGCCCTGAAGTTCATGAAAACTGGTTTAGTTTCTGGTTTGGGGAAATCACAAAGCTTACATGGGCTCATTGAGGTCTTGGGAAGGTTAACTCAGTTTCCCCTGTCTCAATTTACACATTTGAAAATTGTCTGCTTGCAGTTATTCTCCTTGGAAGGTCCTCTGTTACTGAAGCATTTTAGCTGTGAGAAATGAACATTTTTTGAAATTTGGGTTTGCTTTGTGTGGTGACTTTAGCTGCAGCACTTTTGTAGCTGTATCATTTCCAGCAGAATGGAAAGTCAATTACCAGAGGAGTTCAGGGGATGGCTAACCCAAAGGGCATCAGAATCCCAAAATAACGTGTAGGACTGCAGGAAGGTACCAAGGGTGGTCAGGAATCATGCACCATGTGTAGGGCTCAATTTCTCCTTCTGTACAGCAGATTTTTAACACATGTTCAGTGCTGTCCATGTTAGTACCTGATGCTGTTCTGGAGAGATCAATGTTTGCTTGTAATAGATCAACTTAAGGGAAAAATTTGGTTTTGCTCAAAAATCTCATTGTTTGATATCATTAAATGATACAGATTAGAAGATACATTGATTTACAGGTGTAACATACTGTTGTGTCAGAGAGAGTTCTATTGGTTTCTGTTAAAAATATTTTCAGTGAAGGTTACTCATTCTGCATAATTGTAAGGCACTTAAGATTAATGTTGATTTTTACGTGCCAAAAAGTATTGTTCCATGGTGCATGCCAGTAATACTGGTTTACATTGGGTTTTACATTAAAAGAAAATAGTTGATTATCTCTCATTTACTGATTCAGCTCTTAATTGTATTGCGTTTATGAAAAAGTCACAAAATAGAATCCAGTCTTATTCTGATAGGCTTTCACAAGCTCCAGTTTATGAGAAGTGGAGCAGGTGGAACTTGTCACCATTATTATTGCTTTTATTATAGTTGCAAATACTGTCTTTATTATTTTTCAGTAGAATAAATGTTCCTAGCAAGACCGATTTAACATGACCTTGTTATTGCACAGTCCTAACTAGCTAAATGTATTTTGGGGTTTCAACTACTGATATTTCAGTTTCCTGGCAGCCTAGAGAAAGCTGTTGAAAAGCTTGGCAATTCTCCATTAAACAGAAAAAGAAGGTAAAATTGAGCTTTGGAAAGATGGTTTACATGTAATTTTTGGAACATATCCCTCAGTTCTTGTTCAGTTATATGTATCTTTTATGGCGATAGTGGAGTGGCATTACAGTAGGTATTGACTGTCTGATTCTGCTGATGGAGTGGGTTCAAGCTCTTGCTGTTCTTGAAGGCTTTTCCATAGGGACAGGGCAAGCCTAGAGGGGAGGCCAGGCCAAGGACAGGGACAGAGGAATGCAGCTCCTGCCCTGGCTCCCATTTATAAACCTGGCATAGGAGGGACAGCCCTTGGGCTGGTCTGAGGTGCTGCTGAGCCTTCAGAGAAGGTCTTGGAGAGCACAGGAATTTCGGGGAGGAGGGCACGCATGCAAAACAGGTCATCTGGCTGATTCCCTGGCATGATGGAAACTCCTGTGGGCTGGTAACCAGCTATTTCAGTTGATTCATTTGACTTAGTTCTGGCTGGCATCATAGCGATATAAATCCTGGAGAAAGACCCAGCTTCTGTTCCTTCATTTATGGATTTTGGTTTTGCTGGCATGCTGACCAATATTATTTTCACTAAAATTTAATCTGTCATCTCTTGCTAGCAAAGGCAAGCTTCACCTTGCCTTGTTAGCATTATACTCTCTCCCAGCACATGTGCTGCTCTGGTGAGGAGTTTATTCCTCTACACCCATTGCAAATGCAGCTCAAAAGAACAAGAAACTGTCTGACAACAGCCCCTGTTATCTGAGGAAAACCCACCCAGGCAGAGGAGGCAGGGGAATTGGGCAGAGCCACGTTGATGCCAAATGTGAATCCCCGAGCACTGATTTGTTGAATAGGAGGGGCAACACGTGTATGATTGGTGTTGATTTTTACCATTTATCTTTTTCTGATTTTTGCTGAATCCTTTGACTTCCTGCTCTATGTTCAGTGCTTGCATCTGCCCCACCACTATAATAACTGGCCAGTGCTCAGAGCTATGTAAACCAGGTGATTATTTAGCACAGTTATTAGAGATCTCATTTATTATTAAATGGAGGCTTATTGGCGCATTCATCAGGGTTTTTTCCTGTAGGTAAAATTCCAGTTTGCCATGATCTTTCAAGTTCAGTCAGGTGTTTGGCTTGAGCGGGAAGTTGCTGAAAAGTTTTCAAGGAAAAGTAGTTTGAACAAAAGAAGAGCAATTTCACAGAAGTCAAACTGTTTTCTGCATTCATTAGATTCAGATTTGTTTTAATACTGTAATTTCTATCTTCAAAGGGTTAGAAACCCATGAATTCATTTTGTTTATAGAACTTTTATGGATTAGATACATCCACTTAATTATCTTGGTAGTCTTCAGTTCTGTGTTACAATGAATTTTATCTGCAACTATTATGAAATGACAAATCAGAAGTGACAAGTATTGATCAAATATTTTCAGCAATCAAATTTTTTCAAGCCAAACTGAAATGTGAAAACTGAAATGTTTTTCTGGATCCCATCTCTTTTCAATAAGTTTTTCTACGGAGGAAACTCTAAAGATTGCATTAGGTCTCTTTTTGCTATGATTAATTGCATTTTGACATTTTTGTAAAGTGAAATCAATGCAAATACCTTACAAATCATTATAATATCATTGAGTGTGCTACACACAAACCAAATTATATACATGTAGATCAGGGAACTGCAGAGTAATAACAAACCCAAACAAATAACTGTAAAGTAACAGCCTGGTACAGATCTCGCATAAACCAGCATGTTTCATTGACAAAGCAATATATTTGGTAGACAAAATAATATGTAACTCTAATGAGGTGTTTAAATTTCAGTCCATGTTTCACCTTGTAGTATTTCTATTTTATGAATGAACAGAACCATTAAATTAAAAATGAAATGAGGTGGTAAATCATTGATCCTGTTGTATGCGAAGTTGTCGTATGCCTCTGGATTTTTCTAAAAGGAGAAAAAAAAAAACCCTTACAAAGCTGTTCTACAAGTGTTGCCTTCTGCTTGGCTATTTTCCATTTGTTTAACTAAAGCCTCAATCCTTCCTTAAATTCTGCTCTCTTGGTAATTAATGACAGAAAGTTAGGCACTCTCAGCACGGTTTAGTTAAGGGCAGCTCAAACTGCTGGAGCGTTGCTTGTCTCATGGCTTCGTTAATGCTGGCCCTTGCTGGTATTCCAGAAATCTCTTATAGTTTGCTATATAACTGTCCCCACTTTTTCCAAAGATTCAGGCTGCTTTAGAACGATCAGAATTTCAGTTTTACAGTGTTAGGCAGATGTTGATTTGTAATTAGCCCGTCAGCGCGATGCTGCCCTTGCAGAAATCCCGGTTGACGCTGACGGTTTGCGTTGCTGAGCAGCACGGGCAGTTTGGCCCCTGTTTGCAGGCTGCTCATCTATCTCCCTGCCAGGGCTGGTTCCCAAACCACCTCATCCCAGCAGCCCGGCCTCAGGGCCTCCCTGCAAACTGGGTGCTGTGGGACTGAGTTCTTCAGGGCTTTAAGGGCACAGTGGCATGGGTCTGCTGTCAGGAAGTGTCTGTGGCCTTGCTCGTGCTGTGTCTATTCAGGAGGAGCATTAAAACAGAAAATCCACACAATTCTCTTCATAGTTGTTGTATTGAAACCTTTAGGCTGTATGATGATGAGAATTTCAGGAAAGGCATAGCATGGCAGAAGAAAATTCTTAAGGCCCAGGCTCAATAACTGTCTCTGTACCAATTTCCTCAGATACCTTCTGTTAATACTTCAGTTTCAGCACTTGAAAGATAATGTGCAGGATCCTGTTACAGCAGGTGACACTGGCAGGAAAAGGCAGTATGACATCTCTTTGGGTGACTGATGGTTTCTCCAGGCAAGTTGCCATAACTCTTTAGGAGTTCCCCTCCAACCTTCAGGTCTCTATGTGTTGCTGGAATTTGTGTCTTCAAATCATCTCTTAAATCAAACATTCTGTCAAAGAACCAAGAAGCTAAATCAAGAAACACCTAGTTCCTCCCTGAGAAGTGATCATGCTCTTCATCTTTGCAGTGGCCCCAGGTGAAAATCACTGTGAGAAAAGGGTGAGTCCTAACAAGATTGTTATTGCACCAGGCTTAGTTCTCAGTCTTCCAGTTTAGCTCAGAGCTGCTCAGAGTGGCCTCCAACAGATCACACAAATCATTCCATCCAGGTAATTGTTCTTTTCCTGCCCTTAGAATAAAGACACAGCAGTTCTGTACAATTGTCACTTCCGTGACATTTAAAGACTTCTTTAGGGTCAGCAGCCACGGGAGTGAGAGTATTCCTATGAATTGTGACGGCCCCAAAGTCTCAAGCTGGCACCTTTAAGTGAAACTGAAACAAATGCTCCTGTCTGTCTTGGGAAAATTTTTCATGGGCATCAGGCATGAAAACCAAAACCTCTTTCTACCATCCAACTCCAGTAGTCCAGGCCTCTCCAAGCAACTTCTGCAGCTGGGTCAGTCTGTGCAATAGTACAGCCTGTAGAGTAGGAAAATTCACATTTGAAACAGCAACTACCTGATAAATTTCAAACTTCATAGGGAAGCTCAGAACTTCAAAGTTTTTCTTTTTTTTTCCCCTTAAATCAACTGAACTAATAGATATTACCTTTCTCTAGGCTCTTGAACACAAAGGGTTGTTTTGTCACTGAGACATGTAGCTATTGGAAATAGGCTTGATAAAACACGTGGCAAGGTCTTCAATGACTTGATCTTTATGTTTGAGGGCACATGCTTACATTTCAGTTTTCCAAAGCTCACAATTATATCTGTGTTCCCTTTTTCTGAGCATCAAGGCCTGAGTTTTCATATTCAATATTCTGGTTTTGATGTCCAAATTCTCAGGTCCCAAGTTGTGAAAGAGAACTGACTTTGCCTCAGAAAATCAGGTTCTCCTAAGTGCCTGCAGCACTCTGGGAAACTTGAGCCTGAAACAATAAATCTCCTGATGCAGAGTGATCTGTGAGTAAGTTAGCACTGTGTACTTGGTTGTAAAAACGTATGTTGAGTATATAAGACCTGGCAGGTTTGTTCTTTTCCTGATTGCATGATCTCTGTGCTTTACTGTCACACAAAGAACTTCAAATATGCACATGCTAAATGATATATTCTATTCAAATACGTTGCAGAGAGAATTGTGTAACTTACTTGAACTTTGTAACTAAGCAGTCCATGGAGAGAGAATAATATGCTTTGGAGAAAGAACAGGTAATTTTGAGTGACAAAGTCAGGAAAGGCTCTTTTGCAAGAGCGTTCATGAACAGAAAATGACAAGATCTGTTGAAAAATCTTCTTTGCTTTTGTTTAATATGGAAAAATGTTGTTTGGTCTGAGTTGGTAAACTTACCAAACTGATTTCTGACAGCCTTGTACCTTTGACGTGTTCCTCAAAGGCTTAGAAGTATGAAAATAGTAAAAAGCAGAGACAATAAGGTAGTTAGTTTATCATGTTCCAAATTTAGATGTTTTTAGGGTTCTTAATTCTTAACAGATACATTCTTCTCCTAGGAATACACTGAAAATCTGACACCCTGAGGTTTGTGTACATACAGCTGGCCTTAAGTTTTGTAGCACCCCAGCACAGAAATGGCCCATGGCTCTTCCGTGGCAGGAGCACAACTGTCTCCTGCACCTCCAAGCCTTGCCATTGTTGAGATGTGGCCTGGATTTGCCAAAAGGGGATGCTAAGTTACCTTTTTCTGGTCATTTTTTCCATTGGAGGTCACTTAAAGACATTTTTTCCTCCACTGGTTGAAAAATGCTTTGTGAATCTGTGAAGAACCTCTGAAATGCATAATAATGAAGTTAGAAAAAAATAAAATGAGCTTGTTATGATGATGGCTGTTGAAAATTTATGAGACCCACTTTGTACCAGCAAAACAAACCCAGCTGCCTCCTGCCTGTCTGCAAGAAAAATGTCCTTTATAAAAAAATAAAACCCAAACAACAAAACAACCCCAAGAAATTTTACATTGTCTAAGTGCAAAGGTGTGGGAGCTTACTCAGCTGGAGCAGCCGTTGCATTCTTCGTGCTTCTTTTTTTCTCAGCATTAAAGAGTTATTTCTGATATGGGGCATCTTTTTAAGGAGGCCCATTAATAAAATCAAGCAGAATCCATTCACTCATTTAGAGGAGAGGTGGGGGCTAAGGAGAATTGTTTTGCTTTGGTGAATAAAATCAGAAACTGTTTATTCTGTGATTCATTTAAGCTCATGCTCAGCAGTAAACTGGAGGGAAAGGCAGTGAGCTTTGACTGGCATTTCATGCTGTCATCCTCAGCTCCTCTGTTTTATTGGTTTGTGTCTTATCATCAACACTGTTTTAGTCACAAATGCAAGGTGCTGCACTAGGAGGATGCAGTTAGAAATGCAGGATCAGCTGGGGGAAAGAAAAAAGAAAAGAAAACACAAAAACAACCCCAAAGAACAACAAAACAATAACAACAAAAAAAATCAACTATGAACAGTCTTTTAACTTAAATGTCCTAAAGCTAGTTTTGTGAGGCACGTGGGGCTTTCTGGGTCGATTACTGTTATTCTACCTCATACCCTAAACCCACTTGTTTATTTTCTGAGCCTACTTCCAGAAATGAATTAGAGGAAAGGATGAAAAAGAATCAGTATTTGAGCTGTGAAACAGATTATGTATAATCTGTGGGTTTTTTTGGTGTTCTTTTTGATTCTGTTCTGCTTATAATGTGACCAAATTTCTGTCTCTGAAGCTGATGAATCCAATTTCCTTAGAAACTCAGTTGTCCAAAACCTGTGTCCCTTTCCCCTCACCTTTGAGGCTTCCTCAATGTAATCCATTTACAATTTGACCGTGCATTTCCTTCATTGTCCTTTTTTATCTGTCTGTGTTTTGCTCCCTTGCTGAATCCTTGCAGGCCCCATTTTTCCCCACAAGGTCTATATCCGAGCAGTGCCACCGGTGCAAGACATTCCGGTGATGTATTGCACCTATACATCATCAGAGCAACAGGCTTTTGATAAACAGCTTTCTAATACATCATTAGATCATCACTGATGGCACTTTGATGATGTATTATATTAGTACATCATCAGAGCACTGTCATTCCTGTGATGTATTTATAAACAGATGGTGCTGTCATGCAAGAAAGAAGGGAAAGCAGGAGAGAACATTTCACTCTGTTACAGCACAAAATGCGTCCCCACCTCTCGTTGAATGAGATTAAAGGCAAAGACCCTGTGAGGGCATAATTGTCTCATTAGATCTTTGGCTCCAAGTCTATGGACATCCCTGTGCAGCACCTGGCAAGCAGGCTCATAACCCTTCTTGGCCAGGAGCACACAAAGCCCTTTGATGCAGATTTTCATGGTCATTGTCACTCAGTCATAAAGCCAGGGTTATTTATCATTTTTCATAGTTGCATGCTTGCAGGTGTAATTAAATTCTGTTTAATATAGGCATAATTAAAATGGTATTTTTGACACAGGGTGTTGTGCTCAAACACTCGAGCTGGGAGACTCCAGCAGCAGTGGATGAACTGCTGGACACTCAGTGTCCACTCCAAAGGCTCCCTTCCACTGCTGTAAGGGCAAAATCTTTTGCATGCCAAAAAAAAAGAAGGCAGATTATCTTTTATTTTAAGAGCTACAGATCTTGTTTTCTGTAGTGTCATAGCTACTAAGATAATTATTGAATTTACAGTCAATATCAAGCATTTTGAAAGCTAGCTCTGTAGATTGTTAGATCAAGTATTTTGCCGTTATTTCCCCTATATTATTCAGATCATCAACACCTTCATTTTTGTGCATCTGTTGCTCACGTAATGTCTTGCTGAACTCTGTTACTTAACTCTTGCTGAGGAAGCCTTTTCATGTTTCTTTTTCAGGTGATGAAACTAAGAAAGACAAAGATCAGATGAAGTGTCCAGATCACACGGACATTTACCCTGGGGCTGACAAACTCCAAACACTTCCAACCTTGGTCCAACACACAAGTGATGCAGCAGGTAGGCCAGTCTTGTTCCATGATTCATTTACAAGGCTCTGATTTGGGATGACTGTGGTGAAATATGACCAAAGTTTTTATCTGATGTTATTGCTGGATGTCTGGTTTGGACTTTTGATTTTTTTGTCAGAAGATGTTTTTCAAGATTCCTTGTGAGATTAGTCATCAAAATGAAAATTGTGTCCCCACAAAAGATTCACTTACAAATACAGTGTGTGCGTATATATATCTATGAAAAATTATCACAAAAACATATTTAAAATATCTATCTGTATTTTAATGAGTCAGGAAGTGAAATGGAGTGAGATTTGCTTTCCCAGTTCTCTTAATCCTATATCTTCAGACTCAAAACTTATTGTGCAAGGGACTTTGAGGTCAAACAGATTCATTTTGCGCTTATGGAAATTTCCCATGTCAAATTCTCGATGAATTGTAGATGAATGGAGGTGAGTTCGTCCTTTTGCAGAAAGTACATTCCACCAGAATTGTACACATGGCAATGGAATACACAGGGAAAAAATGTACATGTTTGCTCTAGCAAAGATTCGTCAAAAGGATCATAAACAATTATGCTGGCTAATCAAAGCCAGAGCCAGCACCATGTGCTATCTGCTAGAACTTTATAAATGTCAGTGTTGGGCTAATTCCTTTCTTTGCATTGTTTGCCTCGAGTATGTATTGTTCTAATTCTCATATTTCATATGACTTGTAAAGTCACAGGTTAGAAATCATTTCAAGACTAAATTTTGTAATTTAAATACATGAGACAAAAATTAAGGAATAAGAAGATACTGTAATATTAATCCTACAGACAGAGAACTGAACACAGTGAAATAGAATATTTTCCCTGAGGTCCCTGTGTCTGTAATAGAGATTAGGCTTAGAGATGGGAAGATCTGATATGCAGATCTTCTGTATTTGGTTCTGGGGTGTCTGCTATAATTTCATTTTGCTGCTTGGCACAGATAGTGGAAGCACTAGGTCTATATAGGGGGAAGAAAAAACAAATTAGAAGTGTTCTGCCTCTGTACTTAATACAAGAGTCTGACCTGGGAAATGCTAAAGCATTGCTAGACCCACAGGGCCACCTTGAAAACTGAGTTCTTAAACTCAAAAGCTGGGGTGAGCTCAGGCCCACCTGGACATGTGCTAAAATCCTTACTGTGCTGGGAGAGGAGTCTGGACTTTTTTATCAAATTGCATTTTACCAGCCCTGAAACTGTGTCAGAGACACGCCAGCCGTGGCAAGGACACTTTGGGCTGGGTCAGCAGGAGTGCAGCCAGCAGCTCCAGAGCAGTAGTCCTGCCCTCTGCCAAACCCTTGGGGAGCACATCTTGTGTGTGGCGTTGGGGACAAGGCAGGCACTGGCCCAGTGAGGGGGCCAGCTGTGGGCTACTGGGACAGCGGGCAACTGCAACACAGCGTGCAGGGGAGGCCAAGAACCGCTCCTCTTCTGAGGCAGACACTGAGCTGGTGCAGTGGCTCTTCAGGGACAGCTCAATGTGCCCAAATACCCCCTGGCTTCCCTCCCGAGGCGTGCTGTTCTGTGCTGCTTTGGGCATTCAGCCGTCACGATGTGGAAAAGGGAAAATAGCGTTCAGCGGAGGTGGTGGATGTCGTGCTGCAGAAATGTGCTGGCCAAACAGAACATGGGGGAAAGATGAAGTCTCATGAAGTTCTCTGAAGCTCGGCATTTGGAGAAGGATAATTTTGTTCGTTGGAGGTAATGAAAAATACTGCTTGGCAGTCAGTCTTTAGCAGTGTTTCGTACTCAGAGAAGGAGCAAAACAGGTGCCAAAACTTTTCTTATTAATTTATGCAGTCATTAAAATGGAGAGTAGTGGGGTATTCTCATACTTGCAGTACTTTCGGATGTGGGGATGCCAGCAACTTCTTTTAACACTGGTGGGCATTTTGCCCTGGCAGGGTCTCTCAGGTTGAACTCCAGTCCGTAAGCCACTGTATGATTATTCAAAGAGTGCAGCAGGGTCTGAATTTTTCTCAGCTCTGCCGGTGTAACACGCTGCAGCAGCCGTGGCATTTCTGAGAAGAGCAGGCAGGGTCATCTGAGTCAGAGTAGCAACCTGATTAGGTGGTTTTGATCACACAAATGTTTTTAGCTCAGTAAGGAGTCAGGGGGTGTTGTCTGTAAATCTTCCAGAAGTCAGGCCTGGGAGACTGCTGTGACAGTTATTGTAACGAAGGGGAATAACATGATGTAGTAGAAACAGGTTCCTTTCAGGAGGAAATGGTCTTAATGCTAACAAAAGGGTCTCGTAGGTCAGTCAAGATTTCTTTTTTTCCCCAATTACAGACACTGTGGTTATCTGTTTTAATTTGTGCATTAATATATTTAAAACCAACATTTGCTCAGCCAAAGTAGAAATTGCTGTTAGATAGGAATTTCTGGCTGTTTTTTTATAAAACTGGAAATAGGGAAATGTTTTCTTAATTAAACAATTCTCTTATTGTATACAACAGGTAGATGAAAAGGAATCTAATATTCTATTAGTGCTTTAAAAATTCCATTTGTTGGTCATCTTTAGGACATAGACTATCTGCTGTAGCAAAACAGCTAACTGGAAAACATTGGCTTCGAGGAGATGAGTGTAGGAGCATAAAGTAGTGTTTGAAATACATATTTTGTTCTGAGGACACAATTTTAAAACCATTTGAGGATGTCTTGAAGTGGAAGGGGAAAGTGTTCTTTGGTGGATAGAAGTGGGCTAGATCATGCAGTTAGAGGGGAGTAGACCATGAGATATAAACATTTTCCTTTATCTGGTGCTTTTAAACTCAGATTTGTGGTGCTGTGTACAGTTTTGGGCCTCCTGTAAAAGATGCTGTAGACTGCATCAAGCTGAGATGGGCCCCAGATAGTCCAGAGGCTGGAAGGGAGAGAAGCCAAGGGAAAGAGGCTCCACTGAGAACAGTTAAAGATGGCTTTACATTTATAGCCTTTCTCTGGAGTTTTCTTATTGGATAAATCTGTCATAATCCACTTTAAAAAATATTCTTTCTAAATGTTACATTGATTGATATGACCTAACATTTTCTCCTCGTTTGAAATGTGAAGTCTCCCTTTTTGGAACTGTGAGATTGAAATGCGAAAGACCAAAAGTTTTTGGCATGTGGGGAATAGAGAAATATCTCCAAAATGGATATCTGAGATCATATGAGAAAAGATTGAAAAGATATTTCCATCTCAAGTACACAGAAAAGAATTCCTGGTTATTTGGAACCAATACTAGTTATGAGTAAAATGAAAGCATTTGTCATTCTCAGCTTTGTCTCATTTGGGTTTTACCCAGCATAAGATAAAACTTGATTCCTCAAACTTTCAGCAATTATTTTTCTATATTGATCCAGGCCAGTTAAAGAAATTCTTTGCTGGTCTTTTATTTTAAAAGCAAAGTAAAAGTGTTGGAGGCCTTAAGTAGTTTTTCAGCTATTAAATAACATTTCTATCAATGTAAGAATAAAGAAATAGGTCTGAAATGCTGGCCAGCCAACTGTGTGTGTTGAAATTATTAGTGCAAATGGAAATCATGCAGTTTGTTACTGCAAATGGGACAGACAAAGGGAAATCATGCTTTCTGTCAGGAATGTGAAATGAGATTGATACTAGGTAGTATTCCATTATTTCAAGATGCCAACAGTTTTGACAGTCCAATTGCAATTACTGGAGATAGTGGCTCAGCAAATTGAGAAGGAAATTAGGTTTGATCGCATGAAAGACAGAGTGCCATAAAGAGCCCTCCCTCCTCCTTTTCAAAGGTATGCAGATTCACCAGGGAGCTTTTTACTCAACAAAAGGCAGGGAGGGGGAATAAAAAAAACCCAAAATTAGTATTCGTAGGCATTATGGAAATTGAGGCAAGTTCACCCCCTCCCCACAAATAATGTTGACAAACACTTTTATTAACCTGTCCTGCTGTTCTATGCCACGTCTAATTTTCATCTAAGGCCAGGTTCAGCCTTGCCCCTTGGCTTGCCAACGTGCTCTGTCAACTCAAACTGCAACACAGAGTCTTTGGTTCTTCTAGAGAAACCATCATCTTAATGAATCGCTTTCCCTTTTTGACATCTGAGGGGTTCATACAGTTCCTATAAAGATCTTTAAGTTAACTGGATAATTTATTTTTCAGGATTTTTTTTTTTTTTTTTTTTTTACGGGGGAGATGGGAACTTTGATTCCATGGCTGAATCAGAGCAAATAAAGATGACATATGTGGCAAGATACATTAGGCAATTCCAAGTATTTAGGAATCTAACTGAGCCTAGTTCTTTGCAATAGGTCTGCACAACTTCTGTAAAGAATAAAAGGAATCATCTTGACATTTCCCATGTCATATCTTAAAAGATGTTTTAATTGTTTTGATACTGGCATTGGTAAAAATAAAATGTGAAGATAGAATCCTATGTTTGACATGAAGAGTGGGAAACACCCTGTGAGCCAAGTATCAAAGCTGAAGCAGATGCCATTTTTTCTGGGCAAGCTGAATTTAACACTCATTGCTATGTGTTTAGGGAGGTTATTTTCTCAGACTCGCAGAAGTCTACTGTAGTGCCAACCAAAATAATAATCATTCACTTGTCCAAACAGAGAAAAATGCAGTATTAGAAGCATAAAAGCACATTGTTGCGTAGTTACATCTGAACTGCTGCTGTTGTGGTTCTGTAACTCATAATTTTCTGGACAGTTTCTGTGCAAACAGGTTTTTGTGTGGTATTTTAAAGTCTGAATTTAATGTTGTCTTTTGAACATAAGTGCTGATGGTCAACATCTACTGTGTCTGTGTGCTTAGATGGATATGGTTAGCAAAGAGCTTGGTGGCTTTATTTCAAGCCAGGATTTATACGTGGGGCTTCATTTCCTTCATAAGTGAACAGAGGATCCAAACCATGTAGAACTGTTTGAATTCCCCTGCCTCAGATCTCTGGTGTGCCCTGTGCAGTCCCCAAAAGTTCCTGGAATGGAGTGAACCCCCCCGAGAGTCAGGTTTGTAATGGCCGAATTTAATTTTATTTTGCTTTTACCATGCACTGTTAATTATGGCTTCACCAGCACAGCCCTTCCCTCAGTGTGATAGAGGATTTTAAAAGCTTATGCAATTCAACGGCCATACAGCAATTAGCAAAGACTGCAGTTTAAGAGAAGAATATTTATTAGTTTGGAAAAAGTACAGTGACTATAGTCATACTTGGTTACAACCAAGTAATTGTTGCAGGAAACATGGAAAGCCTCAGTAGTGAGAAGATCCTATGTCCCTGCCATCAAAGAGCTGAGCCTTGTTAGCTTGGGGCAAATTTGTTTTCCAAACTATTCTCCCTGAGAAGTAAAACAAAACAAAAAAAACCAAACCAAGCAACATCAAACAAACAAACTTAAAACCCGAAAACAACAACAAACAAACAAAAAACTACCAAAAAAGCCATTGCTGTGGCCTTGTCCTCAAGGCAGAAGCAGCAAATGTGCCTTTGTCTATTAAGAGAAATGGAGCAGCCACCTGCAGTAAAGTTGTTTGGTGAATGCAGCACAGTGTGGTGCTGAACCCAGGGCAGTGTATCTCTTTTCTAACATCCTGAGCATTTTTGGGAATGTGGGCTTCTGATCACTTCCCAGTGCTGCAGAAATACCTGTCTAAGGAAAGAAGTGGGCTCGAAATGCCATTAGGTGTAATAGAAAGGTCATAATTACAACAGAATGCTGTGTCGTCGTGCAAGATGTGAAAGTCTGAGGTGGCTTTGCTGTAGTGCTCCTGTAGCCTCCAGGGACCATTGTTCTTTAGGAATATTCTAATTCTTCGCCCTATTGGCACCAATTAAGCCCTCCTGTCACCTTGGTGGTGGTGGTACCTTTCAGGTACTTGAAAACCAAGAACTGTGTGCAGTTTTTGTACCAGAGTTTTTGGGATGATTCTGCAGTCAGTGTCCTGCTTTGTTCTTCTGACCACATATTTTTCTCTGCAAGGAGTTAAACTTTGATTTCTGAGGCAGCAGTTGCTGTGACTGGAGGTGGAAACAGAAATTTCTTGTGCTGCAGCAGAGAAAGCAGGCAGTGCAATTCCCCGAATGGATGCAGCAGTAGCAGGGTTTCATCAGACCAAGGCTGAGAGAGGGCTTTATTTGTCTTGGAGAGGAATTATGCTCAGGAGAGGGATTGTGCAGTGTGCTCTGGCACTCTGAGTCTGTATCACTACAGAAGGTGCTTCCTCTGTCACTGAAATTAATTCCTTAAAGGTACCAAAAAGTGAGGTAGTTGACCAACACGAGAATAACATGAAGAAATAATTCTGAGACATGATGTGTAAACTACTGTTAAACTTATACTCAAAGATGTGGGAAGCACGCGCTTTCCAATACCCGAGGTACTCTGTTTTTTTGCAAAGGTGGCTTAGCCTAGCTTCCCAGGATATAATATTCTGTCCAAAGGCTTGGGTAGTAGCTGGACCAAAAATTGCTGTAATTTGTGGTTCCAGCGCAATCCAAAAACTGCAGGGGATGATCCATTACGTGTATGTATATAAAGACACAGCTCCTGATGCTGTGTCAGGCTAGCATCTGCTTGTTGACCTTTATTGACTTTCCTGTGTCAGGGAGTTCCCTTTATAACCTTTTTCCATTTGTCTGCCTGTCCACCGCAGTGCTTGTTCTGAAGGGTCAAGGGAGAGAGGATTAAATGCCTCCAAAAAGCCATGGATAATCAGAATAGAGGTGATATAACAGAGGAAGACTTTCACCAGGTTTAGGTAAAGGATGAGAGGCTTGCAAGTGTGTGTTTTTGGGGTTTTAATTAGTTAATGTAAGGTCTACTCTTTTTTAAGTAAATTATGAGAATCTTCCTAGGTAAATGTAAACACATCAGTGGGAAGTTTGATTTAATGACCTCTAAAGGTTGCTTTTGGAGATGTTTCAGTCATATCTGACAATCTGATCTAAAAATGACCAAATGAGTGCTTTTACTGTCAACATTCTACACATGTAGGCTTCTACAACATACAACAAATTTACTTTAGACTTAAGAGGATTTATCAATAACTCTTGAGAAAAATATTACTGACAGATAGTGGTAGGTATTTTTACACCACGGTCCTACCAAATGTTGAGTTCATTGGAGAAGATGAAACATACAGGGGTTTTTTTCCATAAATAAATAGTTTTAAATGTCACATTTAGTTTTTGTCATAGTCTCTTAACTTTACATTGCTAGTAAGAAATGGGAACACAAGTGGCCAAATTGGCAATTTGTTAAAAAAAATCGGAATGTTCAGGACTTAGTACTATCTCTTCACAGGGAAGAAACAATTTATTTTCTGGGGAAAAAAAAATCATTGGTAGATAAATCACAAATGTTTCTGGAATAGAAAGCCAAAAGGCATTTTAGATGCAAGCTATAGGTGTCACCTATATGTGTAAATTTGAGAGAAGGAGATTATTTGCAGCAGGTGATTAAGAGACATGAGTTTATATTCAGGATTTTATATATATATATATATGTGTGTGTGTATATATATATATGTATATATATATATATTTCAGCATTATTTAGCACCCATGTTTAAACCAGCCAAAATTACAGTTTTGGGAGCTACCGGTCCGGCAGCTCCTCTTCTGTCTTTCTGGTACACGTGAAAGAAACCAGTACGAGTAGGAGCAGTCATGTTAATTTGCCAGGTAAAGCATTCCTAAACACCCTGACTGGTTTCTGTGAAAAATGAGTGCATCATGGATGAGAGGAGTGCAGAGATCGTTTGTCTTGACATCAGCAAGGTGTTTGACACTGCTTTCCATGGTAGTCTCGTATCTAAGTTAGGATCTTCCAGTCTGGATGAGTGCAGAAGCAGATGGGTAAAAACTGTTTTTGTGGTCGTGGTCACAGGGTAGAGGTCAGGAATCATGCTCTGTTTGGAGCTGCTCACAAGGGGAGCGCTGCAGGGAGTGTGTGCTCAGCGAACAGCTCCCCAGATTGACTCCTTAAGTTAATTCAGAGCAGGTTTCCATTTAAAAATTAGAATACCAGTTGCAATAGAAACTTTATGCTAAACTCCTCAATACTTTTCATTTAGTATCTTGTTTTTGTTCCTTTATTTCCGGATTATTGAAACCTGGATGTGGCGGTGGCCAACTGCCTCATGGACCTGTCCGAGAGACCCCGGGCAATGGCATCTAAGGAAGTCCATTGGGCAGATATGGCCACCGACACGGAGCCTGAACGTCTAGAGAGAAACTTTCATTCCCCCTGAATTATGTTTGTTAATTACTTGCTGTTTGTTAGTCATTATCCGTTCCAGAATTCTCTTCCTTTTGCCCCACGGTTTGTAATTTAGTTCTGTATAATTATCCCCAGAATGCACCTTGACAATTATGTATATCACCTTTCCCTGTTAACTCTCCTCTCCTTGCCCTGCTGTTAAATATTCATTACCAGCCTAGAAAGTTCCCTGTTCTCCGGTCACTGGTTGGTTGAAGGTTGCCTGCTCCCTCCCCCTAGTCCCCTCATTCGTTAATGTAGCACTCAATCACCATTGCTCCTCCCTGCTGCCTGTATCCTATTGGTCAGTTTGCTTGTAACCCCTCCCCTCTTTCGCGGTATAAAACCTCCCTGCAGCCGCTGCTCAGGGCTCTTTGCACCCCAGTTTCTTGTGTGTTGCCTTCCCTTCGACCGTCCTCGAGAATAAACCTACCGTGTTTCCTCCGAAGAGCCTCTCCATCCTTGGTTTCTCCGAGCGCCGTTTCCACCGGCAGGCGTGCTGTGCCCTTGGTGTGTATGCGGCCGTCTGTCTGCTCCAGGGCCCAAACCTACCAACCCCAGCCTGGTGGGGAAAGTGCTGCGGGCCCCTGGCACTAACCAGGCACCCTGAGGGGTGGCTGGGGGTCGCGCCGCGGCACCTAGAGTTACCTCATTTTCTTAGGTGGTCTTTTGTTTATTTAGAGAAAAATTATATAAGCGCTCCCAAAACAGCCGGGCCATGGAAAGAAATATATATTGATTTATTATGAAATTGAATGAATTACAAGGTACAGGTGATATACAGGGAGAAGAAAATTGTGATTCCTCAGCATTCTGATTGGCTACTGATGATGTAATGGTGCATCATTAAGTGATAATTGTTTTATTATAGTGTTTACAAGGAAACAACTGGTTTGTGAATTGATGCACAGGGAGGCCACAAAACAAGTTGCTTATTGATTCACAAGATGTTTGTATCAAAGTTTGCTGCTCAGAAGGGAAAACAAAACCGATGGACTCCAGGGTGTATTCATAAGGATAATAGTCTTGGAAGGATGGAGTCTGAATTTACATTCAAAATTGGCTCAACTCTGAAATATACTTTTCTCTTTAAAATATTGAGTGGAACCACACCTCCTGAGCCATGCAAAGCAAGTCATTGCACACTTTTCTCTGCCATTTTCTTTCATCAGCCATTGGGTTGTGGGGTTCAGTAAACTCATCTGTATTTCCTCAGTTCCTTAAGTCATCTCAGAAGGATTCTGTGTCATTAGTTCTACAATTCGTTAAAGTTTCATTTCCTTTGCTAAAGTATCTGCCTTTTTTGGAGATTGAAGTCCTTTAAACATTGGTGAAACCAGATTAGTCAATGTATTTCCATTCTTCCAAATGGTGGAATATTAAAGAGCATTAAATTGTTGGCCTACATGAACACAGAGTGCTGGATCAGCCCTTCTGTCTCACACACAACTTACTAATTTCAGGAACACTGTGCTCAAGTATTTACCAATGTAGCCCATCACTGGGTTTCTGATTCTGCAGATCAGTGTCTTTAAGAATTCATATCCATAGACAAGTCACTGAAGCTTAATCAATCGCTATCCATCTGCTGAACACACAAAACCCTGTTTACAAGGCACTGCAATTTAGCTCATGTGTTGGAAACCCTTAGGAAAGAGCTTCAGCAATGTCAGTTTAACTTGCAACTAAGATTAAAATAGGCAACACAGAAATAGATATTGAGCTTAAGCAGGGCGATGTAGTGAATCACCTTAACTCAGCAAAATGTTTGACTCTTCATGGCTTAACAGCACACTAAAAAAATCCCAAAACCCTCATCTCTCTAAAGTCACATCACATTCTACATTGAAGAGAAAGTTTCTGTAAAATTAAGCCACCTGAAAGAGGAAAAGAGTTGAATGACATTTTGTACCTGAGCAATTCTGGTAGAATGGAAGTGTTTTTATTCGAGGCTAAGGACTGGTTGTGTTCCTTTGATGTCTGTTTTCCCTTTCATGAGAACTGCTCACACATTTGAGGGCCTTCACAAAGAGCTGCTTGTGCTCAACAGCTTGATCTTTTGCATGCATTGTTTAGGGACTATTGGAAAAAATATGGCTTTATTGAAATGTCATATTCTGTTTCCTTTAGAGGTGTTTTCAATCTAAGCAGTCTCAGGGAAAGCATTTGCAGATGAAATTACAATCTTTTAGCACCAAGGCCTGAGTGTGGTTTTTTTTTGGCTGTACCTAAATACAAGGTGGGACTTGGGAAGATGCAGATATTCTTACAAATAATGGATTCCATAACCAAAACAGGCAGGATTTGAATGGCATCATCATATACTGATCAGCTTCTCCTGCAAAGTCCTCATTGTAATCAGCAGGAGTTTTAGGAAGCTTAAATAGACAAAATAAAACTGTAAATTTCAGCATGAGAAGATAACTTGTGGGTTGTTTTATCCTGATACTTGTGCATGAAGTCCAGAGCAGGAATAATTCTACTCTAGAGTATTTTAATTATTCATGTGCAGAAGCATTTTTGGGATTAAACTGTTGCTTTTGTTCTTATAGTGCCTATATTGGTTTGGGGTTTTATTGGGGTTTTTTGCATACAATCAAACCTAGTAGAATAATTCCAACTTTTTGCTTCCTCACAAAAAATCAAATATTATGTATTTCTTCATTTCGGTTTACTTTACTGCAGCATTTTATTTAATTTTGTTTTATTTAAATCTCCATGAGCAGTGCTACAACAGTACTAAAGATTTTTGATATGTTTAGGCCAATTTGCAGAAAAAATAACCCAATTAGGGAAACTTTTCTAACGGTCTAAGGAATCTATATTTTAGCTCATAAATACAGTCATCCAATACCTGGTCTTAAAAAAATTACAGTTTTCATAGAACAAAGGGAGTAATAGTGAGTAGTATTGGACAAGAAGCTATGGAATTAAACATTTTGTCTTAGAAAGGGGGGAAAAATATTCTCCAGCGTTACATCTTTTATAAGAGTAGTCGCAATCGGATATTTTCTGGTCTGTTGTCCATCTCCTCAAATCCAATACTCCATAACATAACACACAGCCTGCTTCTTCTTCTTCTCCTTTGAATTTCAGAAGTGTTGTAAGTCTTGACTGTGTGTGACAGTAGAGCTTCTCCTTGTCTCTCCTGGTGCTTTTTTGTCTCTTCCTGCAATGCTGATTTAGAATCTCTCTTGGAGAAGACAATTATAACAACACCTTGAGCAAGGCCTGGGCATTTATTTAAATTTAACTCCCTTCTTGTATGTTGGTAGAAAGAGAATTGAGCTTGGCATACTGTCAGTTGTTTCTCTAATCTAAAATTTAGGTTTTTCCAGTCTTAAGTCAGGTCTAGCTGATACTTCTCCTGTATCTTTAAATCAGCTTTATTTTCTCATCCCTGTTTCTGGAACTCATAAATGTGTCTGTTCCATGGCCAGGGCAGACTGCAGATTTTTGTCCCCAGCAGCAGAGATGTGTCATGAATGTCTCCCACGCTTTGTGAGTGGATCACTGCCTAAGCCTGGCTCAGGCTGCCCTCTGCCCACTGTCCCACACGTGGAGCTCCTGTGGAGAGCAGCTGTTCCAGCAGTGCCAGCCTCCAGCACCTGGTCCAGGATGCCAGGTGTAGGTGTGTGGAGCTCTGCTGGCAGGCAGGAGGCCCGTTTTGGGTCTGAGCCAGGGGTGTGTGCTGGAAGCCACTTGCTGAGCTCGAGGGAGCACGGGTCTGTACATTATAATTGTAATCACAGGTATCTCTCAGATTTGCAATCTGAAACTGGGACCCAGGTGAGTCACAAGGTGTCAACTAATAAAGCCTTTTTTATAGAATCACAAAATGACACAATGGTTGAGGTTGGTAGCAATGTCTGGAAACCCTCGAGTCCATCCCTCCTGCTCAAAGCAGGGTCAGACAGGGCAGGTTGTGTGGGGCAGTGTCCAAATGAGTGTTGAATAGCTTCAAGAATGAAAAAATTCACAGCCTGTCTGGGCAACATGTTCCAGTGTTCAATCACCCCCCAAAAAAAAGCTTTTTGTGATGTTTAAATCGGTTATCTCGTACTTTTGTTCGTGCTTGCTGTCTCTTGCTCTTGCACTGGTCAGCAGACAGTTCCATCTGGCTTAGTCCTCACTGCGTGGGAATGAGTTGGTAGTGACAGTGCAAGGGGGCTATTGATTATTTAGCATTAAAGTCAGCAAAAGGACAGGTCTTCAAGCTGATAAATAGGCAGAGGGCCAACTACAGTAAAATAAACATTGAAATGAAAGGTGCAGGACTTTCTGGCACTTGAGTTCTGCACGGCGAAGATCAGCTCAGGAATGGAAAACAGATCCCACTATGTGGCTGTGTCCTTAATGAGTTATTTGACCAGATGTAAAGATTTGATTTACAAACCTCTATGACCCCAGGGGGCATGGTTCGAAAGCCAATTCTTTTTGTTAAATAAAACCCTTTGCTACCGGACTAACCCACAAACTTTTAAAAATTGGTTTGCTATGCTGCTTTCTTCATCCAGGTGTGGACTGTGTTCTCTGAAGCATAATCCTGTAGAATTTTTTTTATGAGACTGTCACTTTTCTTCCTCAAGACATGACCAAAGCTCCTCTGCTGTTCCCATCAGTAGTATGTACATCACTTGTACCCAGCTTTTGAAGCATCCTCTCATTGATCCTCACACTTCCAAGAACTTGAGGAGAAGCTGCAAACAGCATGATGTCTCTAAAGCCTCCAGTTGACACCAGTTCTGATGTTTGTAAAGTGACTGACATGCATTCATGGGTGTGTTTTAAAATCCCAGCCATTGTGTGACTTGCAGTATTCTCTACTCTTCCCTCTACAACAGGCTTCTGTAATATGGATAAGAATCACAGGATTCCAAGATAAGATCAGTAGAGATATTTTGCTGAAACTTGATTTATAATACCAGGGGTTTAACCTTTTTACCAAAATAAAGATTTATTTTTTTTTAATGAAAAACTAGTTATTGTCATAGTTAATCAGGAAAAATCATTAATCAGAATTCTTCCAGGTGTTTTCCACTCTGGGCACAAACTGAAACAGAGAATAATGACATCTTATGTGATTTTTGTGTGGAAATAAGTGTCTGTGATTTCTCTTTTTATTTACTTCATGTTTTGGACTGATCTCAACACATTTCAGAGTCCAACATTGTCCCTGTTTCTAGTCATCTCTTGAAGTGATGGCAGTAGCACTTTGCTTGAATCATTTGACACTCCACTGTATCACATGATAGTTGGAGATGCAGGCATTCAGAAGTGCATCCATTACATTAATACATTGTTATTTATTTCTAAATCATTAAGCATAATGTGATTATTATGCAGGTTTACAGATATATCAGTAAGTTGTAATGACTTTTATCTCATTTGACTGTATGCTTGGGAAGCTTTTGGGGGGCATCAAGTTTTTATAACCATGATGAACTTATATTCTTAGCAGATGGGAAAATCAGCCAGAATTCCTCAGACCTGACAATCAAAAATAAATGTTTCATGAAAACTCCTGGGAAAACAGTGAAACACTAAGAATTTATAACCAGGCTCAATGATTAATCTCACTTGACAAATTTTTGTGGTCATGTTTGATATTCATTCCTTTCTCTCCCAGAATTTTAGTGCTATGTTTCAGCTTCTAAAGATTAATTTGCAGTTTCTTAACATTTCATGTAGTCTAAATGGCAGATTGGATCCCAAGTGACAGAGAATTCTCCTCTGTGTCCGTGTGGTTTTCATTATGAAATCAGCCCAACTGTGCCTCAGTTATATTTCCCTCACACATTATTCTCCAACATGCAGTGATGTGTTGGGCTGGTCCAACTCAGTGTGTTGTCTGAAATTGCTGTTGACTGAGGCATCACATACAGGTGTGCCAAAGAGCTGCCTGTATAAACTGGGTACTTTTAACATTTAAAAAGTGGTTCTACATTTACCTCTCTTAAATTCCTTGTATTCTTTCTCTCCAATGCCACACTTGAAATTCTTTCTCTGCTCACCTTGTACAAAATCTGTAGCAAGTATTAATTATTTTAAGTATAGTAATTATTGTTTTTATTTCAGGAGCTCAAGCACTCCCTTTGTAGTAACCTCCAAAAAAGTGAAAACTTGATATGAAGTTCTTGAGAACACTAAAGAGCAGCACAGTGTCTCAGTGATCAGACCCTACTTCCTTTCCTTCCTTTCAAAGTACTGTAGCACTAATTTTCCAGATTAATTTTTGAATAAACAGTATAATAGTAATGATTTAAAAGTTGCGTATGGTTTGTAGGTAAAAATAGGAATATCTGGAATAACCTCTGAGCATGGTCTCAAAAATGGAATAATATCTGATGCTGAATTGAAGGAGACAAAAACCTCTCCGTAAATAGCTGTACATTGCTCCATACATATGCAGGTGTGTGTATGCAGGCATTTTGTCCTCCCAGCAGGGACACTGAAGTGAGGTGCCCATGAAGGTTCCTTTTGTATTTCCAGACCTGCCTGTCTCTCTTGCATGTTTAGCAGTGTGATCTGCATCGACTGCAGCAGACTCTTTCCCAGAGAACTGCGCTGCTCGCAGCAGCAGCAGAACACTCAGGATTTTAGTGCTGTGCCCTGTGACTGGGATGGAGAGCAGGGGAGAAGCCATGGCTGAAATGCATTTTCAGGGGCTCTTTCGTCACCTCTGTGGCACAAATGTCAATTCATGCCATTTTTTGCCTGCTGGAAAGCCAGCCTTTGATTATACTGCTTGCCCAAATGCTTTTACAAAATGGGTAATATTTCTGATTTTCTGATTCAGATGAAAATTTCCTTCCCCTGCAGTTTTTATTGTAAGCAGAATGCAGTGTACTTGGAGCAGTGCTACACAGAGGGCCCTCCCCCACCAGTGTTTTATGCATGCTGACGCCTTGCACAAGGCAGAAACAAGTAACTTAAACAATACAATAAATTTTACTGAGACGTAGATACAGGTCTTTCCTGGCTTGTCTATAAAGTGAAAAAATATGGAATGATTTGCTTCCCCTTTAAGGAGGTTATTAGCTTGCTTGTATCTACCAGAGGAACAGAGGTGCACACAGTCTCCCATTATTCACCGGGTTTTTAATCTTGATCCCTGGCTTCTGCGATAAGTTATTGCTGGGGACTGGAATTGCTTGGGGAGTGATGCAGGTGCCTGAGGGCCAGCAAGTGGCTCTGTTATGAGAACTGGCTCTAATGATTAATGGTAGGATGCAGTGCACTACTGCTGACTTCACTGGGAAATACAACATTGTTAATTTTATCATTATAAACTCCCAGCACTGCAAGAGAATGTGTCTGCCTCCAGGATGGTGAATTTGATAAGAAGGCTTTTCTGATAAGATATCTCGTTCTCCCAGGGAAAAGCATTCATGTTTAATCAGGGAGTATTTAACTTGCAATCCAAATGTTACCAAGTAATATGTACAGGTCATTTTAAATTTGTGCTCTACAGTTCAGGTCACAACATTATGAATGAGTTTGTATACACACTGAGGAAAGAATCAATATAGCACTGCTCTTTACAAAGACTGTCATAAGCCAGAGAAACTAGATATTTTTTCACTTGAAAAGGGGACAGACTTTTTAATGACTAGCAGTGCTACAGACAGATAAATACACACAGATAGCCCAGGAACCATCCTGTAAAATACTGTGCTGCTTCCAGCCTTGCTGGTGGCAGTGTCTCTGATTTCAAAGCAAACCACTGAGGACAAGAGGGGTTTCATCCTCTTCCTATTAATTATATCAAACAGGCTGTGGGACTAGCAGGCAGTGTTGGGCTATGACAAGACAATAGTCCTGAGCGTGCCAGTCCTTTCTTTAGGTGTGTGTTTGTGGGATCAGCATGGACACTGCTGTCCTGCAGAGACATTTGTACTGGTTTTGGCTGGGGTACAGTTAATTTTCTTCATAGTGGCTTGTATGGTGCTGAGTTTTGAATTAGTGATGAAAGCAGTGTTAACAGACCCGTTTTAGTTTAATAAAACCTGAGCAGTGCTTTTACAGCCTCAGGGCCTTTTCTGATGCTCACACTGTCCCAGCAGCGAGGAGGCTGCAGGTGCAGGAGAAGTTGAGAGGAGACACAGCTGGAACAGCTGGCCCCAGCTGACCAAAGGGATATTCCATAGCACAGGACACTGCGTGTGCCAGTAAAAGCCACAGGGAAGGAGGAGGAATGGGGTATGTTCCCCCAAGATGAAATTTCTCCTCCTTCTCAGTAAATATCTAATTTATACAGAGGATTTTGTGCAGCCTTGGCTCTGCTCAGCACACATGTCCCTGCAGCTTCATTGCTCTTTGTATCTCCTCATAGTTTAGATCTGCATCTTTCCTGCCATGCCCTCATCTCCCGTGCCTCCCCCAGTACCTCGTGCCCTCCCAGCTACCTTTTTGCTTCCAAAAGCTGTAGAATGATGAGTATTTTGTTCATTCTATTTGTATGTTGCATGTGTCTCTCCTATGTGTTTTTATTTCCTCTCTCTCTCTAAATTAAAATTATTCAGGCTCTGGTCCTTCTGCCTTTTCAAACAGTGCCTGGAACAGTTTGGCTGTTATTTTGTAGCTCCTTAGGCCATTCTAAAACATATGATGAAGAATTTATCCACTTTGTCAAATTTTCCATGAAGGTAATATGAACAGTTATAGAGAAAATTTTGAAATAGTGAATAACTTTGTCTTTTCCTGAGAGGTATTCAGTCTAGGAGTTATGACATTAGGAAGTGAACAGCACTTGAAGATAATAAGGTGATTTTTATGGGAAACCTGATGGGGTAGTGTCACTTAGTAGGTAATTTTAAAACTAGGCTTGTCTTGAAACTGGAATAACATTATAGAACTGAGTGTAGAATGTCTTACACTGTGGCTCATGGTCTTTGGCTCTGTGTACTCTGTTAATCATTTGTGCTGTCTCTAACAAATAGATTTTGTTAATAATGTAGATAGTACACCTGCCATTTGTTTAAATGCGAACTATTGTTGTTGTGACTATTTTTATAATTTTGTTGCACTAAGTGACACGTTGCACACGTGGATGGGAAAGCTGTGGAAACTGAGTCCAGTATTCACTGGACGAAATATTGGAGTGACAGGAGCATGTCTGGTTTAGATTTACAGCAAGGGTTTCTTTTGTGGAGAATTTTGACATTTCAATGCTGAAACAACCCAGCTCTACTGATAATCAAAGAATCAAAGTTATAGCTAACCAATTTCAAATCTTAGGTTTTGCCATTTCAGGTTGTTTCATAAGCCCTGAGCTAAATGTTGCAGCACTCCCTGATTTCACATGCCCTGGAAGAGAGAGCAATGGCAGGTTGATGACTATCAACTCCAGCATTCATAACACAAAGTAATGGCAGTGGGTAGGATCAGCTTAAGTTAAGTAGATGATATAGTAAAAGTGTGTACCTAAGTGGATAATGGGAATGCCATCCTGAATCTCCTGAGGGATGGTAATCCATAGCAATCGAGGTGACTCGGAGGCACAGGAGAAGTGGCTGGGTGACTTGGATGTTAATGTGTGCAGACAGAAGCTGCTGTGCCCTTTCCCCTGATGGCAGTGTCACATTCTCATTGTCCTGCACACAGCTGTCTGTCAGCCTGGGTGCTTTCTGTGCTGCATTGGTGGAGCTGCAGCTTGGGCATTTGCTCGGGAGAATGTCATGGCTTAGCAAATGAGTAGCAGGGGGAGACAGCTGATGGCTTCAGAGACGAATCACAAAAAGCTGAAGCTTTAGAAGTTGTCGCGGGAAGAAAGAATTGATCCAGGTTTGAGAAGAGAACATGTGTTGGGCTAGACCAGATTTTGAATCACCTGTATCTTGTGTGAGAATAAGTAGCAGTGCCCTGACCTGTAAACTCTTGTATCTGATCAAAATAGCAGGACTGTTTTAAGCTCATTTTTCATTTGTATAATGCCTTACACAGAGCTGTTGAGACTCAGGCTGAGATTCTGCGCTCCATTGTTTGTACTTTAGTCTCCTACTGCATTAAAAGGATTTTTTTTCCCCCTCCAGCGTGTACTTGGCTGTATCCTGTTTGTTTTTCTGCCTTATTCTGAAGCAACAAAAAAAAATCAGCCATGGTTGGGAACAGAACAGCTCATAGGATAGGAAAGTGCTTGGAAGCAATGCAGAGAGTCTCTTACTCCCAGTGTCTGAGGTCAGAAAGGAAAGCCTGTTTGGTTTGGGGGGATGATCTTGTTTTGTTCTCCCCTTCTCATCCTCCCTCCTGCCCCAATCCCCAAACCAGTCGTATTGTCAGAGCCCTTTGAAGGAGATTTATTCTTATGGAAGATGGAGAGTAGTTTAAGAGATGACTTCATTTAAATCTGTACGTCTCCCTCAGAGAGTGTCTCTAGTATCCTCAAGAAGAAAGTAGTAAAGCATTGTTTACCTCTGACAGCTTTATTAAGAGATTAAATGTTAACTTTTATGCGACTCTTATGAAACTGGTGAGCTGGGGAGCAGCGAGTCCCTCCAAAAGGCTGTTGCCTGACTCGGTGAGGGCTGCACTGGTGCAGTGCTCAGGGCACCTGTGCTGGGTGGAAGGCATTCCAAAAGCCTTGACACAAGGCATACAATCAAGGAAAAGTGTGCTAGCACAGAAAAAGGCCTGGATGTAGCAAAGAAGTATATCTGAACCATGTCAAAAGCTTGTTTCTTTTAGATCTGAGTGGAAGCTTAATAAATGAGCACCTGAACAAAACACATTGATTAATATTCAAGCTCTAGCTGACTGAAACTGATCCTGTTTTGGGAAATAAGGCAGGTTGCAGCCACTACACCACCTCAGGCAGTAAGGAGTATCTGTATCCCTCACCTACTCACTGTGTATCTGTGTGCCCAGATACCCAAACCCTTCTTGGTGATTTAACAGCAGCTAAGCTGTGGTACTTTTCCTGTTTCAGAAACACGAGGAGGAACAACTTCAGTTCAACCCATTCATTTCAGCTAATGCATTTAGAGGTGTTTTCTGCTGCAGGCTAGGAATATGAAAACAGCAGAGCTCAGGCACTGAATCGTAACTAAATAATGCATCCCAATCCTTTAGTCTTTCTGCCTGTGCTGTGCTACTTAATCTTCTGAGGAATAATGGGTTTAGGAGTAAGAGGACATCTGGATGAATCATGACAGAGGGTTGGTGTGGAGAGTCAGTTTTCCCTCTCTAAAACAAAGCTTTATCAAAATCTACGTGTCACTGCGTGTAAGCCAGTACACGTGCTACTGGTCCCTGTAGTGCCACATGCATGTATGTGCATTGTACTCATGACACATGATCAACAGGTCTGAGAGAGGCAGAGGTGATACATTAGCACCACAGGATCCTGGAGTCCCAGTGGATAATGGCAACATTTCCTCTTGCCCAGAGTACAGCGTTCCTTGTTTAAACAAAAGCCCCAATTCTCTTGTAGCCTGATTTTCCCATACCTGCTTGCAAAATTTGTATCTCATAAACCACTATTATCACGTGTAAGCCTTTCCAAATGACAGGAAATTCCACCAAAATTGTAATAATCCTTGCCTACCACTACAAAACTGAGCAATCAGATTTAGAGGGAAGAGCAGAATCAGCATCTGAGTCAGTCCTGGCTGTAGTACTCCAGTATGGTTCTGGGGCCTCCTGCTCTATTAGAAATACCATTTTTCCCTTTATTCTCTTATTTAACTGATAGGATCAAAGAACGGCATCTACACACTCAGGAATGCTCTTGGTGGTGTAAGATACAGCATAGAACTCTTCCCCGAAGAGACTTTATTGGACAGTCTGTTCAGGTGTCAGGCTAGTTAGGAAGTGATGCACTGTTCAGTGGAAACAAATTTGATCCAATTCAGAGGAAACAATATATATTGAAATACAATTTCAGAGCCCTCATGGCTCCTGAGGGAGGCTGCCTCTGCCAGCTGAGGGGCTCGTGTCCAGCTGTGCAGGTGAGAAGGTGTCTTGTGGTCAGCACAAGTGGGAACAACCACACCAAGGGTAGGGCAGGGGAGGTTCAAACTCTGAATTTCTGCTAAAAGACAGGAGCTGTGTTTTTGTGAAACACTTTATATTTGATATAAATGTTGAGAAATAGAAGCATGCATCCGCCTCAAAGTAGTCACAGATGTACTCTATTCTTGGCAGTCAGGCTTTGTGATCTGTAAGAGCAGTTTTCCCATATTCTTTTACACATGGGTAGTTATTGTAGCTATGTATGAGCAGGAGTATGAAAAAGGAGTGAGATATGGAATGGAGCTTTTTTCTCTGAGGTAACAGTGTGAAGCCAGGGAGCTGTGCTCTGCTCCGTGACAGGTGTGTTCTGGGCTGGTGTGTTTGTGTGTCACAAAGAAATTGCAGAATGACAAGCTGAGACAACATGATAAAGAAAATCATGTATGATTTTGCTGTTCCATACCCTGTGCTGAATGGAAAATAGACTAATTTATTCGTTGACATAAATAGGCTTGACATCTTGAGTTTCATTTTTGACTCTATTGTCTGAAAAGCCCTTACACCTCTCAAGGCATTTTGTCATCCAGAGTTCTTTATAAAAAAGAGAGAGAAATCAGTGCTTCCAGGCTGTGACTCCTCTGACCTATTTTAGATGTGCCTCTTTGGACAAGATGATCCATGCTGTAGTAAAAGTGTCAGTTGTCTCCCACTGGTTGTACAAGGATAACTAACTGAGGTGTCAGTGTCTACTTCGTAAGCACCTCAGATGAGGTGTGCTGGATCCCCGTGTGACTGAGTAACGCACTGAGTCAACACAGCGCTGCTTCCAGCAGTGGGAGGATCACAGGCGTGGGGCTCTTCAGCTGCTGGTTAACTCCATGTATCAGCGTGTCCCTGGAGGCATTTGTTGTTCTCCTTCCTGCATCCTTGGGATCCTTGCCAAGAGTGGCACTGCTTTGTTTTCCTGCCTCCGCCGTGAGAGGAGAAGCATAATGCGGCACCGAGCCTGGAGCCTCATTTGTGGAGGCTTCCGTGTGAACTTAGGACAAAACTTACTTGCCCTGTCAGCATCCTCTGCGCTGCTGAGCGTTTAGAAGCAAATGTGATAAAGAAAGTAGAAATGCAATTAACAAAGACCAATAGATACAAAAGCCCAGAGCCAGTTTTAGCTACTCTTTGTCGATCCCGGCTGCCACCGCACCCACGCTGAGACATGAAGTAATTGCAAAGTCGATAGCAGTGGCCTGGCTTTCAGTAATGATTTCGAGTCAGTCGTGATATGCTGTGGAAAGCACTGCAGTCAGCTTGGAGTGTTCCTTCTTGCTCTAAGAAGTTTTGAGGCAGAGCCTTTTCTCCTTGTTCCGGTGACTTGCTGCCTGAAAGCTTTGTAGCGTGCCAATGCAGGCCATGCGTCCCTTCATCCACACAGAAAAAAAGAAAAATAAAAGTCTTAACCACAGCACATGTGCCTCTTGGGATAGAACTTAAGGTTTAATTTCACCTCTCACAGTAGATATTTGTCAATCCCTAGCTTGAAGACAATTGGTGCCCTCAGGGAGATCCCACTGTATTTTCCTGAAGATTTTTGGAACAGAGGGAGTGTCCACATTTGGGTTTAAACACTGGGGTAGTCCTTGTCATATGGCATGCTGCACTGTGAAGTTAGTGTTTAAACAAGGATCAGAGGAGAACATCTGCATGTATGTTAATGTTAATGCCCTGCAGTTGAGCTGCAGTTCTCTAAATAGTAACAAAGTTGGAAAGCATTTGTGAGGAGCACCAGAGACCTGTGGCCTGAGTATTTAAATGTTACACTTTGCGTAGCCCAAGCACCATTTAGTGGTTCATAATATTTACAGTGCTTCTGGTGTGCAGGAGATATTCAGTCTCCTAAGATCCCGTTCAGTGTGCTTTCAGAAAGTCTTGGGAATTATTGTCAGCTGCTTATCTGGTCTCGTAAACAAGATCTCAGTTGTATAGGCTGCTGGAATACTTTTTGAAAGGTCCAGGACTGTGACAGAAGAGAACTTTGTGCAGGTATTTGGTACGATTAAGCAGCGGCACAGAATGTTGAAAGAATGTTGTAGGTCTACATGATCCTTGTTTCAAGGTTAATGTTGTTCCATAAAAATACAAAGGGCTCAGGTAATCCTTAATATGAAAAATAGAAGGTCTGAGAAGAGCTGTGTAAAGGACAAGGAAGCATTTTTTGAGACAGAACATTCCGTGTAGTATTAGTGCTCGTGGTGAGATTGATACTTTCCTACAGAATCATCCCAAACAAGAAGGATCTTTTAACACTGTAATGTGTTTTCCACAATGGCAAAAAGCGTTCTTGTGACAGGAGTTGGGTCAAGGTAGTGAATTTGAGATCAGAAAAGCAAATTGCTTCTTTGCCCTGAAGATGAGGCCAAGCTGGCCATCGGTGCTTTCTTCTAAGCCATTTGTACCAGTCTTTCATTCTCTAGTCACACTGAAGGTAACAACTGCCCACATTCACAGGCACGACAGAGGCCATGTGAGCCAGGATCTGCCTCTTTGGCAGAGACCCTTGGGAATGTGGCTGAAAAACACTGAACAATAATTGTGGGGAATCTCCTTGCTTCTGTGTGTGCTTGCCAGCTCACTCCGCACCTGAATGCCATGTGGCAGTCAAAGAAGTGTAGTTCTTAATTACCTCTCTCATTTACCTGAAGCTGTTTCAATGCAAGGCGCAGTAAGTCCAGTCCCGTTCACACAGGGTTTTTTTCCTAGTTCTCTGAAATCATAAATTTAAAAGAGGGAAGTTCAATATTAGAAATTTTTGCTGCTAAAACAAATGAACAAACAAAAACCCCTTTATACCTGGTCATACTAAGCATAACGTAAATGGGTTGATCTGTGATTGCGAAGTACATAAAATAATATAAAGTAAATTACTTGTCCTTCCCTGATCCACCATGAAATCCTCATATTGATGGTAGCATATATTTTGAAAATAGTAGTCAGCATGATGTGATTTTCTAAAGACAAGGTGAGTGTAATTCCTATGAGCCTGATCCACACAAGATGGTAAGTTTGAGTTTCAAATCAGTTGATGGATGGGTAGAATTAGGTGCATCATGAAAAAATGCCAAGAGCCCAGAGTCCAGACTACAGCTTTGAGCCTTCAGCTGGAGATTTTAAAGTTATGTCTGCGTAGGATGTCCTCAGTTGAGGCGAGTTAATCTGGTTAGCATGAAAAAACAAACCTTAAGCTGTTTGAGAGGGTGGGTTGACTCATGACCAAGGCTGTACCTTTGATTTCACAGTGCTTTGTGGCATTGCTGCTTAATTCTTTTAATTTCAAAGAGTTTGTTTCTTTAGGAACTGTCTCATCTAATCATGATTTCTATCTTTTGTGATGATGTTCCGTTCTGAGTGCATCAGCCTATTTCAGCCGAGTCTGATGGAGAATTAATAGTTTAAACATGCTTACTTGAAAATAGCAGCTAGAATTAAGAATGAGTTCCCCTTCTCCTTCCCTTCCCCACAGCAAGATTTCCACCAAAGTTTCAGAGTTTACACTGTAATAAATTTCAGTCAAATCCCATCACAAAATAGAAATCTCTATGAATCCAGCTTTATTAACTCTGCTGTGCACTCAACTACTTCCTCTTAAGAGACAAAAAGACAACTTCTAAAAAGACATTGAAACATTGGAGGTAAAGAATACTCATTTCCCTGAAACTGTATCTGGACTCCAAATAAAATTACTTTCTTGCTTTATGCTTGTCTCTCTGCTGGGGATGACTTCTCTTCCCTGCTAGAGAAGATTCAGACCAATATTCCTAAACTGATATTTTTCTTTTTTTCTCTTTCTTTATTCCTTTCCCCCACCCCCCTCCTTCTTTACTAGCAATATAATGACCCCTCTTCCAACTTGTAAAAGCCAAATGCCTCTCCTCACTGGCCCAGAATTTAACATTTATTTTTCCTCTGGAAACCTTTTACTCCTTTGCTGAATTTGGAGCCAGCATAGCTTAATCTCTTTTAAACTCAGATCTGTGTGAAGTGTAAGTGAGAACACAGGTGTGAGTGGAGCTTTGGCTTAAAATAGCAAGCAGCAGTAAAGTAGCCGCCGTTCATTTAGAAGGAGATAACAAATGAGGCCTCCCAGGAGTCAGCAGTGCAGCTCCTCTCTGTTTCTCGTCTAAATAAATGATCTAAATAGAGATAGCAATGGTAAACAAGCAAATTCTACTGATAGCAAAAGTATCAGGGAGTAATAAGCCCAGAGCAAACACCAGAGTGTTCAGGGGGTTTTGATCTACTGCATCTGCAAATGCATAATTATCAGTCTTTCTGGCAAAAATAATTAAGATAATAAGCACAAATAAATGTGACTGAGCAGCACTGTGTTACACAGATGTTTTAGCAAAGACCTTGAAATAAAAAAAAAAAAAGCAGAACCTTGATCTGAACTTTAAACTGAAGAGCTAACAGCGAGCCAGGATACCACAGCAGAGTGCTCCAAAATACCCTGGTTTGAAGGGCTGTTGTTTGGCGATGTGCACCATTATAAGCAGGGCTTTCTGTGAATATGAGCACCACTGTGATTAAACACCCTGTCAAAATTAACTGAACATTTCCTTTCCTTAAGTCTTTTATTTTTTTCCTGGGGTTTAATTTATTTAAGTTATTTTGATCAAAACACTACAATCAGCTTAGACAACTATGAGCAAAAGATTGTTCATTAATTATCAATGTTTTGCTCCTGTGGAATTTTTTAACTGGTTCCATAAGATAAGTAGGTATATTCTGCTAACCTTCTCAATGCTGGTGCTTGTTGTAAATGTCTCTGGAAGCTCAGTCTCATAAATAGGTGTTTTTCACTTTCCTTCTATCTTCTAACTTTCTCCTATTCCTGTTGTGTGTTTTCTGTGAAGGGCAAGCAAAATGAAGCTCAGTGGCTAAAGCATCCAAGAGTAGCAGCATTGAGAATATTCTAGTTAGAATTATTGCATAGTATCCAGTCACATGAAGATATATTGTTTGCTCTTAAGAAATTCTTTCTAGATAGTGGAGTATCTGAACAGATGGGTAAAATAAAACAAATCCACACACATCTTTTTTTTTATGAAGGGCAGATGCAAGGTGATTATTTCAAAAGCAGAAGGGAAACCAAGCTCCTGCTGAGCTGTGTTATGGAGCTACGTGTTATCCTCACTTTTCCTTAACTGAGGGGTCATTGGTTGTGTTGGTGTGGTTGGTGTTTGGTGGGGCCTTAGAGAGGAAAAAAGAATTGTTTTCTTCAAAGAAAAAGGATCGCCCTCATGGATGAAAAGATAAAAATTGCACTGATAACTTGTTCATTAAGAGAAGAGTGAAATAGGCTGAGAAAGAGCAAGAGAGACCATGCCTGCCAGGATATGAATGAAATAATTGGCAAAGCAAATGATTTTGTGCTCAAAGTGATCCAAAATAAAGATAATCTTATACTCTGCATTTGTAATATGAAGGTAAATGAGGCTCTTGGGTGTCTGAAAAAAAAATCAGGCTTCAGAATAGAGACTTTTGTGGATTTCTGGTCAGGAAGAGAGACACCTGAACATGCTGGCCAGCAGATACAGAAGAGAAAGGGGAAAAAAGTGAAATAGAATTTTGCTGAATACCAAAGTATTGATCTGCTGATATTGCAAGATTTTTTTACTCCCCTGCAAGCTGAAGGCTGTCCTTGTTACAGTGAGGAAAATTCTAAGCAGCTATGGAATTCCTTTGCCAGGGAATAGCCCTGGGGCTTGTATACACAGTGCCAGGGAATGTGATAGAAAGGAGATTTTCTGATTTTGTTGGAGTTTTTTTTGGTTTGATTGGTTGAGTTTTTTTCTTCAGGCTGGGTGGTGGTGTTGGTGTTTTTGTGGGCTTTTTCCACAGATACCTTACTCTTGAAAAGCCCCTCATTTTTTGGCATTATTCTCTGTGAAGAAACTCAGGCTGACAGCCTGAGTTCTTTCCTGCATGCCTGTGATGCTTTAACTGGTGTTTGGTGTTCTGGGTGCAGGATTTCAGACTGTGGATCACCTTTGCATTGTGCTGCATTCCCTCTTACCCTCCCACCTCTGATGTACTCTTGAGAGCTCTGCTTGGTTCCATGCCTTCAAAACCACCACTTTTTGTGTGCAGTGGAAATCTGTGGCATCGTGTAAATAACCGATAATGGCACGGTGCAGAGGGAAATAAATGTAGCACAAACTTAACGAAAGCAATAGCGATAATGAGAGCTACCCAAAAACGACTTTGCAAAACCCAGTAGATGTTACAGTGTGTTAGAAGCAGGTTCTTGAGTTTGTTTGTATGTAATCAACAACTAAAGGGTATTTTTCTCCTCAGTGGCATTGGTGGGTTTGGCTACCCTTGACATGTCCCTTAGTCCAGAAGCCACAAAGAGCAGCTCACAGCTCAGTAGCCCAGGCAGACTTGGGGACTGAGAAGACAGCTAATTGCCAGAGAACAAGGAAAATTAACTTAAAAAGAAAATATAAGTGTAAAACTTTAAAAATAATGTTAGTTTGGAGCCTTTTGGTTTTCCTTGAAAAGAAGGAGTATTAAACCTTTCTTATTTATTTGTATTATGGTTGTGTCTCAGAGTTGCTGTCACAGGCCAGTGTCCTGTTGTGCTAGGAACTTCAGAAGCATCAAACGGAAAGATAAAATCAAATGGATAAGGAGCAGAAAGAATCTTGGTTATTCTCCTCTGTTGGATCTTTTAGGTGGTGTCAGACAGGAGTGAAAAGAGAGGAGATGACTTTGTTGTTAATGGGGGGTAAGGGTGGGCAGCCCTTTCAGAAGGAAAACTCTAAAAGGAAAAAAAAAACAGTTTGAAAACTAAAGATTTAGAGCTTTTCACTGATATATGACCTCATTAGAGTATAAGGGAAGCAGTAGGTAGGGTATATACTTGCACAGAATTCTGTAGTGGTGCTGACCTAAAATATTGAATGAGCACGGACCATCCTTCAGTTTTGTTTAATTAAAACAAATGCATTGAGGGCACAGCGGTGTAATCCATCACTGAATTAATGGGAAGGAGAGACGCTTCAGTCCTAAATTCTATCTAAGTACACTAATTTTCCATTTTATCACCTTCTAATTTTTACCTAATTGTTTTGTGGAGATGTGTTTTCTCCTCTGCTGATATGCCAACGCCTCATAGAGCCACCCAAACTGAGGTTGTTGGCCTGATCCCAGCATGTGCTCTGCTCTGTTGTTATGGTAATTTAACCACAGAAGCAGCAAAATCTGGCGGCTGAGCAAGTGTGGTTTTTTACTTTACAGAACTTCCTGAGAAACCAAAGTCGTGAAAGACATCTGAAGTCTGATGCAACAAAATCTGGGGCAGGGGGAGGAACCAACACCCTCTCGCTGACTCCTTGCTGTGCACATAACCCACATAGCTCAGGGAAATGCTCGTTGCTCCTGTTCACATCTCCCAGCAAATCCATCTGTGTGCTTTGTATGAAAGTTGTAGAGGAAATAGGTGCAGATTCTGCATTTTTTCACCATTCTCACCGTTCTCGTCTCTGAAATCTAATTATTCTGGTCTTCAGAAAAGGTGATTTTCTCCAAAATGCAGAAAGCAATGTCACTGTTAGTGTGGAGTCTGAGTGGCTCCTCTAACTGACTGATGTAACACAGGGCCATTTTCTGCCACTTGTTGGTGGCTCTGTGAGGTCTTAGGAAGAAAAACAAAAGACTTCTGAGTAAATCACAGCGTTGCCAGAAAGGTTTCACTTCCAATATTTAATGGTTTTGTTTTCCTTAGTTGAGGAGTGAGAGCTGTACCAAATTATAAAATATATTAAGTAATCTTCACAGATTTTTTTCAGTCTTTCTAGTCTTACAGTGGTCTTTAAAAATTATTCTTGGAGGTTTTTTCTTCAGATTTCTGCCCCATTGCTTAACTAGAGCAAAAAATAAGGTGATATATAGCATAACTAATTAGTGACTGTGAGATAAAAAGATACATTTGCACTCTACATTTGCATTACACAAGGTTAGACCTTGTAAATTAGATGAAACACCATTAATAATCAAACAAATGAGGTCAGATCCATTGTTCTTTTCATTCTCTGCACTTCTGTTGAGATAATTTTACACTTCTGCTCCACAATTGAACAATTATTAGTTTCCTAAGTGCTACATGAGTTTTGACAAAACAAACCCCTGCAGAATCAAAATAAGTAATTTTATATTCAGCAAAAATGATTTTCACATTAGCCTGCATGAAATATTATTCAACCCAATTATCACAATATGTGGACATGTATAATAAATAAGATACAGCAAATCCAATACTCTATGACACTCTATCAACAGTGTTTTGCAACAGAAATGTGTAATGATCTTATCTGTATCCACTGAAATGTGCGGCATGAATAAATTGCTTTTCCCGCTTGAACTTTTGATATGGTGGGAATGTGTGTCACCAGTTCTGCCTGGAGATCTGGTGTTTTCTGCAGGGCAGTATTCAGCCCAAAGGATTGTGCTTGTGTTTCCTCTAACAGAATTATTAGATCCAGTCTGGGTTTGGGGGTTTTTTGTGTGATTGAGGAGCAGGGATCACTCTCTCTGAAGGAAGTGGATTATACCAATGGTGGATTACACCATATTAATGATGGATGACTGTAATTCTGATTTTTGCCAGATATTCAGGTACCTAGATCCTTAATCCCAGGAGAAAGCTGTGCCTGGGCTGGGCAGGGCCATGCAGAGCCCCTAACCCAGCCTTTATTACCCTGGAGACCCCATTCTGAACCACCTGACACCTTATTCACAGCCAGAGGCAGAAGGGAGCTGTTATTTCCTTTTATGCACAGGAATATAATTTTATCTGCACAAATTAGATGTGTATTAGGAAGCTGTAGATTTGTTATCCCTGCCATCCCTTGCCTTCCTAATGAAGCCCAGTTCATGCTCACCTTCATCTTCCAACCTATTCATTACTATTTTATTTTCTTGCTCCACACCGCTCTGGTAGTCCATCCTTCCTTTCTGGTTGGTTATATTTGCTCCACATGTTTCCACTTTTGCCAGTTCAGCACCTCTGGGAGCAAAATCAACTGTTGAAGACTTGAGACTTTCCTTTGAAGTATTTTATTTAACATAGTTGGACAGCCAGAGGATGACAGGAGAGTCAGGATGAAACAAGAAAGAATTTAATGGCCTAATGTTTCTAGGAGAACTGTTCCAGGGTGATGCTTCACTTTTATTTCATGTGATCTAAAACAGTACTAAAGTTAATCTGCTTTCCTTCTTCTTTTGCCCAAACCTGTGTTGTTATTCTCCAATTATCTTTTTCTTCTTTAAAGAATTCTTTCACTGAAAATTTTACACCTAGCCTGTTTTGTTTTGTACTTGTCCTCAAATCATTCATATTTCCGGTCTTAGGGGTAATTATCAATATTTTTTTTAATAGTTCGCTGCATGTTCAAAACAAGAAAAGCAAATTACCCAGGAGACTGAATTATAGAACAACTGTAATGGCACAGTATTACATAAAGTTATGCTTTCAAAAAAGGGGGACTGTCAGAGCTCTAGAGCTACATGGAAAAGCAGAAAGGATCTAGATCTTAATTTGCTGATTTTTTCTTTTCTGCTGATAAAGCTGTTCTTTGCTTGTAGTACTTTGAAAGTCCTAGAAAAGTGTGTATGCAGTTAGTCCTAAAGGGAAATAGATTTAGGAAGGAATTAATTTCAGTAAGTTCCAGCAGAAGATTTTTGGGACACTGTAATTAGGCTTGAGATGAAAAGCATTGCCAGGAAGCAATTTACCTTTGTTGTGGATGTGTTTTGTGTATTATTGAGTAGCTTCACCCTTTGGAATGTTAACTTTGTATAGACTCAGCACAAAGGAGTCTCATTTTCACCCATGCCCTGGTTCAGAGCTCCCAGATACCCTGAGCAAAAGTGTGACCCTTGCCTCAAAGTGAAGTGTTAAAGTCTTAATGCATTTAATTTTTATTTTGGTTTCTTTCATATGTTAATAGCCACATGGCCACAAATGAACAAAAAAAAAAAAAAAGTTCTTTGTTTCTTAGGGCAATGAACCTTGCCAAAAATCTTAATTCACAAGTAAGGAGCAGAATATAAATGTCTAAGAGAGATTGGAATTGAGAGTTCTGTCCTCTGCTCGTCTTAAGCAGGTTGTCTGCTTGGCAAAGCAAGTTTTGTGTAGAAATCACCAAACACAGTCAAACCCACTCTAATACTCCCTCAATTTTGTGGGGATTTCTCTATACAAACAAGTTTATCTGAAACAAGTGCCTCTATGATTAAAGCCTTTCTGTGTTGGTGCATTCTGTGGTGGGCAATAATGTCCATGAGGGGTGAGCTTCAGTGGATCGCTGGATTCTGGCTGTTGGAGCAGTGAGTGACTTCTGCACTGCAGTTTTTCTCTGTGCTTTGGTGTGTACATTCTCTACCTAACAACTACATCCATAGAGAACACAGGAAAGGAATTCTCACTGCACTTTTTTGGGTGTCTTAGTTGAAAATAACCAATGGGTTCCATAGCTGCTAGATTAGACAAGCTCTCATGCCAATGCAGTATTACTTGTACCCTTTTCTTCAATGACACTTGTTTCTGTATGAAACCTGGATAAAAATGAGCTTTACAATGTGGTGGAGACCTTTGCCAGCCCAGTGAAGTTCATGAAACCTTTTCATGTCCGAGCTGAAAGCCGTCATAGATTGATTTTTATGTTGAGAGTGCTGTGACAACCTTAATGTGAAAGCCTGAACTGCATTGTTCTAATTAGAGTTTACCTTTTCATTTTATCAGAATTCAACTGCTGAGCACTTTGTGTAAAGGTTCCAAAAGAAACAGAGGATTAAATACTCATATCACAGCTTAAGGTCCCCTCAGAGGCTTATTGACTTTTGTAAGTTCACCTACTATGGACTTGTAGAGGGCTCAGAATCCTTAATGACAGCTATGGTAAGGAATGATTCCCTTATGGGTGAGTTGCCCCAGATAAGAGACAGTCCAAGGCATAAAAGGTTGATTTTGTCAAACTCTATATTCCACAGGACAGTTTTATCCATGCTGAACATGGTGACAAAAGGACACAAGGGACAGGATGAGGAGAGAGGAGAGGAGCAATATGAGGAGACCACTCTAAAATTACATTAATTAATATAGTTTGAGATTACATTAGGTGTGACACTAACAGTAGAACTCCCACGAATAATAATAATTCAGTGATCATATGAAGCTGAGGACTTATTTTAATATATCTCCCTGAGAATTACTGTCTCCTCAATTAGATATGCAAATATTTCAGAGTAGTCAAGTGATCTTGTGTAGATCATACAACAGATAGCAAAAATTAAGTGTATTGGGGCTGCCTGTCCTCCATCATATAACCATAGAACATTCCTATCTTAATTAAGGAATTTTTTGCTTGACTGCAAGGAATTATCTTACCATATAATAATCTAACTTTCAAAAATCATGGTCCTGGTTTGGCATGTTAGTGCCCAGGCTTTACTTGGACTAAAGCATAAATTGGAGCCATGGTTTCAAATAAATTACAACTTACCCCCAACTATTCTCCTTTTGTTGAATGAAAACTGTTACAAACATAAAAGGAAGGATGTGTAAGAACTGACTGTGCTATACACAATACATAGAAGTACCCTTCATTTCCCTTGCAGGACTTGTGGTTTCCATCAGCAGGTGAGAAGGCATCCTTAGAGGCTGCATCATCAGTTTTAAAAAGGAGTAGCATTCAGCTAAACTGGGAGTTACACTGAAGGTTTTATGTTCTAATGCTCTTAATGCATCTCTCTTTCCCTCTAGTTCCATTTTATCCCCCTAATCTGACTGATTCTTGGATAATTTACTCAGCAGAACTAAAATCAGCTTTAAAAAAGTGATCAAGGTTGGGAAAACTTGCATAGGGAGTTGCGTGTCCTAAATCACATTAGAATATGGGATTTTTATCCTTAAACTCAGTATAATCCTACTTCACAAAGAGCTCCAGTGGCTTACTCTGTAGCAGCAAGCCAAGGTCTGTATTTCCTTTTCTTCCAAGACATACCATACCATAATTCCCAGATAAATAGAGATGCCTAAGCACGTCTGACAAATGGAACTGTTGCCTTCCATTCGTAGAGCCCGTTGTGTGCACACAAAGCTGCCAGGTGCCCTCGTGATCACCTCTGCTGAGGCTCACCTGGAGGTGCTTTACGACTGACTTCTTCCATCTATATGCAGATTTACACCAAGCCACTAAATAACTTGTAACGTTTCCCATGGTTTGTACTCTTTTTGGTCCAATTCTGTTCATTTGCAAACTGCTCTGTTCTTGTGCACATCGAGAGTAATAAGACTGCTAATAAAAAGCAGTTAATATAATATATAGTGGGGATGCCAAGTGTAAGGTGGTTTTTGGGATGGTTTTTGACACAAGAGCTTTTTACAGTTTTGGGCAAAAAGAGATTAATGCAATTTTATTTGTTCTTTTGTTTTTCTTCAGCCTAAATACAGCCTTGTGGCAAAACTTCAATCTCTAATCCCATTTCTCTTTCTCTTGTGTGGTGCAATTCTCCTGTTCATTTCAATATCTCAGTGTTTTGACAGTGTCTTGAGGTCAGGTGCCAAAACGAGTCAATTGCCCACTTCTGAAAACACTTGTGTGTTATTTTCAGTCAATATTTCTGTTCCAAAAGAGAAGCTATTGAAGATGAACCTGCTCTGTGCTGTTGACTCTGAGAGTAATCGAAAGTCCTGGTTGCAAAGGCTGTGTGCAGAGACTTCTTTGGTAACAATATCATTTGTGGTGCCCATGCGGTCTCTTCAGGTGGCTCTTAAAATTATTTTGCCATCTGTATTACTCCAGTTTACATCAACACGTGTTGATGAGGGGGGAATAATCTCACCTAATAGGAGAAAACCTATCTCCAGTCCTCCTCCTCTGAGGCAGTCTGAAAACTAGTTTACTTCCAGCCTTCTGTTAGTCTGATTTGTAATGTCTGAGGACTAAATTGTCTTGCCGCAGTGACGAGTGCAGCACTAAAACTTGAAAACCTATTTTTTGTTCTGTTTAGTGCAATGCAGCCAATATGAGTGGATTGTCTGGTGCCGTGCTGGTTGTGGCTGTGTCCTCACTGCTGGAATTGATCCTCTCCTCATCTCCACCACTGCTGACACACTTCTGCCTCTTTCGTTGTTCTTGCTCTGATCTGAGTGGCTTGAATGCTACAACCTGATTTCTCAGAATCCTCTTGTCACTGAAGTTCTCTCCTTCTAAACCATGGAAGAATATGAGAACACTCCTCAGGAGCTGATGTTGGATGGGTCTGAGATAGGCTTTGTCGAGGGGCAAGCCAGAAGGACACATAAATTTTTCAGTTTCTCCTTGCCTAAGGAGAAACCTCTGGATGAAGTACAGCCTAATGATTTTGCCTGTTGGTTTACATTGAATTTAATGCAAGACCTTTCAGAACTGTTAACATTTACTTAGAAAAGACCTTATAGCCCTGAATCCTGTCATGACATCTATATACTTATGTTTCAAGATCCCCACAGGAACCAGGGGACTTTAAATGGAACCCACTTTCACAAACATAATTATAGGTGTGGGCTTCAGAACATATTTTTGTTCAGTAGCAAGATATCAAGAGACGCCTACACTATCACTTTTTCTGCAGTTGGATCTGTGGTTTAATATTTTCATAGAATAGGGAATGATTGAGAGTGGGAATTGCAGATCAGAGGAGAGGTAGTGAAATGTCATTTGTGTTGCATAATTTGTACTATCACTTGTCAACAGTGATCCCCTTAATGCCATCCCTTTGACAGATGAGCAAAGCAAGCTTTTAGAATTCTAAAGAGTAAAAGCTGGGATAAAAAGACAACTATGTTTGATTCCCTTCTGCAGTTCAAAGGATTTGAAAGTCATGACACTGGTTATTACTGCGGTCTTTAGAGAGATGCACAGAAACTTAATCTATCTAATCAAACTGTCTCAAAATATAAACCAAATCAAAACTTCTGCCTATACAACTCCTACTATGCTTTGTTGTTTGTTTTTTTTTTTCCCTCAGTATTCATTTTTCACCAAGGGGAGAGCATATTCAGTATATTAGCAATATTAATTAACTACTGCTACTATATGCATTATTCTGATACCAACAACTTATGGATCTGAGAACCTCAAGGTAGAATGGGCAGATTTCAACTGCAGTAACAGAGATCATCCTCAAAGTCCTGGAGGAAAGGTGGAAGGTTTGGTTACATTGTCAGAAAAAAGCTGCTGTTTCATAATGTGATTTATTCCAGCAATCATCCTTGTCCAAACCAAGTGGGAGTCCAGCAAAGGGAATCTACAGCATGAAATCTTTGTTCAAGATTAGGGCTGATTTACAGACAGGTGCATTTATGTGCACACAAGTAAAGGCTTCCAGCCCCATCAGTGGGCCATGGAGTGAGCTGAAGGAAGTTCTGTGAGCTCATGTGAAGGCATGGGCTACAGTTAATGCAGTTTCAGAGTTTTGCATGTCAACTGAAGGAGCAGAATAAGTATCCTTAGAAAGATCTTGGTATGAAGATGGGCAAAATATTGCGTACAACTACTTGTACCCTGTGCTGAGAAAAGATGAAGGTTAAAATCAAAGAATGCCTTTAAGGCCTAGAGCATGACCAGCAGAATGAAGAAGCTGATTTATAGTAGGGAATCATGAGGTTGTTTATGTGGCAAGGGGCCTTTAAAGTTTATCTATTCCAACCCCTCTGCCATGGGCAGAGACATCTTCAGGTTATTTTGGGTGATGAGACTTAAAGAGCTCTGTTTCACTTAGCCAAAGATGAGCTGTATGTGAATATGATTATTCCTTTTTGAGCATGACAAGCGTAAAAGTTAGCACCAACTTGGAAACACCAGTACAAGATCATATTTAAAATGACCAAGTTTCCTAACGATCACAAAAATGAAGCTTGAGAGCTGTTAGAACATAAAGCAGCATAGAAAGAAGCCTATTTTTTTTTTTTTGGACAGTGCTTAATAAAGTTCGTGTAAAATGGATGGATGTTTCCAACGTATTTGCCCTGCGTTCAAACACTGTTCTTAATCCAAACAGCAGAGTTATTGCCAAGTTGTTCTTAAAGGCTGAAAATTTCCTTTGTCTTTGGCTTATTATAGCTGGAGTGGGAGTAGTCTCTGGAGCACCAGAAGCTGTCTGCTGTTGGTGTGTCAGACTCGGAGCTTTAAAGCAGTTCTGAGAAGTTTCTGAGGTACATACCTACGCTTTTCTGCTCATGTGATGGAATTAATCCAGTTACTGCTAACTGCAGGCTGTCTTACTGGGACCACTGGTGTTGTTTTGCTGCTGCGTGTAAATCATCAATTACATCCTTAGGCTGCTTTACATGCATGGAAATTTTTAGGTAGAATATAACCCACCTTGTCCTTTTTCCTTTTCTTTGTGGCGCGCTGAAGTTTTGAAGCTCTTGATTATTTGCAATATAGGTCTTAGAGTCATGCAAAGATATTTTACTCCTGCTGTTGTGTAAAAGAGTTGGAATAGAAGTCCTGAGTACCCTGGAGTTGATGACTATGACTTAGCCATGTATCTCCTCACAAGGATATGTGTCAGGCCAAAGTCTACATGAGGTGGATTTCACTCCCTCAAGCCCTTTTGTCTCTGAGAATAGTTAGAACACTTAGGCTTCAGGAGGAAAGTGAATTCCATGGTAAGACCATAGAAATTAGTTGTTAAAATAGTTGATTTTTTTTCTACATGCTAGAAGCATTTTAAGTTGCTGTTTTGTGAGTTGATACTAAGTTTGAGCTCTCATGTACTGTGTAGTAAATTTAAAGCCACGCATCTGTAAGAGACGTTCCTTTGCAGCTCAAATGGCAGCTTATTTACACGACTTGTAAGAATGAGTAAATAAATTGTGGAGGGGGCTAGAATTCTGCCCACTTTATTACCTCCTTGTGCCTTTTTTAGTTGATTTTCTCATCAAATAATGAAAGTTTCTAGTAAGTTGTACTTGAACATCAAAAAGTGCAGCTGTAGTTTCTTCTAAGAACAAACTTATTTGACAATGGTTAGAATGGTTTGACCACAATGTTCCTTGCTTTTAGCCATTGCATAACTTGGAATTGCTTCATGTGTTCATTAATCTTCTCTTTGTCAAATGGATAGTGATATGTTAATAATTAGCTGGAATTGTAGGGAGCTTGAAGGGCTTGGGGGCTTTGAGTTTTTTGGATTAGGGGGGCAGGTTTTGAGAACGAGCTTGAAGTGCTGACTAATTTGGGGAATGGAATGATAAATAGTGTAAGAGAACTCAAAAGAATTTCTAATTTATATCACTTTTGATTGGTAGTCATGAGGGATATTTTCAAAGGTCAATAGAGAGGTGGAATGCATAATTAAATACAGATTATTCGGTGGAAGATTGGAGGTTGAAATATGAGCAGGTTAAATTTGTATCAATAAATACTAAACACAGGATGACATTATTTAATTTCAGTCCAGATTATATATCACTCTTCAACAAATGAAAATGATGTATAACTGCAGTTCCAGAGCTGCATATTAAATGTGAGAGAAGGAGTGAAGATTTGATGTATGTGATTTAGAATACAGAAAGACAACAAAGTTGAGTATAAAGAGGGCCTGCACAGTGCGTGTGTGATTTAATCCAAGTATTTATATCTGTGTGCTAGGTAATGTGTTAAAGAGTTGAAATGATGCAGGAGCAGGACAAGGCCTTTAATATCCCATGTTGGCTATCTCTAATATATATTGACTATTGGACAACAACATATTTATTCAATTCTGGTCTTTATGAACCAGAAATATCTGTATGGTTTGAAGATGATTCACTGCTGCACAAAAATTCTGTGAGAACAGAATCACACCTCTAATGTGCCACAAATTAGGGGTGTCAATCCATATTTCCAATTAGAATTCATTACTTGGTGAGACAGTCAGAGAGGCCCTAAAGAAACATATAAGACCAGAATCCAATTTTAAATGTGTTATGTTTTAATGAAGAAGTTATTTTGTTGGCCAGGTTCTTATCTGATTGATCCAAGCCGCAGTGCTTTTTTATGTGTACCACATTGTTCTTGTAAACAAAGTGGTTTAAGAATGTGAGCTGGACTTTGTGGGAGAGGCAGTATCTTTTATTAGACTGACTGATGTGACTTGCCTGTGCACCTGACAGCACGTCTGTCCTTTCCTTGCTATTTCCGTTGATCTAATAATTACTGTTACCTACAAACCCTGCCTCATTCTCATCCGTGCCCAGAGGTGAAGAGGGTTCATCTCTGTCTGTTATTTACTAGCAAAATGAAAAAAACATTAACAAAAATAAATGAAATTCTTAAGCATTTAACTGAAAACTTATAATTGTACATTATTTCACAGAATTTTGCATTAAAAATCTTTCCAGGACGGTGACAGGAATGGCAGTAGCAGAAATTCTTACTCCTTTTGACGATTCTTTATGGAATCTTGAGATGTGCTGCTGCTTCCCAGTTGTTCTGTATTACACCCCAAGGAAATGGCTGGAATGATCAGAAGCAATGTGCTGAACTCCTTTTTTAATTGGTAGAACTTATCTTTCACAACCACACTACTCTGGGCTGTCTGGGTGCTTTCCTCCCCACCTGTGTGTTCTTTGCCAGGCTGCAAGCTTCAGGTGGTGTTGGCAGAAACAATCTCAAAGTGTAATTTGTCCTCTCACTGAAGGCATAAATTTAAGTAAATGGATAGTTTTTCTGCTTGTAAAACACTGGATAACTCTTTAGAGCCAATGTGCCCGTGACCTGCTGGGGAGGATGTGTGGCTCAGAGCTGAATGTGCCAGGTTTACACGAGTTCACCTGGAGTTCTGGAGAGCTGACAAACCTTTGTCCTGTGCTACACTGATGGAGGATGGCCTGGTACCCTTAGGGCTGCACAGATGAGTTGCTGTCACCTGGGGCTCTTTGCAGCCAGTGGAAGCTGGAGTGCAGGTCTGCCAATCCACTCCAATCCCATGGAAAAGCCTAAAGTATTTTGTTTACTTATTTAATTTAATATAGACTGCTTCAGCTTTAGCCATGACTCTGGTCCAAGCCTTTACAGCACTTTGCACCTTCTAAAAAAAATAAATTCAAATATAATTTATTAACAGATCAATGTCTACTAATAAGATCTTGTAGATTTTTCTGCATTGTTTAAGGCTCTTGATCTAAGTACCACCTTGCCATCTTTAGGAATATTTTTATTCCACCGAGGCTTGCTTTGGAGACATTTCTTTGCATACTTTTAATAGGAATGCCCTCTTAGTTTTTGTTTAAAAAGAACCTCAAATCCGTGGGAGAAATGTCATATAGTTACTTTTAGTCTAACATATGTCTGCTTTTTGCAGAGAATATAGGTCTTTTCTATCTTTTGCTCATTCTGCTCAGACTATCAGGCAGTTTCTCCTGTGCTCTCTCTCTCTCACAAAAGTAACAGAGCTGAGTGTCCTGCATGATTGATAGAAAAATTGTGTGTGTAATTTGCAGCATTTTAATAAGATCTTGTATATGACTAAGAATGTCTTAATCTAATAATACAGCACATAATTTTGTGTTTCCTTCTCAGTGATTTTTCTCCTCTAAAGTAATTTTAGAACAATTCTTTAAATATAAAAAGGAACAAGGTGAGATACTACAAGACATGCAAGCATTTTTTTAAAACAATGACATTAACCTTAAAAAGACTGACCAAAAGTGAGAAGAAAAACCTTAAACCCAGGCCTTAGGGTGAGGTGCCAGGGCAGGGGCTGGGTGTGCCCAGGGCTCTGTGACAGGAGCCTGGGGCTGCCCCGTGCTGGGCACAGCCAGTCCCAGAGGTATTCCAGGAAGGACAGAACCTGCCCAGGAGTGAGGAATCTGAGTGATCCCCAGTCCTGGGAGCCCCCAGGGAGGGGGAAAGGGTGAGGAGGAAGGAGCAGCAGAGAGGAGCTGGGATGGACTGACCACAGCCCTTGTCCACCTCTGTGCTCCTCTCGGGACAGGAGGTGGAGGAGTCCAGACTGAGAAAGTGAAGTTGAACCAGAACCAAAGGTGGATAAAGGTTTTTTACTTTTGGTTCCTGTTTCTCACGATCCAATGCCATTTTAATTGGCAAACAGACTGATTTCTCACGCTGGCTCAGTCTATTTTGCTCATGATGGTAACTGGTAACCAGTGTCCCTGGCTTGATCTCAACCCATGAGCTTTTTCCATGGTCTTTTGTCCCCTGGTCCCAACGAGAAGGGCAGTGAAATGTGGCTGGGTGGGTGCCTGGCACCAGGCACGAGCAGTCCCCACCTCCCAGCCTGACATTGCTCCATTTTTCACATAGGGATTATTAAAGGAAACCGAATTTTGAGACCGGTGTCTTTTCATGTCCTAATCTTGTAGTCCAATCCAGAAGCCACCCTTCTTTGTTTAAAGTCCACTATTAGTTGTTATAATGCACAACCTGTGCCATTACCTCTTCCTTTTAGTCCTCTCTCTATCAAGAGGAATAAAAGCATCATCAAGAAATGAAGTCACAAGTTGATGGACTGTACTAAACAAATTTTGTCCTATCCTGTTCTTCTCCCTTCTTCAGCAGAAACACATCCCTGAACGGACTGAGAGGGAGCTTTTCCCTTTCTGCTCCACCCAGTGCCTTCACTTGTAACATCTCTTGCCATCCACTAACCGTGGGTTCCAGTTTGGAATGGAAGGGAGCAGGGGCTGGGTGGATGGTTCCTACTAAGTATGGATCAAGCATGAGGAATTCAACCATTAATTTCATATTCTATGCATTATCTAACTGTACACTACATTTTTATACAATTACCCAGGCAGTTAAACATGGCTAGGAGGTATGTGTGTCCAGGAGACAAAATCAATTAGTGTTTTTCCCCCAGTTAATAAATGTTACTAATTTTATTAGGTGGAATAAAATAGTTTAATGACATACCTCCCTGGCCATAGAACAAGTTATGAAATTAGAAATACTCCCAGTTGTCTGTGTGTGTATGTAGAGTGCCTCCATGTAGTCTCTCTGGATTTGTATTTTAATATTTAAATAAAAATTGCATGAGACATGCAAGAACCTCAGAATGTTTTCTCAGATTCAGCCCTCATGTGGATGAAATTCATCCTTGACAGTCTATTGTGCCATTCATTTTAGGAGTAATGATATTGAGCAACTTACCCAGTCACAGTGGAGTAAAAATGTTTAATGCTGACTAGTGAGAGTCAAGTCATAGAATAAAGTACTTCAGAGTAGTTTGGACATGAGCTCTCTCTACCTCTGCAAGGCTGGAGCCATGTTTTTGTCATAGAATTTCAGTGATTTATAAAATTAGTCCTTGTTTTAAATTAATATTGCAAAAGGAAGAATTTTTTTTCCCTGTAAGGAGTATTGTAAATAGGAAAACATGTATGTGAGTTAATTATGAATAATTTATTCAGCCCGTATTCTTGATATCTGTTTTCCATTTGCAACATTTCAGTTGTTTTATCATCTTATCCTGAATTTACCCCAAATGGTCTGTGAAAGTGCATTGCCTCGCTTTTATTCTTTAATATCTGATTATGTTTTGGCTTTTAGTCTCACTACCTTACATTCCCATACACTGGACTATCTTATGCATATGTAACTGCATAATTCAGTTAGTCAGTCATAAGCCTAATTCATCCAAATGATTTCAAATTAATTTGCATTATTCCTCTTTATTTTCTATTTTATGCATGTCTGAATGTGTTTGTGCTGTTCAAAGTAAAACCACAAAAATGGGCGTTTTTTATTCTCCCTCTTTTTTTCCATTATAATCCCTTTCTTAAAGACTTCTGCATTAGAACCCTGATACCCAAATGTAAGCCTACACAGGAGTCAAATCTTACTCCTTGGTTCAGGTGCTCTGATGGTTCATACACACTCAGCTGCCTTTACTGTGTTGGAATGGGGAGTAATCTTTAGGTATGACTCTCTTTTTACACCAGCTAAAGCTCTAGTTTAAGCTCTTTAAAACATAATTAGAAAGGACTATAGCATAGTCTTAGCTCTAACTGAATGTTTTTAAACATCTTGTATTCATTATTATTTTGCACTATTGACATACTTTTGTAAACAAATATGGGTGAAAAACACAAATGAGGAATGAAATCAAATTAATAGAAAAAAGCATGTAATTAAAATCATGTTATTACTATAAAACATGGGAAAAAATCCCTTAAACTGTTCTTTGCTTTTGTGTGCTCTCATGCTGCTTTCCACCAGTTTTTGATTAGAACTAATTGAGGAGTGGCTGAAATGAATGCAGGTTCTGTGAGCTTCTGCCATAGGATGTTAAATAATGTAATTCCTGTGTAATAAAAGCTTGCAAAACACAGGGCATCTAAGACTTGGCAATCAAAAAGAATCTGTACAACACTTGTTCTTTTGTCAGTAACAAAACCCCAGGAGAAGGAGGCCGTGTGAGACGCGCAGTCGTTTCCTCTCAGAGCTGTGTGGGGCTGCTGGCTCCCAAGGGAAGCGTAGCTGGGTTTTGTGACTTGATCCAGTGGCTGAATTTCTGCAGAAATTTAAATGTGAATGCAATGCAGGGGTCAAAGGGGAGCGTGCTCCCATTTACAGCTGGGCAGGGCTTCTTTGGTGACATCAGATGCTGCAGCTCTGGGCTCAGGGTGCTGGGAAGGTTGTCGGAGTTGAACGCCTCTGTTTTGACAGCTGGGAGTTATTGTTGTGTCCCAGAGAAGATCAAGCAAGGAGCAGCCATCCCCTTGGCTGCCAGGACAGCTTCTCAAAGGTCTGGTTGGGTGCAGCAGGTTCATGGAAGGTGCAAGCTGCTGGTATCCGTTCAGAGTGTGCTGTTAGACCAGCAGAAAAGCTGACCACAGGCTCGGGATTTAGTGGTGTTACAGCAGCAAGTGTAAACTTACGCTTAAGCTTTTTGTGAGGAAGATGTTTCTTCAGAAGCATCTGAACACTCGAGCTTTCAGAAGCATTCAGGATTCTGACTCAATGGGGTTTGACTTGTAAATGGTACAGAACCCTCTAACTGCTTTTGATGATCTGGTTTTAAGATACATTTTATGCTGAAGTCTCCAAACACCCTTTTGTTGTCACTGCTCCTGAGCCAGTATTACAGAATATTATATCATATTTCTGTTGAAAGATGAAGAAAGTCTGCTTGCAAATTCACAGCAGGTTGGCTGGTTTTTCCTTTTGTGGTCACACTGGCATTATATCCAATCTGACTTCATGAACAGAGAAATGTTTGTATTGGGTAGTAGGTTTCTGGGGAAGAGGGGCAATTTCAAGCAGCATATTCCTGGAGCTTTAAATATTATGTGGAGGAGGACAGCAGACTTAAGGAATTCCCTCAGGTAGCTTTTGGTGTCTATGATTCAGTAGGTGACTTCACCAGGTGGGGGAGAGAAAGCTACAGGAAGTAATTCCCTTACAGCTTCTTGTTTGTTGCTTTTTTTCTGTTGGAAAAATAATGCTGATTGTTGGTAAGGGCTTTTACAGTTCTTAATGAATAAAGGTGCTTACAAATACCTGTGGGGATCAGGCCAACCTGATCCAAGCCCTGCTCAGAAGGGGGCACAAAGCCATCCCTGGCCCAGGCACTGGCTCTGCCTCCCCTGGCATCCCTTTCCATCAGATTTTTTAGAACATAGGATTATCTTATTCAGCTACGAGCATCACAGTGCATCTCACCATTAGCCGTTGGAGGAAAGCCAGCCAAAACTATGCGATGTGTCATGTGTGTTTTGCCTTTTCTGTGATGTATTAGGAGCTTTTAAAACCAGCTCACATCGAAGAGTTTAGCTGTGGAGGTCTTCCTGAAGCCTGTATTTCACCGGGGAAGAGGAGCCGTGATGGTGATCACACAGTGCTGGGATGGTGATGGCTGTTTGTCAAAGGAAATGTATGCAGAAAACACTGCCAAAGATCCACTTTGCTGTTAGGGTGGGAAAGAAAAACCCCATGTAAGAGAAACCTGTCGGGATGTTCCTGTTATGAGACAGGTGGACAAATGAGTGGATGGCTCCTGCTTGTTTCCTCACCAGAAAAACCCCCACATAGTTCTCATCAGTGTTATCAGCTGAGCCTCAAAATGACTTTCCTCCCCATTATTGCTTATAAACAAACCTTTATCACAGATAGCTGGCCTGCTGAATTAAGACGCTGTATTAAACAGTATATTGCTTCTGTCAGGGCCGATCGGCTGTTTGTGCAGATAATAATGCCAACTGCAACAACAACAATCAGCTAGTGTAAATTAACTTAACTGTGTGAAATAATGCTTCCTATATCAGATTAGCTTGCTGAATGACTTTATCCTTAAATTAAAGCTTGCTGGGGCGTAATAGTAAATCATTTAAATGGTGCTGGGCTTTTCAGGTAATGTCTTCATATATTACTGTAATTTCAATTCGCCAAGGCATGCAGATGGCTGCAGTCTCTGGTTCCTTGTCTCCAAAGCCTCTCCCGTGCTGCCATTTTGTAATTACAGTGCAGGAATGCTGCCTGCTGCTCTTAGATTTCCCATGGTGCACCAGCAGCCAAGGCAATGTATTTTAAAATTATTATTCTTGTGTGGCCCTCATAACATAAATGTAAATCTTTTATGCTAACGCTGTCAGGGGTTTAGCACTAGGGCTCCAAGGTGCTCTGATGTAGAAATCACCAGCAATCCATCAACCAAATATCATTTGGGATCCAGCAAATGACTTGCATTTTGGGAGGACTGTAAGCAGAGCATTATTGTAAGGTTAGAGTGATTTTGTTACTAGGTGCTTGGAGGCCTTGAAGGTGTTCTTTATTTATTTATTCTGCCATTGTACATGGGTATTTAAGTCAGAAATTCTGCCCCAGCTCAAATGCCCAGTGTATGACTTGGTGGAAGCTTACTGTACTTAATATGCTGAAGATAACATCTGAGCAAATAACAGCCTCCAAATTAAAAGCCTTAAAATATATCAACAAGACCAGACTAAGATAGATAGCTGTTATAAAAGCAATATAGAGAAAGAAATTCTCCTGGGTCTATGCTGTGAGAAAGAATGGGATTATTTAGTCCTTCATACTCACGTGCAAAGGTTCAGTGATTGCTCGGTATTAAAAATTCAGGTTTTATTGCCTACTGTTTCATAATTTTTTTAATTTGCATTTTATAAAAGGGCAACAAAATCAAATGGTTTGAGAAAGCCTTGTGCTGGCTGTTAACTCTGTGTGAGACATCCTTGCCCTGCACTGTGTGTGTGAGCTCTTCCTCAGCCCCAGGTAGCATCCCAAATGCTGCTTCCTGCCTGAGCCGTTCCGGAGCACGGTGCTGGCACAGGTGGCACTGAAGCTGCACCCACATATTGACCCAGCTGAGGGCAGAATGAAGTTAATATAAGTCCTTGAAGGTGAATAGCTAGGGACAGCATTTTGTCCGTGCAGCTACAGGGCTGCTTGCACTGCTTCAGTGCTCCCTGCCCTGCTGCGCACCTTTTACCAACAGCTTCAGCTGCCTGTGTGCCCGCTGCTGGGTGCTGCCACCCACCCACATTCCTGTTCTCAAAGCAGGGTTTGGGCACCCCTTTTTACCCAGTCTGTTTGTGTCCTGGCTCAAGGAAAGCACTTGCTCAGAGAAAACTCAAAGGCCTTCAGGTGTCGTGCAAACGCAGCCCCTTTTGGAAGCAGAGGCCGGGTGCTCTGAGGGTTTTTGTGTGAGGTTGTGCATTAATCAGTCCAAGATTTTTCTGATACTGCTAGCCTTGGTTGGGGCTGTGTACAAGTAAAGATTTAGGAGCATCACATGCCTTGCAGGGAGCAATATAACTCAGCTGTTTCCATTTCTTCCACCTGAACACTTCTGAACCTCTGCACTACGCTTTGCTTCTCCCATGGTAGTTGTAACCCCTTTGCAAATTGCAGGTCAAAGCACATTAGTCTCTTTACACAATGCACAGGTAGAGAAAACAATCCGAACATTTGTAAGCAATTGTGGCGTGTTGTAGCTCTGCAATTCCCAGGAAAGAACAGAAAAGTGCTAGGTCAATTGCCTCTTGTCTTTTGGCTACTCGCCAAAATTTGTGCCTCTCGTCTTTTGGCAACCATCCAAATCGGCTTGGACAACACAGAACAGAATATTTGAGGACTGGGCTTAACACACTTCCAGAAAGTGGCATTCCTCCAGTTCGATACGGTGCTGTATGTGCACTCTGAGCCTCGTGAGCAGGTCACTGCTCTCCCCGATGGACAGTCAAGACAGCAGCCTCTTTCCGAGGCCCTGCTGGGCCCAATCTATTTCTCTTTCTGTGCCAGAACACATTAGACTTGCAGCTGGATAGACCAGTGGGCCATGCTAACTAGCTGATGTATTTAAAAACAGAGAGATGAATAATCAAATCTTCTCAGCATGTATCTCTATCAAAAAAAATGATGGATGAACGCAGCATCTTTTTCTTGCGGGCTACAAGGAGCAGAAATCTCAGTTATAGATGAGAAACCTCTTGAGTCTGGTGTTTTGAGGATGTGGAAAATTAACTATAAAAATGAAAACTCAATAAAACCTTTTAAAACTGAAGAGCTGAGAGATATGTCACAAAGAAAAGTGGTCAGAACTCTCACCACTCTTGCTGTGGTCTTCTTTGTTATCACAATAACCAGTGCTGGTTTCCATTCTGCTTCCTCCATATGCACTGGTGGTCTCATGACAGTGCCTGTTCAGCGTGAATATTGTTTGTTTCTTCTGCATATCTCAACACCTTTGCCTCTTCCTCCTCTGGAGATGGGCAGCACAATGATATGATGATATTCTGATTTTACTTCCTGTTCTTTCTACTGAAAGCGTGTATATTGAAAGTGTTAACTACCAGCATTATCAAGGTATTTGTGATGCTGATATGTGGTCCCACTCTGCTTCTGTGCACCAGCAGTGGACTAATGCAGTATCCTAGCTCTGGTAAGAGGAAAGATGAATTTGGAGTGAGCTGGACTGTCCCCTTCAGTTCAGCCTGATGCCACTTTATCAGTCAGAAAGATAGAACAGGCAGGCTGCTCTGCTTTTTTTTTTT
>VZTG01009689.1:1605964-1754633 GCA_013397845.1 Melanocharis versteri | reverse complement strand
TTTTTTTTTTTTGTTGGGGGGAGAGGGGTAATGCAAGATACATGATACTGGAGGGTTAAAATGCACACAACAAAAATGCTCTGAGCACATGTTGATGTGCTGCCTGATTGTGTAACTGTTTCCCTCTCGTTACCTTGATTCTATCATTTTTATTGAGGGATTGAAGCCAACAGACTTCCAGGAGGAGACAATGGAAGATTTAGGATTGCTGCCTCAAAAAAGTATTCAGAGCTTCTTTCTTTGGAGTCACTACTCAGGAGGGATCGTTGACTATTACGATCTGCTTTTCTTCTTTCATCAGCTCTAGCAGAGTTCACTATATGTTCACTGTAATTTAACCATAGCTAATTAGAACTGGGAAAATGGGAGTTTTGCCATTGTTTTCAGTGGAGCCAGGATTTCTCCCAACCTGTTTTTCTGCATAGATCTAATACTCCCTCAGTGGGCTTAAGGTTTTGGTAATGATAATGACACAGCTCTATTGTGTCTCTGGGGGAGGGGAGGAGGGCTGCTAATTGTCAGCCACGACAAAAGTGTGATTACTCTTTAATTGTGTTCTTATGAAAAGGCATTATATATATTTCCTCCTAATTGCCTAAGCACAAGAACTTTGCTCTGAAATATGTAAGTTTCTTTTTGTTGGAAGGCCATGATAAGGCAATTAATATGAGAGATCATTTTTGTCATAGCGTGAAGAACCACCCAAGGATTGATCTTCACAAGCGTTGTACCCATAATTTTGGTAAAAGTGGCGCTAGTAGATATACACCATAATCAGGTGGCACAACAGATGCTTTTTGGACCTTGATATTTTCATAAGTTTGGTGTTTTAACAGTTTCTGCCATGTAGTGTGAGTTTGTTGACTGCTTGACAGGGATCTGAGCTGGCTCTAGGATTTCACCCTGTTTTCCATTGCTCCCATTTCACATTAACTTGTTGAAAACAGCATTGGAGTCAAGTGGCAGAAGTTGTAATATAACTTTTCTGTGAAATTAAGAAGGATTATGCATATCTTTCAAATCTAAATGTAGGGACTTCTTAACAAATAATCTTTTTCTACTGTATATATAATGGAAAAGTGGTCTCTATTCTGTGTCTGGCAATTTTTTAAAAAGTTTATTAAATATAAAAATGTTGGTATATCAAGTAAAATCTCCTTGGATTTATCTATTCATGCTGACAGGAAGTGATACTACTGTGATATTATTTGATAATATAATCTATCAGAAAAGTTAGAGTCCTTGAAGAATAATGGAAGGCTGGAAAAGTAATTGCTTGAAACGTTGTGTTAAATGGGAATTATAGTAAAAGGAAAGTTAATGAAAATGAAATGAAGAAATGAAAATTAACCTTCTCCCCTGGAATTTGTAGGGATGTGGACAAAGGAAATGCTAATACCAATCTGTAATCAAATACCATAGTAGACTTTGTTTTATACCCAAAAGATTATTTGTTTCATAACTAAGCAGGGTACACTGAAGAACGTTCCCTGCTGACTGCTCAGTGTGGGCTGACTGATCTTCTGTCCTTTCCTGTTAATCAATATTGTGCTGTCCTGATGCAGGTGAAGGTAATCCAGGATTCCAGTGGGGTGAAGGGAAAAGCCTGATCCTCCATAACCATGTGTAGTTTACTTAATATTTTACTCATAATTTTCTAAAACCTTTTTTTTTTTTCTTGTAGAAAATGGGTTGGTTTTGTGTGCACGTAGCGTCACCTTTCCCTGATGATTATTTACCATCTTCCCTTGTGCTCTGACCTGAACTGGGAAAAAAAGCAGGGGAAGGGGAGGATTGTGTTGAAGCTTGTGTGAGTGTGAGATTTATTTACATCATTGATTGCTAGGGAAATAGATGGAGCAGTAAATGGAAGAACACCTGCTTTTGGGTATTCATATGTCCTTAGTAAGCTTTCAGAATCCTAAAAAGATTTTATTATCATTAGCTAATTGAAGCTGAGTTCAAAATAAGAAACAATGGCTATCATTTTTCCAGCACTAAATCTCGGGTTCCCTCCCCAGTCCTTGTTTCTGACTGCAGCCACAGCTGCTGATTGCATTCACCTTCTCTTTCACAAGATCTGCTGGAAACACTTCTGTACATAATGTTAACAGGGGGCAGATCAATTGCAAGTTACTGGAAGCCAATTCTCCATAATGGCAGAGAACATATCAGTTCCTTTTACTTATGAAAAATTAGACTCATTCTGGACTCTTCCTGCCCCCTCATAAATAGCATTTTGTCCAGTTGTGTGTCTACAGAAGTTGACAGAATTTCTCTGTTTACTCCAAGATGGCCACGATTTCATCTTTATATTTTATACATATTTACGAACTATAATAAAGAAGCAATGTGGTTTTTTTCTTTTTTTTCTTTTTTTTTTTTTTTAATTTGAGTTGGATGGGACATCTGTCTGTCAGTGCTTCGCTGCATATATGAGTTCCTCCTAAACTAGGTAGAGATTTTTGTGGCTGGCAGGAGTCACTGCTGTTAATGACCAGTTTTGAACATCAATCAGAACTCTGGCATTTTGTAAGGTTGATGTGCAGCCCTTTTTCTTAGCCTCCAACACCATCTTTCTTTCTGAGACTTGGTGATATTTTTTGAAATCTATCATATAACCTCAGTTGCTCTGGACATTTTCTTCTCAGTCTGGAATGCAAGAGTCAGCAGCACACTCCTATCAATTGTGCTGAAAGATACTGACAAGTCATGTATTACGAGATTTGACCTCTAGCCATGGTATAAGAAGCCTGTGCAATCTGCCTTGAATTTCTGACCCTGAAAAACAAATAAAGAACAGAGAAAGTGTTTCTTCAGCTTCACTTCTCATAGGAATGAGCAGGGAATAAGTGCCTTCTGGTTTATTGTGAGCAGTGGTGGAACTTTCTTTTTCTCTAAAGTATAAAATAGTATGTGCCCAGACTGTGAACAAGCAAAGACTGAATAGTAGAACATGAAAAACATGAGGATTTTCTATCTTCATCTCTAAATCTAGATGAATATTTGGAGAATTTCAAGAGTCTGATGAAAAAGAAATAGTCCTTGTTTCAGCTTAAGGTTAATCTTTTGACAATGACAGCATGTTATAAAAATGGTTTAGGGAGACTCGTATTAAAATGAAAAAAAATATCCTTTATGCAGGCAGTATATGCTGAGAAAGCCTGGTGCTGTGGTCTGTTTGAGATATTGGATTTGAAACCCTCCCACACCAGCCCGTTCCCATAATTGGAGGAAATCAAAGGTGTAGCTATCGCTGTGCAGAATGGATTGTCTCACGTGAAAGATGGTTCTGATGATAATTTTATGAGCAATGAATCTTTGATGTTAAGGACATGCTTATCTGACCACGCAATTTCCCTCTGTAAGAGACTAAGGAGACTCTCGGTGCAGACTCTGACTTGATTTGATGGATAGAAAGCTTGGGCCCAAGAGTCCTGGCGACTTTTCAGACTGCATTTTTTAATTCCATTGCAAAGAGGGATTGCAGAGGCCTTTTCCCTGTGCTTTGCCTTTCTTGGCAGGAAGGCAGCCTGGATATATTGCTGGCTGTGCAAGCCAGTTCTTGGAGCCAGTTTTGGGTGTAGTCCTGTCGGTTATGGAAATGAAATGGGGAAGAGTCTGGCCCTCCTTCAAGTTACTCTGTAGTGAAACCTTTATTAGGCAATTATTGCAAGCACATATTAATTCTGGTTACAAACAGAGTTATGGGGCACTAAAGCCTTCAGTAAAGGTGCTGCCAGACTCTGGAAAGTAGAAAGGCCTGAAGATTCTTCAAACAACTGTGGTGAAGAATAATTAGACTTAACTACAATTCATCTCTGGTGAGACATAGGAAAGTGTCAGACTGCTGTGGCTCGTGTCTGCCATCAGTAGCTGGGTGTGTGATTGTGCAAAAGTTACTGGTCCCCCTTTCCAGGGCTTTGACTGCATGCTGTGCTGGGCTGGAGACAGGAAATGCTGCTCTAGGAGTGTGCTGCTGATGGGAGCTCAGGTTGCTGCTCCAGCATGGGCTTTGTACGCTCAGAGATGGTCAGAAAACAAGTGCCAGCATGGGATAGAGTCAAGGTGTTATGTTTCCTGTGTGTTCCGTGGGAGTGTGGTGTCACACTGGTCCTCGTGGGGAAGTGTAGGGCTCCCTTAGCAATCACTTTTCCTTTCTTTTCCTTTTCTTCCCCAAGGTCTCCCAGTGTGATCATCTGAAGCAAAATGAAATGGCTGTGATGTACCAACCTGAAGTGACAGGACAGACTTAGTGGGGAAAAGCTCTTTACTCCCTCCCATTTACTGCTTCAGAAAAAGTGTTTTTATAATCTCTTTATATAAAAGCCCACAATAATATATGACTCCTTAGTGTAGTTGGTAAACAACCTGCCTTTTAGTCAAGCACATCTTTAAAAATATGATGCATCACCTTACAAAAACAGTTGAAGATTTTTCCACAAAAATCCATATCTTGTCCCATAAATAAGAATGTTAAATGATGAGTGCTTCCCACATTATACACATCTCTGGATGTGATGTCCTTCTTGGTGAATTTTTGTTAAGAAACAAAATACAATTTTTATTGAGATCAATAAAAGATTAAGGTGACAAAATGATTTATCGGCTGTACAAAATGCTCATTTTTCCCCCAACAACAGCACAACCAACCAAGAAAAAAAAAGGAGGATGCCATGAAGTATTTTGTATTTAGCTTTGTTTTTGCCTTACGTCCTTGGAAAACTGGGAAAACAGAGCTAAGTCATCCATCAAATCTTAAAATAGTGCTTAAAATGAGTAAGTGCTGCTCTGGCCCTCAGACTACAACGTATGGAGGAACTTATTATATGACCTACTACACACCAAAGTCCATGGAAATACTCCCATTAACTTCAATGAACATAACTCCAGTAGTGCATAATGAAAACGGGAGAGAAACCAATTTATCAGTGCATGAGAGATGGTGCTCACCATCGAGCCTTACTTTTGATTACTGCAAGGCTGCAGAGCCAGTTTGCCTCCTTGATGTATGATTTGATGTGCCTCTGAAGAAAACTTTATTTTAAAGCTCTCAAGGAGGGGTGGATTAAACATCCCTGGAAAAAGATCCCCTGAATGCAGTGTCTCCCTCAGGAGCAACATCTCATATTGGTTTCCCCGGTGTGAATTTGAGCAGGGGCTGTAATGAAGCCGTGTGAGAGTCGCTGGCTCCGGCTCCTGCAGCTCCTCCCCAGCACTTGTCAGAATTGCTTTTGGTGACAGATCCCACGTGAATCAGAGGGAGGAAATGAAACTGCTTTGCTCTTGCTGCTGCTGAGTATTCCAGATGAACAATCACCCCTGGGGTGCTCAGGGCACTGGGGGAAGCTCCAGGGGCGCTCGAAATTGGTGTAACCTGACTGGCACCGCAGAAAAATTCTGCACCTTCTCGTGGTCAAGGGGCAAATATCTAAATCTGCATCTGTCTAGCCGGGCAAGGAAAGTGTGAGGAGGACTGGTTTGCACCCTCAGCAAAGTTGTACCCAATTTGTCTGGTCATTTCTTAAAGCCTGGCCCAAGCACCTGGCTTAGAAAGAAGAGAGGTGACACTTGCAGTCTGGTATTTCTGCAAACTGCCATGGAATTTAAAATATGTGCTTTGCATATTGCCAGCAGATAGACCTTAGTGAGCTTGTTGAAGTGCATAGAGTGAATTGAAATGCAGGTTCCAATTTCATTATTGCCACTGGAAATGTTTGCTTGAAAAGTTTTTGTGTGCAGCGACATTGTGCCAGGTACGCCTGAATACAGGGCTGATCCCACTCCTCTCGTGTAAGCTGTAAAGTGTAAAGTCTAGCACAGTTTTTCATAACATGAAAAAACAGTAATAAAATACATCTGAAATCCTAAAAATGGGATGCAACTCGAAATATAAGTAAAATTTGCCACTTATATAAAAGCAATGATCCATACCTCACTAAACACAGGTTCAATCAAATATATAACATAAAACCTAACCGTTTCTAACTGCAGTCATTACTATGCTCTGCTTTTAAATAACACTTTAGATTTGTGTGTTTTACTGTGATAAATTCCTTCTCAATTTCTTAAAGCACCATCACTACACTTTATATTTAATTTGATGCTAACTGTAATTTCATCTTAATTTTTTAAAAATCTCAGATCCTTTTCACGAGTTAATGCTTTATGCATATTTTCTTTAGCTGTTGTTGCAGTATCCTTGAAATTGTTGATGCCACTGATTGGAAAGGAAAATAGAAATTTTCATGAGTTTTGGGGAAGTCATGTTGTAAATGAGAAAATCTAGACCCATTTTCATTGTACTCTTGCGTGAGTGTTAAGAGCAGAAGGTGTGGCCAGCTAAATACCAGTGAGAAATGCCTGGAGAAAGGACATCAATGCAGCACAGCTGCCCACTGTTAAAAGCCAAATAGCGTGGTGGCAATGGATTTTTTTTAATGTAGAGTGAAAATTATGTGCACAGAAAGTACTTGTTAGATGTTTCTTATTCTCGTCTGGAATATGTGAGGGCTGGGGTTTTATGAAGTTTGGTAATTTCTGAGACTGCACAGTTAAAGAAGTCATTGCTTTTAAACAAGAACTGGCTTTTAAGGATCATGTTTATTCAGCTCTATCAGAGAGAAAGAATGTGTGGAATGCGAGGTATAACTCTGAATTAGAAAAAAATTCTCAGCTGGCAAAATATTCCGTTGGAATAATATTGTTTTTGAGCATTCTGCATATTTAGAATGAAGCTTTGTGTGTGTTTGTGGGGATACACAGTCGAAAAAGCTTGCCTTAGCCTTGATGCTTTTTGGAGTGTTCCTGCTATTTGCCAGTGCCTGAGTCCAGTTACAGCGCAAAAAACACTTCCCTGGAAAGTTCACTGGACCTTTCTGGCCAGGGAGGAGAAAAGGACGTTGGTAGAACAGGGCAGTCGAGTCCAGCTATAAGTTTGATGTGTTGGAGACTGGTTTCTGCACTGAATTTTCCTGTATGGCTCTTGGTCAGGTCATTTACATCCCCGAGCCTCTGTTGCTCACTTTAAAGGAGCTGGTAGCATTGCTTGGCTTCACAGGTGTGGATTTGAAGATAAATGAAGCTCAAAATTTGATTTTTAAAATTCTGTCTTAAACTGAATAATTGGTGCAATGATAGAATAAAAGCAGGATTATCTCAATTATTGAACAATTTCTATCTTTCCCTGAAATAATTGCATTAATTTATCTGAGTTCTCCCTATAAAATCATGGGTATGCAAGCCCATGGCAGTGAACATCACTTTGTGGTTTGGCATGTTAGCTTGGCTGAGAAACCCTGTAAAGCATGTTTGTAAAGCACATTTTCAATTCTTAATGCCATCTTAGAGCACAAGCAGATACAATTCTGTCTCCTTAGCACAGATTTGTGATGTGGGCTCTGTTTCCCCTGCATCATCCTTCACAGGGTCTTCACCTTTTAATTTGCTGCAGGTAGTAGCCTCACCCATATGTCATTTCTTTAATTCATCTACCCATCCTCCTGCTGAGACAAACACTTTTTCTACTTCATTCTCTCTGCAGAGAGAAAGTCATATTAACAGTATTTTCTCTTTCTGCATCCTCTGCATGTTAATTAATGTGTGTTCTATATTTTGTTTGTTCATCTTGTGATGCTTTCCAACAGGATAATAATCATAAGTATGCGTAGCAAAATGTTACTGACAGCGTGTGGATTGAAAGGTCTTTGCCCATAGATGGTCAAATGAGTTACTGCATCTTTTTGGAAAGAGTAAGAATAACTCCAGTGTTGAGGAGTTACTCGGATTTGCACAGAATTATTTCAGGTAAAATATGTGCAGATGTGGAGCCCTTATCTATAGCAGTCTTAAAATGTATTGCTTTTTAATTATTTCAAACTGCATCCTTCTTAAAACAAGGTTCAAGAAAGCCACAGAGTGCTTATTAGTATATATGTGTTTTAGTGGGGGAGATTAATAATTATTTTCTGTTTAAATAGGGCAGATGAGACATTCAAAATAGCACTCCTGTTAATAATTGAATGTTAAAACAAATGTACGACTGTGTTCCAGGATCACAGCAAACAATGAATCGTGCATTTATTGTTTTAACTGATATGATGCAATCAGCAGGGAACTCTTTAGAGAGCAGGTTGGTGTCTGCTGTGCCGAATCCAGGGTCTTGTGTTATTGCAGCTCGTGGGTTGGGTCTAATGTATAGAAATCAGAGGGCAGAGAGAAAGAGAGCAAGGTGAGATGGGGCTAGAGGTGAAGGGTTTGGGTTTTTTTTTAAGAAACAGGGTATTTTTGATTATTATTTGTCTTGATTAAAGAGTTGGAGGACAGAGGATACCTAGAACTCGCTTTCCTAACAGAGCTGGGTCTTGCATTAATGCTGGGCAAGACTCGTTGTGCTATGGGGAGGTATTTTAAAACAGGACAATACCTAAATGTCCTTCACACGGTTGTCTTTGCAGAAGGATATGGCTCTTATATTCACTTCATATAGCTGCCTGAAGGGAAGAGAGCAGCAGCACTTCCACAGAGCTGTTTAAGATGGGAACTGAAATCACAGGTGTTCATGGTCTCAATATTTATGCATTAATTACCCAGATTTGCATAAAAGTAAAACTATTTAGGTAACTGACGTAAAAAAACCTATAAGCCAAAATGGCTGTTGATATCAAAGACGCATTCGCTTATGGTCTCTCTCAGCTCCTTTCTTCCCATAAAAAAATCCCCCGGCTCCTCCTTTGGGAAGGAAGCTGGCATCGTAAAAAGATCAGGTAGAGAGAGGAGAATAATAATGGCAGCATTAGCAAAGAGCACTGCACAATCCCCTGCCTCTGCCACGGCCCCTCTGTCCTCCCTGGCAGGTTCCCTGCAGCAAGATGCAATATATCTCTTGGTTTGAATATTTCATTTCCAGGGGTACATCTGCTTTTCTTTCATGTTATATTCAGCGTTGCCTATTTATAACACTTTTTAAAACCGATTTTCCAGCTCCTTGATACGGTACAAGAGAAAGGGAAGCTATGTATCAGTGTAATGATAAAAGGCATGAGGAAAAGGGGAAAGTAATAATTGGTTGCAAATCAAGTTATGAACCTCGAGCAAAAATAAAAGTGGAAGAGGGAAGAGGGTTTTATAACCTCAGTAAATAGCAGAAATTACAATGTGCTGTGTACATTTGGTTTGTACTTTTATACCGAGTTAGTGGATAAGGATATTTATCTGATGTTGTTTGCTCTACACATAAACTCTTCTGATTTAGATGATAGATAGAAACCATTTATACAGATAAACACAGTAGGGGTCTAAACACGGATCCCTGTGGAACACCAGATGTGAGTAAATGAACATTTGATTTTCCTCTTGTCTGCTTCTGACAACCTGATGGATAAGAAACCATCTCCTGAATTCCCTTAAAACCTGATAGCACTAATGCAGATAATAACATAGAGTGAGATATGGTATTTATTAAATCTGCTCTCTAAATATTAATACGACAGCAGCTGTGATCTTTCTACTCTTTAACTGTACTCTTTATGCACTGTGTCATTTACTAACAAAGATAAATGCACAGGACTGATGTAGAGGGTTTTGGACCACAGGGGTATTCAAATACTTAAGATTCATGCAATTTAGAAATTAATACTCTACATCACAATTGATTAAATAAAAGGAGTGTGAGAAATTTACAAAATTGCTTTTAAAATGGAAACAGATTGTGTGGACGGAATAAGAAGCAGCTATGTTAATTCTTTTTTGTCCATTGTCCCAGGTGGATCTAATGCTAACCAGTGCAGAGTGTATTAGCAGAAAGGAGCTTTAGTATTTCATAAGTTAGAAATATCATCTGTGAAGTGTCAGCAGTTTTATATCCATTTTTCTCTCCCTCTCCATTTCCTCCATATCTCTGAGACAAAAGTCTTACAGAGGAAGAGGCCACCAGGGGCCATGTCTTGGCCAGATGCTTTTATTCACCGTGTCATGTCTTTTCCAGAGTTAACTGTCAAATGCTCTTGTAGTTCATGCATTCTCAGGTGCTGGGAGCAGTCCAGCACTGTAATTTCTTACCTTAAGCTAAACTCATCAGCTCCATCTTGCCAGCAAAGCCCATAAGCCCAGGACCTCTCCTAGGTCACGTGTTGTTCTTATTTATTAGCCCCGTCTGGTTGACTTTGGCTGAACTGGGCTGCACATTCATCAGTGAAAGCGTAGTGAGGATCAGCACCGAGGTTTGCACGAGCAAGAATTGTACTTTCTTTTGTGTAGTGCAAATCCCTGTGTAAGGGAACAGTGCAAGCTGAACCTGGTGCCATCCAGACCTTCAGGAAAGCCTGTGGTCTGTTCCTTCTAGCAGCTGGCTTCTTTCAGTCTCTTGGGAGAGACTCACAGCGCCCAGAGACGAAGCGTGGCTTTGTGTCTGTGTTTGCAGGGGCTTTGAAGAGCTCACCATGCACAGTTGGGTTGACTGTAAACAGGGATTTAGCACCAGTGCTCAGGAAACCTGTGGAGCCCAACGTTAGGTGCTTGCATTTGCTGTGTTCCACGCACACATTTGTGGAAAAGGAGGTCCTGTTCATTTCATAGCAACTTGTCTGGGAAGAGGCTCAGTCCACAGGAACATCCCCCCTGTTTACACCAGACTGGGCTGCTGAGCTGACAGGTTTCAGACTAGGTGGGTTCATTAGGGATCCTTTCAGCTCAGCTTTGTCCAGGTAACTGTCCCAGTGCCAGCTCCACACTTGTGGTGCCCGTGAATCTCCCCAGTGGGATGTTTCTGACACCACAGGGACCTTGCACTCCTGGCAGCTCAGCCTCCCTCTCAGAGGGTCAGTGGAGCTGTACTGGCTCTCCTGCACCAAGGCCAGCCCACCAGCCCCACTGGAATGCTTTGATTAGGGATTGCAGACTGTATTCCATCAACACAGTAGCAGGCACTTAGCCTTTAGTTCCTAACAGTGGAATTATTCTAATTGGCTTTGAAGAAAATAACCCACACAGTTTGTACCACTCCACTGATCAGAAACTGGACCACGGATAATTGAGATGCTGTGAAACACCTACTGCCTCATGCTCACAATTTTTGGATCCATTAATTCCTACAGTAACATCCTACAGGAGGATGTTACAACAGCTTAGCTCATTATAAACAATTCTGCCCCATTTACTTTAGAATTTTGTGGTTCTTAATCCACAAATGCAAATAGAATGCAAATTTGCAAACAAAGGAGCTTGGAAATAGTGACCTTTTTTTCTCCAAGCCACTGTTTTGATATGATGGTAGAGACTAAAATTTTATAAACAGTAGAATCATATTTTCACATAGATACCTGCATGGTCTTACTTGGGTGCAAAGATGAAGACCCTTTTGGAGGGTAGATGGTAGTTTAGGGTTTTGGGGGAGTTTTTTGCATTGTTTTGGGGGTATTTTTTGAGGGTGTGAATAAAAAAAATGTGTGTTCTCGATCCCAAAATTAATTTTGATGCGGATTATGGGAGCACAGAGTTTGTGACCACTATAATTACGTTTGATTCTACACAAATATAACATAGAATGAATTCTGTTTCATCAGTCACAATGTTATTCAACATTGTTATTGTTGCTTCTGTTCCCCTTTCTAGAAAGTGGAAGAATGGATGTCATGGTACTTGTGACAGAAAAATTCAAGCTGTTGTTGAGCATTGTTATTTTCAAGATAACTCTAATGTCGAATGAGGGCAAATTTTCAGAGATTTAGGATTTTGTGGTGATCCAAATGAAAAATCTTAAAAATATTTCTCTTCTCACATCTTTCATTAAATATTTTTAAGTCTTTCCGCAGCATTTTGAGATGCTAATTGATAGTTCATGTGCCTTAATCCCAGAAGACAGCAAACTATTCCACTGTTACATTACCAGCAGGTTTAACAGTATATTTTGTACATAGTATTTTCCTAGATCAAAGTTTTTTCCAAGTAATTTTGATACATGGTTTTTAAGAACTTCGTAGTCTGGAGATCCAAACTCCTGTAAGGAAATTTAAACCTATTGATAGTAGGCTTGAGTTTCGTGGTTTGCTTTTATGGATTGGTACAAATAATCCTCAGCTGCCCAGGAGTAAACCACCTGAAAACCACTGTTACAGGTTAAAATAGTCTCAACAGCTAAAAATTCCTTGTTTAAATGGGAAATTTCTTTCATCAGATCGTTCAGCCAAACCAGCAACAGAGCAATTGCTAGGAAGGGGAATAGTTAGGGATCTGATGTTAATATTAAAAGGGGAAATCTTGGTGTACTCAAGTCTTATTTACAACAGGTATTGGATTTGATTTTGCTTTTTTTTTCATTAGCACAAGTCTAGATGAGGAATTGCTCATTGGAAATGATATCCTGAGTGAAAAAACAATTTCTGTGAATGAAGTGGGGTCACCATATTTTTTTTGTCTGTGTCTGCAAGGAGCTGATCCGTGTTAATGGGCAGAGAGAGCAGCAGCATTATTCACTGCAATATGTAAAGTAGCCTCTTGGGCTCACCATACATTTTATCTTTCATTATCAATTTGACACTCCTGCATGGGTAGATTCATTCTCTGGCAGGGAATACCACAGGCTATATTTCTGTGCTTTTTCTCCCTCCATCCAGGCATTCTCTCAGTGCCTTGGTAAATCATTGTGTTAAATCATTAATAGTGAAGAAAGGCATGCTACGTAAGCAATTATATACTGATTAATGTCTAAGTTAAATCCCTCTCTTCAAAGATATTGCTGACCTGCTGAGTATCTCCATCATATTCATTTTCTTTGTTCTTTGGGTTGCAGTTTAGCAGTCCAAGCACAAAGGCAGGAGTGTTCTCAGGTTCAAATCCTCATGTGCAGCACTGAACACGAACATTTGACGTTCTCAAAATTAACATGGGGGAACACAAAGGGCTGAAAATCTTCAGTAAAGCTTTACCCAGCTGGTAAGATTCTGGGCATGCCCTCAAGATGCTTCTCCTTGTTCAGAGTATGGCAGTTGCAGTGGCAGCAGCAGTGAGAGGAGCTCTTGGAGCTGGGCTGGCAGAACCACATCAATTCAGCCTGCTGGGAGTAAGTGTAGGTGACACGGGGCTTAAAATGTGGCACCTGAAAGTGCTTTTCTCCAGTGGAGCTGCCTGTGTTACTGCAACCACGAGAGGCAAACAAGCACTGTGCTCGTGTAGGTTTGAGTCATTCCCATCATCCAGGTGTTAGCCTCTGTACGATGCAGACAGGGAAACAACAGAATGGAACCCTGGCGGGAGAAACAGTGGGATTCGGGGGAAAGATATTCCTTGTTGGTGTTTCCCTAGGGAAGAAAAAGAATGTATAAAATTCAGAATCTGTTGGAATTCCTTGAGGTGTCTGTGATGCTCAGTGTGTGCAAATACACGTCTCTGTAAGTACATTTACACGGAAGTGTAAGTTTGTGTTATCACCTCTTTGGTATGTAGGTGCTGCTTTCATTTTCTGCTGAGAGGCAAATTACTGACAAATAGCATTCATGCACTTAGCAGATAAGAAAAAGGAAATACCAACATTGTCCATCTGCTGACAGAGAGAAATATTTATAAGATATTTGTACCGATACACATTGTCTGTTTTTAAATCAGAAACAGATATTGGAATATGACTGTCAAGTTCTACCTTGTCCACCCCAGAAAATAAGAATCTCAGAACAATATATATATTTGTTTTTTCTCTTTCCTTTAGCTGTGCTTGCTATTCCTTTGCATTGGGATTACGTGTTCTGTACTGGAGCAAAGCCTGGCTCAGAGAGCACAGTTCAGTATTAGCTGTGCTGTAGTCTGGACTAAAAAGGTGGGAGTGTGCTAAAGGGTGTTTTCTGCAACATCAGGCCCCGTTTTGCCATCCTTTCAGAGGGCGTTGCAGAGTAGCAGCACGGCAAGGATGGCTTTGCAAGATCCGTGTTCAGAGAATTATCCTCTCCCACCAAAGGCCAGGTCTCTCACTTTGGTGTGCAGGTATCAGCCTTTGATGGCTGGGAGCTGTCACCTTTCAGCTGGACACAGAGGCCCCTCAGCTGTGCAGCAGAAGTGGAGATGTTTTTAACATACCAGGGATATGCGTTTTGCCAGACCCACCCAGGTGAGAAGCTGTTGCTTCAGAATTGCTACTCAAGCTGCCTTTTATGCTATTAGTGCTAAAATACTCATTGTATATTAATTTGTGATTATACAGACATCTTGTGCCAAGTTCTTACAGCCCACACACCACACTGGGTGCAGGGTTGCAGTGGACACTGAGTGCATCTTCAAAGATATTCAGGAGTTGTGCTGAATGCAGGTCCAGCAGAAATGCACCCATTCCTTTTGCTTTTTACAATAATTTTTTTTTGTTTCACGCATGCAGCTCTCCACATATTGTACGATATTCCATCTCTTTCTCTTTATAACATTACCAGTTGTAATGTTATTTGTGAAACAAAGATTTTCCTGGAATCTCTGCTCCAATATTTCAGCTGTTGTAGTCCACTTTTTTTGGCAACACTGATTACCTGTAAATCTTCCTTCCTGTTTTTCCAACTGAAGTTATTCAATGCCTGACAAAACCTGGCGGAGGGATTCCAGAAATGCTGCAGCTGTTACAAGTTTTTTTCTTTTTACGTGGCATTGTATCTGAGTAAGAATTTCAGTCAGTCATCAGGAAGCACCATAGTAAATCGTGCTAAGTTTGCACTTCTTGAAAGTGCTACTCCTCTAACACTTTCTCATCTCCTGCTACCTATTACCATTCCATCTCTGTTATCAGGCTGAGAAAATCTATATTCTCTGCGAGCTTGACAGGACTAGGAATAAGCAATGGAGTAGCACGGGCAAAATCCCCCACAGAGCTGGGGGGGCTCCCAGCCTCATTCCTTGTGCTGCTGCAGAAGAGAGCTGCACATTCTCAGTGCCTATTGCACTGATAAATATTCCTGATAAACAGGAGCCTGCCAGGCTGAGGAGACAGTCCTGGCCTCACATCCTGGGGCAAAAGCCTCAGGCCCTGCCGAGGTCCCTCTGATTGTTCCCAGGGTGGAGAGAGGAGGTTTCTGTGGACTCAGCCCAGTGCAGGCACATGTGGAAGGTAAACAAGCATTAACCTTCTGGATGAGCTCAATTAAGGCCAACAAGGAGTAGAAAATCAAGCACCTGAAGTGCCACAAGAGTTTGGGGCTCATGGGTCTGGAATAATTGAAAAAATGAAATATTCAGTTGCCACAGTAAGAGTTCCTATGAAGAACATTTCATTGCACAGTGTTTCTCCCTCTCACATTTATTTACTACATCATCATTGTTTATTTTCATCTGAAATTTTAGGGTAGGTGAAAAGGTCTGTTAAAATAATGCAGTTTAATGTTTGAATCTGTTTTTCACTCCTTCTTTCCCTTTCCTTTTCCCTCTCTCTCACACACACACATGTATTTCAAAAGCATCCACCCAGAGCACAGAAAAAGATCACCCACCAGAGGGGAGATCCTGAGGATGCCACAATTCAAATTTCTCACTGGGTAGATGACACCACTCTTGGTGTTTTTCAGAGAAGGCTGGGCTGACTTACAGAAAATCTAAGTCCTCTCAGGCTTGCAGTGAAAAGTGAAACTACAGTCAATAAACAAGTAATATTTGAGGGGCTCCTTGAGGTGAAAATGTGGCAAGGGAGTAGAGAAGACAGGAGGTAACTCTGCTTCAAAGGCAAAATAAACTGGCTATAATCATTCCAGAAGAGATATAAAATTATTGGTAATTTGAGGCAAAATACTCTCTCCTAAGCAATGTTTGGAGAATATTATGCCAACAAATTCAATACCTTTTTAAAAGTCTATTAATTTCATCATCTTATTCAGTGGTTTGTGAAACAGGATGACTCATAGTGGTGGAGCTCAGGACATCTGTGATCTCTTTTGTTTATTGTCCTTGTCTTTGATGGATTGTTCCAACCCTTTGCATCTCAGTTTTCCTTCCTTCCTTCCTTCCTCCCTTTCCACACTCAGTTTTCCCTCTGTATTCTCTCCTGTATCTTCTGTGCCATTTGAGAGACAGTAGAATACCTGCCATACAGGGCTTGATTTCATCTGGTGCTTCCAAATGTTATTTTAATTTTAAAAATCAGATTTTTATGTGTTTTCATTAGATCAAGTAGTAGGACTCGTAAGTTTTTTCTTTAGTGACGTTCCCAATTTTTTGGTCAATCTTACAAATCAGACAGTGCATTCCCTAAACTGGCCTCTACACCCTTAATAAATATTAAAGGGGAAGTAATCCCTTGTGTTGCATTGACTCTGTTCCTGGAGCAGAAGTTGTGCTGGTAAATTCTGGGAAGAGAATTGAAGCTTAGGGGAACTCAAGAAAGGAGAAAAGCAGGGGTGTGGGCTGTTTCATGAAACACTGCAGAGAAATGTGTTTTAATCTAGCCATAACCATGCATTAACTTTTGTGATCATGATTTTATAGCCCACAAACTCTCTTGCTTTCGTGGACGGAGAGTGTTTAAGAGCATGCACATATTTCTCTGCTAATCAAACCCAAAAATATCTTCTGGGCTGAGTTGTAATTTATATTATCTAAACTGCAGGACTTACTACATCTAGAGCAAATGGAACGCAACTCAGTTTTTATTTAGAGATGCAGCGCGGAGACGAAATAAAATCTAGATTACCAATTGCTGATAGAAATTGCAGCTAATCCTGTACAGCCAGAAGCAGAATGGCATGTCACAAGGATAGAAGGAAAAAAAAACCATAGACTTATTATTTAGAAATAAAGTAAATGATAAATTTTAAAAACTCAAGGTATTAAACAATAAGAATGACTGTGTGTATGATGCAGCAGTAGAACATGGCAAAGGTTTGTGCGATGGAGTCCTGAAAATGTAATTTTATTTTTGCCAGTGTTTTATCACTCGTGCCCAATAATGTTTTTGATAGGTAGAATGTTTCCCAGACCTCCAAGGAGCGGTCCAGGCTTCATAGTTTAAAATAGATGGGGAAAATATTCAGGGAACATTAACTTCAAGTGGGACTTTCTGCTCTGATGGACAGAATTCATTACAGAAGGTGTGTTAGAGTTCTGGTGCTCTTGCATGGCTCAGCTGGACTTCCAGCCTCACTCCTCTGAGTGTGATTGAGCTCAGATCCCCCTCTACCCTTTATTGATAATTTTTTTCCTGGTCTTTATGTGGCAACAGAGAAAATGAATTTTGTTTATTTTCTCTAACCTTGCTAGTTCAAATTCTCTATTAAATCCCATTTAAAATACAGCCTGATCTGAGGAAGTCTTTATTTCCCCTGCTCTCACTCTGCCTTTGCCTGTGAAAGGTTGGAGACTCCCCAGAGCCCAGGGGGTGCCTTGTTTCTTGCTTTCCCAGATTTATGCACCACAGGAAATTTAGCCATGACTACTCAGGAATCACCAGGATTTTCCACATCACATAAGAGCTGCCCCAATAGAAAATTCAGAAGTGTGATGAAATCAATCCCGAGGGGAGGCAACTCTCCTGGCCATGGCAAAGTGTGCACTGGAAAATGTGGTGTTGGGGGGGATCTCCCAAAGAAGGAATTTGCCTAATAAGGCACATCCTGCAGTTTTTCTGGAGGTTTGGCTAGGAATCTGAAGTTGTTTTTTCTTTTAAAAGGGTAGCAGAAAGACATCTCTCCAGGCATTTCCAGATGCAAGGATTCCTGATATCTGGGAGAATTTCAAAGATGCTTGAAGCTGGTAAATCTCAAATGCTTGTGACCCACTTGCAACTCAATCCCTCCTGCATGGGAGGTATATTTTTGGGTATTTATCCATCAGCTGCTCATACCAGACTGCTCCAAGGTGATGCTCACAAGAGAGAGCTCACACAAGCTTATGTTAATTTGGAGCTCAGCCTAGAAAAGTGTAAAGGTCCTTATTGGCCTCAAAAATCTATGAGTCGATAGCAAGTGCTAGCAAAAGGTCACTGGTCACAGATAAAAGGCTAACTAGCAGACCATCTAGCAGAGCTCCTCACCCTTTTTTATTATGAGGTTAAGATAAATCCTACATTTGGTTGTCAGATATTGTTCAGTCTCACTGGTTCCTCTTGGACAGTTTCATGCAGATGCTGCTCCTGAAGAATCACAGCTATTCCAGAACACCACACAGAGCTTCCTGAGTCCATCCCAAACGTTTCCCAAAGTACTCTGCAACCAACAGGAGCAGTTCTGTGGTCTGAGTGCCTTATGATTTATGAATAACCCTGGTTTCCATTAAGCTGCAGAAAGGGGATAGTGTGTTTCACCCTGTGCTGAGAACCCCATTTGTTTCCGTTCCTGTCAGCAGTTTGCATAAGTGAATGATTTTATTTCATGTGAGAGAGAAGGCAAACACACAAGTTATCCCAGCAGTGGAAGATTTGTCAAATAAAGCTTTTAATAATGGTGTTATTTGACAGTTTTATAGTGCCTCAACTTTCGAGCAGTTTGAAGGTGGTAGGTTTTCAATAAAAATTAAGTCCTTATCTAGAAGAAATTCAGTCCCTGTTGTTTTAAAAGAACTAGTCTCGGCTGCATTGGAGCACCTTAATCTACTATTGAAAGTAAATCTCAATCCTTTTCTGTATTAATATATCTTGCAATCCATCATCAGGAGGTGTTCTGTGTATTTTTTTGCCCTAGTATATCAAGGTGGCCTGATAAACCACCTTCCTAACCAAACTTGTTGGGTGATCATTATGTTTCTCACAAGAATAAATTATCCAGTGGAGTTCTCTGAGGCTTACTTAAATAGTCTAGCAGTGTTTCCAGTCACTCTTACTTATTTCTTTAATTTGTTTAAGGGGTCCAGTAAGTTATTCAGGTGAGGAGAAAAGGAACAGGGAAGTTGCTGGTTTTCACAAGGTCAGAGTTAATCCTATCTGTGCTCATAAATCATTGTACATCATAGGATAACCACATAGCGACTGAGAACGTGTTAATAGAGAACCAGCTCCGCATTGAAACTTTCCTTGCTTGAAGGAGGGATTTCCACAAGAATCTAAAACTGCCTTAAATATCTTCCTGGTTAGATAAACATAAATTTTGAAGGGTTATGTTATTTAGAAATGTGCTACTTTAGTTATAAAAGTTTGCTGATCTCCACCATCCTGAGGAGAAAATAGATTTTCTTACAAGCCTTTTACCAAAACAATTTCTGAGCAAGAGAGTCTATAACCTGGCTAAGAGTTTGATTTGGACGATTGGAATGATAAATGATAGTATGAGTAGAAAGAGCATATCTTAAATTATTTACCTAAGTTCACACATGCAGATATTGTGAGAGCTAAGATTTGATGTGAAGGGATCCTGACTCCAAATTGTCCCACAAGCCAGCCCCACACTGGTTGTACAGACAGAAACTGGCTCCACAAAGCACAGAGCCCTCTCATGCTGAGGAATTCAATGTATGTATTGCTATACCAGCTGATTTTTACAGGTGCTCAGCTGGTAAAATTCACTCTCATCCCGTGTCTGTATCTCAGACCGAACATCCCACAGCCCAGGGACTTCAGCTACGTTTTGAGAATCACCAGGGTGAAGTCTGTGCTCAACACTCTCATCAGCAGGGCTGTTCAAACCAAACACACGTATGGCATATTTGTAAATCCGATGTCACAGGGTTTGTACCAGAGTTCTCACAATCTGGTTCAATAAACAAAGTGATCAGGAGACAGGAGCTGAAGGGAGGAAGGACAAAACAACAGCAACAGGTTTGTCAGCTGATGCACTGGAGCTCTTTTCACAAGCTGGTGTCTCCCCTAAAAAGGGCTAAGGGGTATTTTTATTTTCTACTTCTCACTAGAACTTGCTGAAAAGGTCTTGATAGAGAACGTGGTGTTGGAAGACCTTGAAATCTTACAGCCTGCTCTAGAAAACATTCTTGGTTGGGTGTGCTCGGTCCTGCCCCACTGCCTCCCCTCCCAGTGCTCCTCTGGGGTGTGCCAGCAGGGCTCGGGGAGCCCACCTGCTTCAAAACCAGCCCTGTTTAATTCCAGGGGAACCCCCTCCCTGTCACCTGATGGCTTTGGTTAGGGAGGATCAGACTGTCATTCTGTGCTCCACAACCCCTTCCTGTTGTGAAGGCAGGGAGAAGAGAGGGACGGGCACTGGCTTTTATTTACTGGCAGCTTGAGCAATGCCACCAGATAAATTAGAGGAGTCTTTCCATTGACTTTGTGAAAGTTGGAAAGCGTCTTGGGCTTGTGCTGTATGTACTGTTTTTATTTTATACACAGTCAGCTCAGAGTCTCCCTCATATCTCTTTCTCCCACAGTGTTCAACTCCTCTCTCTCTCATCACAGAAAAGTCTGACAGGAACTTTCCTCTCTTATCTGTCTCTTTCTCTGTGCTGTCCTCCCCCTCCCTCTCATTCTTTACCTCCCTCTGTCTCTCTCATTCTCTCCCCTGCTGCTCTCAGATGGCTGGCTTTGCTCAAGGTCTGCAGGCTGGCATAGAGCATGCCTGGAACAATATGTTCCTATTAAATTTACCCTGTCTCATTGCTTCCTGAAATTAAATTGAGTTTTACTCTCAAGTTTGTTTGTTGAAATCGCATAATAAAAACATCCCTGAATGCAATTGCATTTAATCAGAAAGCTTTCCAGAATTTATAGTGATAAAACACTATTTTAAAAAGGCTTGTTCTAGTGTTCTACAGGAAAGAATAAGCAAGTTTCTTATTTACAATTGGAATTAATCTTTAAATGTCCCTCTGAAGTCTGAGTTCGCTCCACAGATTTACTTCCATGGCTTTCACACCACTTTGCACACTCCAAGATCCCCAAGATGGAGAGAAACAAAATTCCTGCCGTTTTAGTCTTGGTCCTGAGCTTTATTTTGTTACTTATTAAAATTCAGACAGATATTAATTCCTTGTACATGCTTTATCAATACAAGAATGTCCTGCATTTTTTCCAATGGCTGCACTGCACTTACTGAAGAGTGTTAAGTTTGAAAGTACTCCAAGGTGCTGTTCACAGTGATGCTGCTCAGGGTTGGACCTTTGGCTTTGATAAACACAAATCACACATTCTGGGGTGTTGAGCCACTACTGCTGCAACAGTGTCAGCAAGGAGTTTTCAGCCCTCCTGAACTGCTAATGGTTTGCACATTTCAGGATCAAATTTGTGACAGCTGGACAAGAAGGTTTTCACTGTTTTGGGAGATGAGTGAATAGGAGAGCATGCATTGCACAGCTTAAAATTGCTGTGGTGTTAAAAAGCCACGGGAATATTTTATTGTTTCTGAAGCATTCCTCTTTGATTTGACTAGGATGTGAAACAAAACCACAGCAGTATCACCATGGCAATATCTAATGGGTTATATTTCAGAGAGAAAATAAGACATGTAGAAATTACAGATTGATCACGCTGGAAGGTCCTGCAGCTTTGGGCCACTCGTTGGCAATTCCAACATCTCAAAAAGTAGAACACTGCTGCAAGAATATGCAAAACTCCAGAGCCATGCTGTGCCTCTCTCTTATGTACCCTGCACTTGTTTTATGTGCTGAAGACATCTTGACATCAATGGGGCTGTTTTCAGAGCAGAGCATGTTTGAAGTCTGTAATAGAAATCCATTGTAGAGAGAAGAGGAAGATGTGGATTTTGGCAATAGTTTGACAGATCTTTTTCCACTAGTGCTTGGGAGGATCCAGTGCTCATCTTTTTTTATTACAGATGGTGATGTTCATCAAAGTAGATTGAAGTGTCTGTAATCAACTATGACTTTTCAGTAGTTTGCCTGGAATTTGGGGATAATAATGCAAAAGTACCTTGCACCAAGTCTATGGAGTACTGTGCACATAGAAAAAATAGAGACAAATCTGGCCTGGCAATGCCACAGAGCAAAACCTTAGCTGGCAGAGGGTCAAGGATGAGACTGTACAGGTGATTCTGAGCCCATGGGTACAGCTCTGGTAGTTACATGCAGGGTATTTTGCTTGCAAGTAGTCAAGAAGGAGAAGGGAAATTGAGGCTGGCTGCTGTTTGCAGGCTACCTCATTAATCTGACAGAGCAGCTCTGGAGGGTTACCCTGGCCCAGGTGAGAGTTGAGGGGAGGATGTGAAGAGGCACGAGGCTGTAGTGGCTGTTAACATTTTGTCCAGGAAGCCAAATGAGGGATCATGGAGGAGCAGAGGGGAAACTTAGAGCAGAGAAAGCAAGGAAATGGCCGTAGAGAAAAGGCAAGCATTGACAGCTAGAGGTATTTATCAAGTACCTCTTGTCCATTTCAACTGCTGACTTTTCCTCATTACACCAGAAAGGCTTGGCAGCAACAGGCTGCTACTTCAGAAATACCTGGATAACTTCTTTTCTCAGCTACTAGAACAAATTTCCTTAATAGAAGTCCCAAAATAACTCCCAGTGAGCAGGCAGCTGTCTCCATTTGAGAGTTTGTATAGTTTGTCCCTATTTTAGGGGAGATAGTCACTAACCTAGAGGCACCTACCTGCACAAAGCTCAGCTCTCGACAGGAATGAAGGCAGCAGTGTAGGCCCAGTCACTGCTGCAGAGTTTGGGAATAAGCTGGACAAACCTTTGCCAGGAGAAATCAAAGGATGCAATCATAAGCTGCTGTTGCAGGGGACAGGCTAATGATGTGCCAGTGATTTTTATTGCCTTTCCTTATAAGACCTTGAGGGACCTCGTGGTCTTTCCTTGGACCTGAAATAGTTCCACAGTTCAGTGCTACCCGGTAGATATAGAATGGCAAAAGATTACTTCTCCATCACCTTAAAGATAAATCTTGAGACCCTGGCAACCTTTGGGAGAAAATATAATTGTCTTCCTAATTAAAATTGATTTTTTTTCAGTGAATGTGCCCTTCTGTTGCTATCCCAGCTGTATAACTGACTGTATCTCCCTTATTACAACAGATATTTATGGTCGCCCATGGACAGCACACTCAGCACAGTATGCAGTGTGTGTGATACCAGCTCTGGCAGCAGATCACAGGCCTGTTAATCCCTTTGGAATATACATATCTCCCTAACTAGTGCTAAGAATGGCTGTCTGATGTGGTTTTCCTTGTTTATTGGACGATACCCGTGGGTGTTTCAGGTGACATAAAATATTGACATAGGGACTAAGTTCCTCAATCCTATTGCCCAGAGGAATTAGGTACCTCCCTCCTTCAAATGCCTTCAAAGCCCCTGGGATTAGCAGTTTGACAATGAATACCAGTCTTTACCATAAACTTTTGCAGAACTATGATTAGTTAGTGTTCTTCATGGCTTCTGCTGCTTTCTCAGCTCTCTCAGGGTACAACTTTTATCTTCCCAACAGTCTGCCTTGTGCTGAGGTTCTGGAAAGGGTTGTAGAGGTGCAAGTGATGCTGAGGTTTGGCCTTCAGCACCCTCTGTGCTGTAACAGGGGTAACTTGTATCTATAATGTACATCCTGCTGTACTTTATAGGATAGCAAGAGAGGCTCTTGTGTTATGTTTTTGGGGCTGGCACTTTTATATGAGAAAACTGGGAAAAGGCAAAGAAAGGGGAAATGCCTCCATCTGTGAACTAAAGAAACGTGCTTTGGATGCAATGATGTATAATAAACATGGTAGTTCAAAAGGCATTTCAGAGTGATGCCTCAAAGTGCGCTGCAAGTTTAAAGATAGTGGAAAATGCAACGTGAGAGGGGGGAAAAAGGTAGAAGGAAATGCCAGCAAAAGTTCCATTGGATAGAACTAGAAAAGTCAGGCAACCTGAAGAGGAGTTTTGCTGTCACTGGACTTTTTCCCCCTACTCTTCATGTGTAGCACATCCTCTGACAGGCTGCAAATGTAACAACCTTCAGACATGAGTCATCAGCAAGGACAGATCCTCTCGTCCTCAACACTAAAAATAAAGATCTCTCTCACTGAGCCTGAGGAGCAATTCTCTCTCTAGTAACTCAGCACCAGCCAGCAGAGCAATACAGAGGGAACACGCTGAACCAGTGATTTATTCAAGCTGGAGGCCTTGATCTTGACATGACTAACCCGAGTGCAGTAAATGGGTTCAAATAAATGCTGGCATTACAGAAGGCACCATGTTTTATGATATATAGGATATGGGTCCAGGGGCTCTGGGGGCTGGTACCTTGGGCTACTAGTCCTGAAAATGAAGAGCTCTATCACCAGCATCCATGCTGCTGAAAACTGAGCATGAGAGAGGATGCTGAGGATTACATGCTAGTAGAAAAAGATGTCTCTCCCTTATCCTTTATGGTCCAAGGGTTCCTTTTTTTAGCATGACAGTAATTATTTAACTACCCTTCCAGGAAGTAGATTTGAAATCTTTTCAACTTGTGGTGAAAGCTATATCAATACTCTCTGATGTAGGGCAGTGGAGGTGAGGGAGAAATAACTCAGTAGCTTGGCTTAAACCTAACTGAACATATTAGTCATGAAATATTTAAACCATCAATATCACACATTGATGTGCAAAATGTTTAATTATGTATCATTTCAGTTATTATTCATGTTAGATCTTAGACCTTAAGATGTACATACATTTAAAAAATAGCTCAGGAGATGTATCAGGAGTGTAGAGCAGCATGAGAAATCTGAAGGCTGCCTGTACACTTCTGCCTCGGAAGTATGTGTCAGAATTCCCTTTTTTTTCTCCCCCCTAAATTACCAACTCCTTTTCTGGGGCTCAGTGTGGACGATGTTTCTGCCTTTAGTAAATGTCTCTGGTAGAACAAGACCATTTCAGAGGACATGCTTCAAGTTTTAAGCTGAGTGCCTGTCCCGTTCTGTGTAGGTCCATATGCTGTTTCCATCCCCGTGCCCTGAGTGTGTGTAACTAAGAGTCTTCCAGTATTGCATTAAGCAGCACGACTGCCATCTGTCACGAAGGGTTGGTTCTCTCTTCCCAACAGCAAAATTGCATGTGCAGTGTCATGCTTCACATGTGCAGCTCTGCCAAGTGCTTGCTGGGGGGCAGGAGCGGAGTGGATTGTTTAACACTGGACTAGGGAGTGGAGAGGGCTCTGTTTGGTGGCCCTTTGCCCCACACCCACCAATTCCAGGTAGAGATCCAAGGGCGCCTGTGATCCCTCTGTCAGGCCTACCTGGAAACAGAGGCCAGACAAAGCTAAAAGGATAAAAGCAGATATATTTAATGGAGGGCCTTCAGGTACATTAAGGGCTGACGAAGCCCCCCCAAGGGACTACACCCAAAATGGACAATGGTCATGAGTTCTTCAGACTGATACAAGTTTGATCTATTTATGTACCAGGGGTTAATCCTCCAATTACTGCTTCAGGTATTGAAGTCATATTCCCTCAGTTTGCTCCCCTCCACCATTCACTTTTGTTTATACTTTTTGGGGCCTGAGGCTGTAGGGTGTCCTTGAGTTTTGGGCCCAGAGGAATTGCTTTGTCTGACCAAAATGTGTAGACAGTAGCCAACACCTTATATGGAGTTTAGAGCCATGCACTAATGCACTACGGGATTTGAAAAATATAAAGGCTAAAATCTTAAGGCATCACCTGGACACCCTGGATACTGGTGATGCTGGGGAACCTTCCTGGCTCTCTGCAGGACTGCTCATGTGAATAACAGCCATAATGAGGAAACAGGCTCTTTGGATTCTGGGCCTGAATCCTCGTGGTGCTATATTTTTATCTCAATAATTTCGGAAATGCTGCTGTGAAAAGAACTCTACCTGTTTGTTTCCGTAGCTACCTGTGGTGCAGCTGCACGCCACTAAAAATTTGCATTGCCAAACCTTCTGCTGGCAGTTCACAAGCCAAATGAAGGCAGCAGATGAGCAGCAATGGTGAGGGGAACTCTGAATTTCTTTTTTTAGCAGTTGTTAAAATATTGGAATAAAAAATGTCAGATGTTTACTTTTTATCACTTGTATGGTAATAAATAATGAAAGGTGTAAAATAACCAACTTCTAGGCTGTTGGGCTTGAGATTAGAATTAGTTTACAGGGGCAGAATCTGGTCCTGCTGTATTAGCAGCTTTATTCAGTCATTCATATGCAACAGCAGTGTCACGCAGTGGCTCCTGAAATGAACACTAATGAAGGTGTCTTTTGTCTTCATATAGATTAACACATTACTTTATTCTCTTCTTCAGCAGGCATTCAGAAAGACTGCACTGCTGATGCCTAAATCCAGTTTCATCTTTCAATTAATGATTTGCTTTCCCTTACAATCCAAGTGCTAGTGGAATTAACCTCAGCTAATTATCACTGATGGACTGATCTTTCTGTGAAGCCTAGAAAGCAAAGCTGTCATATTTTGCCTGAGATTTGCATACACATTTACTCTGTGATTCAATTGCTAAGTTTTGGGAGTCGATTTTATGGTTCCAACAGGCTTAACTTCGCACAAGTTTTATAAATTTTAAGATGTAGGAACAGCATCTGCGTAAAATAAGCTTTAGGGGTATTTAGTAGGAGTTATACATCTGTAACTGTGAGTTATAGATGCTTGTTGGACATGGTTTGAAACTTTGAGTCTGGGTGGATGATTATTAGTCTGGTATTGCTATGTTTTACTTTTTTTTTTTCTCTCTGTAGAGAGTTAAGAGGAAAATTCAAGCTATTAGTGGAACAAATTAGCCTAGCTTCACTTCTTGATTTTCTTCTGTAAGGGTAGTGAGATCTTGTTTGTAATGTACCTCACTGGGGCAAAGTAAATCCTTCCTGGTGATGCGGGGTTCAGGTAACTACAGAACTGAAACAATCCATACAAACAAAGAGCCCAGGGGCTGCCTGCAATGCGGGTCTGCAAAACATCCTTTGTAGATCCAAGCTGTGTTCTCTTGCACAGAAAGCCTTTCTTGCAGCTTGCCACTTTGAAGCATTCTATAGACTTAACCACATTAAAAACTACTGTTTTAGGGGAATTTGTATCTTATTGCTATAATTTACACCATTTTCCATTAAAATGACACTTTATCTGCCCAAGCAAGACCTTCAGCTTCTAGAATCTATTCAGAATGGCTGCGCCACATACAAGTTGCTAACTTTTAAAGCTTTTCTGAACACTGTTGTGGTTCCAAAGGATTATTTATTGAACAGTTGAGCTTGTGAAACCTTCCCAAAAGCTGCAAAAGCTGTCACAAGCATGATTTCATTGAAAATTCTTCATAGAGCTGGGATCCTCCAGGAGCAAACAGGCATTCAGGTCCCACCAGCCTTGTGAGCGCACTTTCCTTCCCTGGGAGTAAGACAAGTAACAGAAACTTGCTGCACAAAACAAGGCTATTTTCTGTTGCCTTACAGAAAGTTTTATCTACTGAGGTGAAGTGCAGATATAAAACACTTTTGTGATGAGAGGAGTTGTGTCTCTTTGTGCCCTGCTTACCCAAAGGTGCACCCAGGAGAAGGCAGAAGAGGCCTGAGACCTTGATTTGTGAATTCCTGTGTACTTAATTTTGTCCTTTTTTTTGCCTTGGCAGTGATAACAACAAGTAACACTCCATCCCAAAGACAGATGAAATAGCACAATGCTAGGCATGAGGCCCACAAGTGTTTCCTAGCTTTTAATTGAAACTGTTCTGGTTTACTTCACTTGGACCAAGACTTCACCTAATAAGAAAGCTGAAGACTTTAAATCACAAAAATCCAACCCTTTGGTAGACTTTGACTAATGCTGGGATTTGGTTTGTTAATACACACAGCTCCAGCTGGAGTGTGGGGGACAGAAAATACAAACTGTGCCAGCCAGGGGCATGTGGTGTACCTTGTGTGCCAACAAAGGATGTGCTGGGGATCCGAAAGCACGAGATGCTGATGTACAAAACAAGAACACAGAAGGTGGAGCATAGCAGGTGACTGCCTGCTACAATTTCTACACGGGAAGGGTGGAAGGATCAGGACAGGCACAGCTGGGGTTCTATCTGTTATATGCCACCATAAAGCCCCACCAGCACACACACCTGTAGAGCTCTGTACAGCAGGTTGTCCTCTTGGCAACCACTGAGCTGCATGACCCTCGCAGCGGTGCCAGTTGTAACATGGATGATCTTTCCACCCCTAATACAAAGTCGCAGTGAGATTCCACCCATGGGGACAGTGAGGGAGCCTGTCAATAGTTTTAGGCTTGCTCAAATGAGAAAAAAAGGTGCTCTGAAGTGCGGTATTCCTTTTTCAACTGTAAACCAGGCTCTTTCAGCGGGAAAAGCCTGGAACTTTAAATGCAGTTCTTAAGGCAGGGAGGAGGAGGATGTTTGCCCCCAGCACAGTCCAACGGACTGCATTCCAAGTGGGCAGTTTTTGTGTCAGGATGGCGCAGTCAGGGCACAAAACTCAGCTGAGCTGCAGCAGCCATCTGCCAGGAGGAAAGCTGGGGTGGGGGGGTGAGTGGCAAAGAGGCTCCAAGCTGATGGGAGGGCTGGGAGCGCTGGCAGGAGTCATTCCCTGCAGCAGCCTGGCCAAAAGGAGCAGAGGAGGCACCAGAAGGGCGGAGAGCTGGATGGCTGGGAGAGGGACACTCTTTTGTGTCACAAGTGGTCAGTATTTCACCAGCTGAGTTCCATAAATTGGCCCTGGGCTGTCAGTGCTAGTGCCAGCTGTTAAGTCTGTAGCAGCCATAATCTCAGCAGGGACAAATAGGGAAAGATGTATTGACAAATGGCACTGAGCATAATAAACTGCTCATCTTTATGAATGCTGGGATCCAAATGATCAAAACAGATGTACAGTTTCCAGATCTTAGCTGCACTATCAGAATATTCCTGGTTTCCTCTTGCATAGTCATCCATAATGGAAAGAAAACGAGCAGATTTGCCTTTCTCTTGGGTCTTTCTTTATTGCTCACTCAACATTAATTACAGAATATTGTTGGAATAGCAGACTGGCAGGCGCTGGCGCCCTGAACAGAGCGTGCCGCTTGTTCCTGTCGCTTCTGCGTGTACCATATAGCTAAAATTATCCTCAGGACTAGCACAGCATCCACATGATCATGTGGGAGAGCATCATTTTTGTCTACCCCTTCGTAAATTTAAATTATCCCAGAAAAACATGTCCCGTTGAAAGGCATCGAGAAGGAAAATGAGTGAAGGCTGCCATTTTCTCATTGAAGCCATACAAAAAGGAGGTAGGGAGCCAAAGTGAAAGAAATGTTTAATTCAGATCAGTTAACACAATGATGTCTTATATTTTCATGTCAAGGGAATTGTAGAGGGCGAAAAAGAAGACACAGTGGAAATATATGCCTTTAAAAATATTTGGACACAAAAATCCTCTCCTGATTTATATGTGATTTGCAGGTTCATCAAAATGACTTTTATACTTAGTGTTGCCTGAAGTGTTTGGGGTCATTAGGGACTTCTCAGCTTATCAGATAAATCCTATGTATCCTGCCTTGCTGTTTGACTATAGCATTTTTTAAAAGACTTGTCAAGTCAATGGGTTACCACATCCCTAAGGCAGTGCATTTAATAGTTATAAAGTGCTGTCCTTTGCTAAGTGAAATACCGAGTGCCGAGCAGAGTATACAATTCCAGAGCCATAAGCGAAAAGATGAGTTCTCATATATTTCCCATGTACAATAAGCAGCAGAAATTCAGAATACTGCCCGTTTTCGCTCTGCCCAGGATGATAAGCATATTGCTTATTAAGGATTAATGGTACCAAGCTGATGCATTAAGTTACAAGGAGAAGTGACTCAAAAATCAGAACATCTTGAATCTTAGACTTTCCAGTTAATTAAAACCTGCCCTCATACAAACAGTGTGACTAGCACGATTTCCTGATGGACTTAAGTCCTATTCCGAGGGAATTCAGCCTGTCTGGCTCCAGGCTCCCAGAAAAGATTATGGACAAGGACTTCGTGCATCCCGTGCTGCCTTGGGCAGCCCGCAGCAAACCACGGAGTAACCGTGCATTTCTAAAGCCTTAACAGCCCTGAACAGAAACTTGCACAATTCTTACCAACTTCCCTTCTGCCATCCATTAGAGAGCAGAGGTGAACCTGAAAATCCCTGGATTCTTGTCTTTAGGTGACGAATATTTAGTAACTGGCCTCAGTGATGCTGACAAGAGCTTATCCCCCTTTAGAATCCCAAAACCAGGAGCAAAGGAGCAGAGAATCAGGACCTGTGTTCACAAAGGGGATCTTGTTTTTTTAACTTCCCTCTGCCCTGTATCCTCTGGTTGTCAACGTGAAAGACATTTTAATACTTGAAATAATTGAAAATATGTTAAATTAGGAATAGCAATTATACTGATCTTTTCCAGGTATCTGCTGGCTCAGTCTAAGAAGTAAAATCATTAAAACTCTTTCCTGCAGCCTGTTGAGAGAAATAATATTTAGTGGGTGTTGAATTTCATATGATTCAGCTCAGTCTTGGAAATTGGCAAACCTTTTATGCTCAATTAGATTTAAAATCTGCTTTCAATACCTCGTTCTTCATATAACTGATTTGTAATGGAACTCGGGAATGAATCAGACAGTGACCTCCTCAAGCAGGGATATCTGCTGTCCTTAATGTAGCAAAAGTCTCAGACAGAACCCCTGTCTTTTTGGGTTTAGCTGAGGAGTGCAGAAGAATTTTCTTTTGCCCCAAAATACCACAAATAGCATTAAAGAAGAATAACTTACCTGCCATGTTGTTCAAGCCGAGCATGCATGAAGTTACATGGAAATGCCATCAGGCTTTAATGCATTCTCTTAGTGGCAACCTTAGCAAGATAAAGTTAACCATAACATGGATTATGTTAAGGCAGTGCACAGAATGAACATTACTTGTAGTTTTGATATCCTGCCAAGTCAGGATATCTCGCTGTGAGTTACAGCGAGTTTTTTGGCTCTACATGATTTGTTTTTCTCTGCTTTCCTTTACGTTTATACTAAAAGCAAATTTCAGATCTGACTTCCTCTGCTGAATTTCACATAATCTTAATGTTTCGCTTTATCCCCTTAGCATTAATGTCTGGCCCCAACTCAGTTGGAGCACTTGTTTACTTTTAAAGACTGTGTGATTAAAAGTTTAGTTTGTGTCCTTTTTTGGGGATTGAGATATGACACTTTCTTGTAGCGTCCTACCACCTTTATTTAAATTTGCCCAAGTCAAAATAATTGAGCTATCAATAGCAAAATAATCAAATCAATAATCAAAATTTTAGCTCCTCTAACAAGAAAAAATTAGAAAGAAAGTATTTGATTGGGGGGTTGGGTAGGTTATGAGATTTGCCATTGTGGAAATTGAGTTTTTGAAAATTGTTTTCACCTTTTAATGCTTCTTGATCTTCTCCAGAGGCTATAAATAACACGTGGGATCCTAAGGATCCTATGTGTAGAGATTATAAACTTGGTACACCAAGACCAAAAGTAAAATTACTTAACTCTTAGGTAAAGCTGCTCTCACAAGGTGTCCGCCACAATTTTAGAAACCTAAGTTTGATTTAGTACAGCTGAACTTTCTAAATGGATCTTCAGTTTAAAGCATTTAAAAGATATTTATTCTAATAGTATAGACTTTATCTGTTTCATTCTACCATCTAAAAGAAATAGGTCTTATCTTGGAACTTTACAGTCTAAATAGAGAAGAGAGACAGAAAACAGGAGGATAGGAACATTATTATCCCTGTTTTTTGCAGGTAGGGATGTAAAAGATGGCTTACTCTGCCCCTCACATGAACTGAAGGCCTAAACTCTTATTTTTCAAGATTATGTCAGCTGTCTTGGCAACAAATCTATTTTGTTTTGTTTATACTGCCACCAAAATTCTCAGTATATTTTTAGAACAAATAATGGCCTGGTTCATTTTTATTTTTATTCAGCCAAGTAATAATCCACATACAAAGAAACCCAGGAATATTCAGGGTTAATCCCAGTCTGTTTTCATCGACTGTGATGAGTGCCCACTGTTGATTTTAAGGAAACACAGTTTGGTCAATAAGTGATCTGTTTCAAGTTATCGCTTGTAAAACACAGTAAAGTTTAATTCATGGACAAATTTACTCACAAGCTTTATAGAATAATCAAATGTCTTCCAGGCATGTGGTTTTCTCCTTATACTTCATTTTTGTTTAATGAAACCTGTCCACAGGCATTCACTTGACCGTTTCAGAATTCTGCTTGCTGGAATTTAATATCTGGCATTACTCAGGAATGTGGATCATTTCACAGTTATTGCAGTGGCTTTCTGCATGTACAGAATAGCCTTCATCTGTTTGGATATTTTGTTTAGCCCTATTGAGAAGCTTGCACTTCCTCAGTGTACGTTCTATAAAATGCTAAATTTTCTGCTGCTATTGAGTAATGAATTGTTAGAGGGTATTTAGTAATCCAGGGAATGCTGTTGCTGGTGGAAAAGAGAGAAACTTTAAGGGAAGGAAGAACACAAGATTAATTCAGAGATACTATTTCCTTACTATCTATGGTCAACTAAAACTTCTTTTTCAAGAGGCCACAGAATCATTGCATACAAAGAAAAATTATACTGGAAAAATACAATTGAATTTAAGCCCTCATTCTTTTGGATCCCCTTTTGGATCTATCCTCTTTCCTAAACGAGGTACTGTGGGAATTTCAGAGGCCAGACTTGATCCATGGAGCCACTTGTTTTCCAGTGGGCCACAAGCCATAGAGAGACAGAGATCTGTTTCCTGTGGAATTCCTCTTTGAGGCTGAATCGTGGTTTGGGGTAAGCTCTGCCTGAAGCTGCAGATTTTTCTGGAGTTGGTGAAGCATGGACATACTGTGCAGATGTTCTCCCTGCTAGGTCTGCATTCTCTGCTCAAATTTCTGTATCCATAAAGCATTTAGAGCTCTCCCAGATTTGTTTGGAATGAGCCAATGTCTCCAAAATTCTGAAAGTTAGAAGCATGAGGACTGTATGAGTGCCTGGGTCTTTGGGAAACAGAGCAATACCATCCTGTGTGACATGTCAGGGTGTGGGGAGATGGACCTGTGTCAGTGGGGTGATAAAAACTCTGTAGTCACCACTCGTGGTACAGACTGTGTAAAGCAGGTGAAGAAATCCTCACCCCTTTGGCTGCTTCAATTCAAGAGCTGATCGAATCCTGGAGCTGCTCTCCCCTCACCTCCAGCACTGGGAATCAAGCACACAGAATTGCTGGAGTATTCTCTGTTCAGCCCAGTGTTACCACTGACTTTTTTAATCTCCACAGTGATGAGCTCTTATTACTGCTCATCAATTTCAGCTGTTTCATTTTTCATTAGGATTTTTTTAAGTGACAGTTTAATATACTGCAACTTAAACCAGTAATCCTGAAATCTAGCAGAGCAGCTAAGAGTAGGGAATTGCCTGAAGAAACATATTCATTGCAGAAATCGTATTTTGGGTACAAGGCTGACATACCTTTCTCCTGTTCCTGTGTGCTGCCACAGGAATAAGCACTACCCTGGGAGGAGGGCCAGGAAATGCAGGCTTTGGGGTACAATCTAAACATGTGAGAGAGGAGGAGGAAAGCTGCACACTAAGCAGGCACAGATGGCACGGCACTGTGGGACAGCAGGGCTTGTTGGAGGCAGTGTTAAGTAGACAGTTTGGGAACTGGCTGTGAGTTTTAGCAGCTGATTCAATCAAACCACCTGCGCATAGCCTGGTTCCACCTTGTTTTGCCTACTGCAAATTGAGAGGTATGGTGCTTTCTCTGGAAGCTTTTATTTCGAATATCTGTGCACAGCTGCTGGTGCTGCCCAGGTGCACGTGAAAGCAGTGGGTGTGCACACACAAGTGTGAAATGCAGGATTAAGGGGATCAGCAACATCAAGAAACACCTTGATTTGCCTCCTTTTCCCCTCCAGCTTCTGCTCTGATCCCAAGATTCTGTTTTTAATACAGCAAAATAAAGAGGCTCCAGAGAAAGGGGATAAAAAATTTTAGGTCATGATTATGTTGATTTTGGTTTGGGGATATTAATTAAAGACTACTAATGTACATGTATGAATGGCATGATCATGAAACTGTAAAATGTCTTAGAAAAGGTCAGTGCATTTTGTTACCTCTAAATGTGTTGCTGAGTTTCAGAAACAAGGAGAAAATAATAGCCTGTGTAAACTAAGCTCTTCTCTAGAACTGTGGATAAAAATTTGGCTTCTTCTCTCTTTTTAAGCTCCCAGGTGGATTTTCTTTCTTATAGAGGGGTGCAGAGGATTAAAGGTTTATTTCTAAGAAGCTACAATTGGTTTTTAGGGCACTTAGTATGCTCCAGAGACATTAATATCTAAACCATTCAGGGATAATTGCATTAGTTGTCTTTTCTCCCAACTAAATTATTTGAGTACATTAACAGTCAATTTTGTGTTGACAGGGCATGAATTTCTACTGATGGGAATAGAAAGCTTTCTAATATCTCAAGGAAAACATCAGTCTAAACTTTCAATTCTAAGAGTATATCATTGGATCAGGGACTCTGTAGATTATATATTGCAGATGAGAGAGAGCTCTCATTTGAACAGTCATGGGAAGCAGTGGATTTAGAAGTGGATAAACCATGTTTCTTGCTGGAAGTGTTGCTTTTAACCCAATAAAGCTTCAGTTCACAAGCTACTCCTTCAAATTAGATTGTTAATTTTTAAGTCATGTAGCAATTACTGATGTGACAGATAGCAGACCTGATCTTGCTCCCATCAAACTCTGTGGGAGTTCAGATGTTGATATCACACGGAGAGACTACAAATGCAGTTAACAAGGCATGATGAATGTCACCTACTTGTGTTTTCATCTCTATGTAGGAATGCCAGTAATACACACCTTGTGGCTTTTGACACTAGAAGATCAATCTGAGCCCATCAAAAAGCAGGTCGAGGGTGGGTGAATATGTCTGATATAGTAATTCCTTTTTTCTGATCCAACTGCATGTGAAAATTTCAGAAAAATCACTTTTTGTTTGAATACAAGCAGCAGACAGCCCAAATTAGAACTGGATCCCATCTTCCTGCTGCCAATATTCTAGTTCACTTCTGGGGTTTTCAATCCTCTGTCTCTTTGACCAGATTATTTCTTCTTCCTAGAATATCATTCTTTCTAAATTTCCATTTCTTTGTGGCTTCCTTTTGCTACATCTTCAGATGTCAGTGGCAGGTCTCTACCCTGTAATCTACTTCCACTTTTTGGAATGCAGACAGTGCCTCCTTTCTTTTTTTACTACAAACAATTACTCATAATGGCCCCCACTTTCCCTCTCTGAAGTCCAGAAGAGCAGCCTTTCCAGACTCAAATAATGCAGTTTACCTGCCAACAGAGTGAACTATTTTGAGAGATGTTATTTACCATGCAGAGCAGCTGATTCCAAAATCTTGAAGACATAAAAATGTATGAGTAGCCCATAAGTTTTGCTCCTGCCTCCCCACTCTCACTCAGAACAGATGTAGACAAAATAATGTAGCTTTAACTTTGTTTCTCTTTTGTCGAAGTGGAGGGAGAGGAAGATGACAAGGCAGGAACCACACTTGATCCTTAGATTAAAATTCGGTGTAGAAAGGTATATATTCAGTGTTCCCACAACTCTGGGGAGAGATTGACTGCTATGAACCTGCTGAGACTGTTTAAATTCAGCTAGCATTAAATTTTACCTGTTATTTAAATACTGCTGCATGTACAATAAAAGTCAAAATAGTCACTCTCCCTTTTGTTCAGGGGTCTTTGCTAATATGAGATAAGAGGCAAGAATTAGAGAATGTCACAACAGCAGTTGACATTCTTTGTCTGGAGCAACAATTTTGTGCAATAAGAATGAAAAATTGTCGTATAATTAAAACTGTATCTTCTTGCACTAGGAAACATAATCAATGTTGTATATAATTTGGCAAATTCCTGTTTGGAAGCATTAAGGATGATTCATCCCCAACTGAGCTAATTGTTTGTACTCCCTCACAGTCAACGAAGAAAAGACACTGCCACCTACATCCCATTCAAAAGGACTTTTCTACAGAGCAGTGTTTGCAAAGCTGGTAATATGGCCAGTTCCCAGCTCCTGAATATTTATTGCATTGCAAAACCCTGCTGCAAGTCTTGCTGGATGTGATTAACAAATGTGAAAATGTTTGTTCTCTTAATAGCTTTAATATTTTTATAAACTGGGATTATATCATTTGCAGCGTCTGATATTGGCTGGGTCGTGTCAATGGAGTTTAATTATGATTGCTCAGATTTTAGGGGAATGCAGATAAAACCAGCAGCAACAGATTGTCAGCTCCTGCTTTACACAGGGGAGTAACACAGCTTCTCCCACTGAAGTGGGATTTGTCATCCAAGGTGTTAGAGGGACTGACATTGTTTCGTGGTGGGAACGTCACTGAGTTTTGCCTGCCAGGGAAACTGTGCCCATTCTACATATGTGGATATAGAGCTGGATGCAGCATTTTGGTTCTGAGCAGCTTAAAAGTAAGAGGCTGTTATAAATCCTAGATCTAAATTCAGACCTGGATGTGACTTTTTGGTGGGCACCTGGAACTGAGTTTTTGTTGTGGGTTCCCTCCCACACTTGGAACTGAATGATAGAAATTTGGGGACTGTTCCTCTTTAAGGGCCAGCTCTCAAAGCCCGGGTAGGTGCTTTTATTATAAAAGGTAGGACCATGTTGTGGCAGCTCTTTTTAAGCATTAGTCACCATTGAATTCACTGTGAAATTCTGCATAAAACATGATAGCATGCTGTGGCATACAGCAATTGCTGTGATGGGATAGAAAAGGATGGAGAAAACATATTAGAAATGCAGTGGGTAAATGAAGTTGACATGCCACATGGGATATTTTGAACTACATTTCACATTTCAGAGGAGAAAAATCAATGTAAAGGGGAAAGAACTTTTACAAAATGAGTATCAGGCTGATCACTCTTGGAACTTCTTTTTGGTCTCTGTTATCTAACTCCAGCCGATAGTGAGGGAGACTTTTTCCGGCTGCAATGTATTCTGCTGCTTTTTTACAGTGAAAGAACAGCTGTTGAGCAAAAAATCTGCCTTTGGCAATATCTGTTAATTGGTGTGTTTCCTCAAAAAAAACCAACCCACAACACAGCAAAACAAAAAACTCAATAAAAAAAATTGGAAGGGAAGTACTGCAAGGTGTTTAATTTCTAAATATATTAGGTGACCTAAACCCGTTTAAAAGTACTTAAGGAAACAATTTTATTGCCATTGTTTGTCAGTGGCACGATGCACTTTGTGCTGACTTTAGATGTGGCATGAAATGGGTCAGAGCAGCCGCTGGGGTCCTGCTGTGTCTGAGCTGGGGGTGGCAGTGGCAGGAGCCTGGTCCCTGGGAGGGACATGCAGAGCTTCACCCCTTCCTCTCTCTGAGAAACCTGGGCCAGCTGGCAGCACCCATGAATGGATGGGGATGCTTTTGGTGGGCAGAGCCACGGGAAGGGAAACCAGCATTAACTGGGCAGCTGATTTTCCAGTTGTCCCATTCACGCTGGTGAAAGCTGTTTGCTGTGTGGGGAATGCAACACGCTGGGAATGGATGCTGCATCAGTCATTGTACTTACCCTCCAGCTAGTTCAGAATTGCTCTCTCTATATTCTGTTTTCCACTAATTTGCTTTGTCCAATTTCCACTGACCCAAATAACCAAGCTTTCATTTTCCTCTATTTTTCAATCCAGTTGTGCTAAATCTTAGCAGCTGTTTCCCATACCTGATCTGAATTTGGTTTTTTCCTAGTTTTACGACATAAATAGGGAAGGAAGAGCAGGGGGGAAAGGAGAGACAGAAAAATCTGATTATAGTTTGTGAGCTTTTTTATCTTTATGGGTTTTTTCCTGGAAATTAAAAAAAGCTTTATTTACTGCGATGTTGTCACAGTGCTAATTTTGCATCCCCTATGACACTTGGGAAAAACCAGATGAAATGAGCTGGTTTGGTTCCCATTCTGACTGCAGCAAGGCAGCAGGCAGGGTCTTGCATGCAGCAGCAGACAAGCTCTTGCAGTACCTAATCAGGAAAAGGAAGAACCAGAAAAACTGTTCTTGTGAAATTCCCATTGCAATATTGCTGATAAAAGTTGTTCAGATAAGCTCCAGATAACCATCCAGGCTTATAAGTGCTCATCTGCACCATCTCCAGCTGGGTTTGAGGTTCAGTCATCACTAATGAAAAGATGTGATTGAAAGCAGAAGAAGATATGAAATGGCCTCTCCTCTAAAGCAGGAGCTATCACTCATGGTAACAAAACATTGCAGATAACACTGCTGGCCACTCTTCTCTAGCCTTTGCCTCAGTACCAACAATACAGAGTGAGCTTTCTTACTGATTCTACTGCTAAAAAGAAAAGTAATTAATTTTTATCATGACTTACCAATAATTATTCATTTATGTCTTGGCAAAAGAGGATCACAAAATTCCACCCTGATGGAAGAAGTTCAAGGCTTTACAATGTGCCGTGAAGCCTCATGCAGAAATTATGTCCTGTGAAATGTTTGGCCAGGGAAAGTTCAAGTGTCACCCAGCTGTAATTATAGCCTTGGTTTCTGAGAGGTTTATAATTCAGCAGCAGAGGTGGTGCCAGCATGAGCTCAGCCTGCTGTACCAGGTAGGATTCTAAATATTTTTCTTCCAGGTTTGTTCCCAAGGATGTTTGGGAGCTTTCCTATTTGCTTGGTTTTTTTTAATGTCAGCTACTTTGCTTTATTGTTTGGTATCTTAGAAAGTCCTCTAAAGAAAATTGTAGCATTTTAATCTGGTCTGTATCATACCTCCAGGAGACAAATCAAAAATGGTTTAGTGTCTTGTAGCCACCTTTGTACCTTTTGGTATCAAAGATTTGTGTCTATGGTATAAATGCAGAATTCTGGCTGTTTCCTTTAAAAAAATATATCCAGTTCTTGGCCTGCCTGTGGGTTGTGCTGCAGGCAGAGCTTCCCGTAGCACTATGCCCTACAGACTACTGTATTTCCTTCTCTGAATTACTGGAGGGTGAGGATTTGCTGTGAAAAGGATTCCCCCAGCTCCCTGCTGGGAAGGAGTGCATCCTCCAACACCTGCCTGGAGTCTTTAGCCATGAAGGGACTGCACAAAGCCTGGAAGTTTGGATGAGAGGTTAATTATTGCCATCTTCATACCCCCATGGCATTTAGCTCCTGGAAGAGCCATGCTCCACCCCAGTGTGATGGGAAAGGGGAGTTCTGTCTTTCTGTAGTGCCTGTGCTCTAGAGCACTGGACACTGAGCAACTGAGATGGAAAGTCTTGAAACCTTTCTTTCTAAGGAGACACCATGGAAAGCCACGTGTGAATTCTCTGAAAGCTCAGGATTAATATTTGTCTTGTTGATTATCTAGTGTAAATGATAACTGTGAGTGAAAATGCCTGCTTTATTTTGTTGTGGGATTTTGGTCCCATTTCCTGATTTTTACACTCTGAGAGCAATGCTGCATGGGAGTGCAGAGGTTTTGTGCAGCCTTTGTCTTCTGCTATTAACCTGCTTCTCCTTGGAACAGTTCGGACTTCAATACGAGGTTAGAGGCTGCTCTCAGTGGTGGTTGGATTTATTGGATCCTTAAAGATTGCTCTGAGAGAAAAGAATAAGTAGACTGCAGCAGATCTGTAGGGGAACCAGTTATACAGGTAGCAGATTTCTGGACTACTGGGTTTCTAAACTCCTCTGGGCTCTTCATTAAAGTGATCTGGGGGAAAAAAAAAATCTTTATTTATGGTTTTTCTTACATTTCAGCCACTAGTACCAGCGTGCAACAACCAAAATCCATACTGCTGTTGTTTGTTTGTTTGCTTTACTGTCTGACTGTAAACTTTTTTGAATATCATAACCTTCTAGAACAAATCTAGGCTGCAGAACTTCAGAATGATTCCAAGTACGATACAATTTATGTACCAAATAGTGTAAATATTTAGACTTTAGCCACCCAAGCGAAAGAGCAGAAACAAATTATCAGCAGACATTTTAGGTACGTTCTAACCTCCAGCAGTCGGTTTTGAGAATACAATATTTCAAGAATTTGTTGATTGGTTAATGCAGAAAGACAGACATTGGATTAATGTCACAGCTTGTGTTCAGAAATACACATCACAAAAAATAACTCCAAGTGTTTCTTCAGACTCCTGTATTCTTGTGCCAAAAAGAGAATACGGAAGTGGATCTGGGCAGGAAATGGCATCTTATCCCGTGAAAAATGTCATACTTTACAAATGTTCTCACTCTGTTTTAGTGTAAATCTTAAACTTCAGATTTCTGTGTCTCAAAAAGGAGCCAAATCACCAGATATCACCTCTTCTTGAGGTGCTGGATATTTAAGAGGCAAGCCTAACTTCCCAGAAAATTCTTGGTTTTGTTATGGTATAACCTGATCATTTCCAAAGTAACACAAATTCAAAATCTGTATTCAGATGCAAACATGCTGGTTTCTCCAGGGAAAAGCAAGTAGTTATTTTTTAAATTTAGGAGAAGATTCATTAATTTCTGTAAAATTTTTCCCTTAAGAAGCCCAGCCCAATGGCAAACCATTGAAACAGCAAAAAGCACTCCTGGTTTTCAACCGAAAAGCAGCAGCACCTTTAGCAGCACTGCATAGTGAACATGTGCAGACAATTCCAAGGTGTGCTCTGAGAGGAGGGGAGCAGGATAGATGGAAGGTTCCTGTTAGGAGTTCAGATGCTCCTGTGTCTGTGTCTGATCAGCAGCACAGGACAGAGATTAACCCTCACTTTTGGAAGCCTGGTGATAAAACCTGATGTCAAGGAGGAGAATCCAGCAGGAATTTCCCCTGTGACTCAGCAGCTCAAATGAAGGAAACAGGGTCTATTCCAGGAAAGAAGGATTTGCACCAAGTAATGGTGATAACAAGAATCAATAAATCTGAACTGGCTATCAGTAATTTTAGATTGGAGATTTGCAGAGGTTTCCTAATCACAAGGATAGTTTTGGAAGAGCTTTCAGTCAGGGGCCATAGCAGTGGAGCAGAAGCCCAGCTTTTGGCGATAAAAAATGTTGTGCATTGGCTTGGCAATTTTCACAAGCCAGACTTTGCTTCAGCTGTGTCCAGTGGGACGTATTATTAAACTGCAGTTCAGATTTGATTATTTTCCTACTTGCTCTGAAGAATCAATGTAAGTATTAAAGTTTAGTGAATAGCTTTACATAGAATCAAGTAGTTCTAAAATGAGATTTGCTTCACTATCTGATTTACAGCTCTTCTACTTAGGTGAGGTGCTAGCAATATTGCAGGTAATACCCCTTCTAAAAGAGATTAGTGGAGCTTTAATTACAAGTGAAGAATGCATACCTGAAAATACTCGCTGAATTTTATTTCACTTCTATTGTTATGTCTTCATTATTGCTGACCAAGAGGTACCCATTGAATACAAAATGCCATAATCAGCATAAAGATGAACTGAAGACTTTCATGCACTATATTATTAATGGAAGTTAAGAGTAAGATTGCAACTAAAATAGACCTGAAAACTTCATTAGTTCTTTAATTTGTCTGGGAAATAAATTATCTGATTTAACATGTTCGGTAGAAATAGATCTGGAAACACCCCAAATAATTTGCAAGAATATTAGATAAAAAATGTACTACCTGAGATTTTCAGTGGTGGAGCAGAACTGAAAATGGTTCTACACCATGTGTTTTGTTAAAAATCTTGCATTTTTCAACCTGAATGGAGCAGTTTATGATTATACAGTGAAATGTGTGGGAGGGCATACAAAGCTTTTCATGACCCTTAGCCCAGCCCTGGGCACTGGTCCAGTTTCCAATATAAGCTACAACCAACCTAATATAAATCATCTCTTAAAATCTTGAGAGCTCTTCTGGCAACTGCGAGTCTGTTGGACACCAGAACACATTTTCCCCTTGTCCACATTCCTGCACTGGATCCTTTCTGGGCTGCAGCAGCTGTTGCAGGGGATTTTTTTTCCCACCAGAAAATTCAAATATAGGAATTGATCATCAGAAAGTTGAGTTGCATTGATAACTCTCTTCAGCTGAAAGATGCACACACAGATGTGTGGCAGCCTGGCCTAGTGTCAGTTCATCACTCACAGAGGCAGACAGCAGTTCTGTAAAAAAACTAAACAAAAAAAAACCATCTCACAGTATCTGCTATCTGAATACAAGAATTCCCAGATGTTTACTATAGTAAGCTTTGAAAAAAAACCAAACCTGATATTTTAATGGCAATAGCAGTCAGTCAAAACTGGCTTCACACTCTTCTGTATTATGTGGAAACCTTGGTTAACCCTTGGTTAAGTTCCTTTACAGGAATGAGCACAGCCTGTAGGGCCTAAGATATCCTCAGTGGCAAAGCAGCCAACCTGAATGGTTAAAAGAGAGATCTAATTACTAAATTCGAATATTTTATTCTGGATTCTGGTTGTCTCTGCAGGAAGATCCCAAACATGCACTGGTAATTATAATTCATGATAGCCAGAACGAATTTTTGGGAGCTGCATGATCAACCAGAAGTTAACACTGGTACCAGGAAAACAACATCCCATCCAGCTGTTGTTGTCTTCTGGGAAGGAAACCAACATCCCATTCCATCTGTTGGTGCCTTTTGGGGAGAGCATCACCAGAAGACAGTCAGTTAGAAATAGGCAAGTTGTATCTTGAGTTTTTAGTTGTAGGTAAATTTCTACAAGAACAAGTTTGAAGTTATCCTGTAAAAACCAGCCTGACTCTTCCATAATACCCAAATCTGGATGATTATTTCATCCAGAGTCCTTTTAGATAAAGGTCAATGGTACATTTTACGCATTCTTTAGTTTGTCAGAATTCATTGCCTTTTTTTTTTTTTCCTTCCCCTCAATTTTGCCAACAATTCAAGCTCAGTCATTTTTCACATTAAGGGAAGAAAGAGGTGAGGGACTGAATCTATTCGACAATATTAATGTTTGTCCCATGGGATAGCTTTTATATTATAAAGTGGATATTGACTCTCATGGAGGTGAATATTAAGGTTTATCAACCCTTGAGGTATGTATTGACCAAGACAAACTAGAGGTCACTGCAACATCAAGAGTAAATAAATCTTAATGCTGTCAAAGAGGAAAATCAATATGCATATTTTTCCACTTATTTTGAATGTCATTGAACTATCTGGAAATATCTCAATTGTGTACCTGAATTTCAACATAATGGTCTTTTTATTACTGTGAATAAAAAAAGTCACCTAAAGACAAGTCAGAGGTTGGGCAGGGGTTCAAGTAAAACACTGCCTACTGTTTTTCCTTTCTGAATAAGACAGGACAAGGGCTCTACTTCTTTCAAAATACATAAATTTTTATTTAACCTATGTTAAAGGAAAGTACTCATCTCTACTGATTTTCAAGCCAAAACTAAACTGTTTTCTGGGGCAAATTCACTGGTTGTCAGAAACCCTGGTCACACCACAACTTGTAGTGACAAAAAGCTGCATTGTGCCATTGCATTGGCCTGGCTCTTCTTCAGATGAATAAAAACTGAAGTATGCTGCTGCGATGTAGCTGTGATTTTGGAGTCCTAGACAGCCCTGCATTGTTGTAGACTCTGACTTTCCTAGAAATAGCTTTTCTATTGTTGCACTCTGAGGTAATATAAGGTGCTTTATTATCTTGTGTGTGTATGTGGCAGGACACTATTGAAAAGCCATTGACAACACTCCTTCAGAATCCTGAGCAAACAGGAAGATGGATTCAGCTTTTGCTATGCAACCAAGCACCAAATTGTAAATTATAATCCAAACTGAAAATAAAATGCAGCTGGATAAGTAGACAAATAGATGCAGAAAGGCAATGGTTTATCTTAAATAACAAAACATTTACTGCTTATTTAAAGGCCAGTGAGTCCAAGAAGATGAGCCAAATAAATCCATTTAACATGCTTTTAAGCTCACATGTGAGTAATTGAGTGAGGGAAAAAAAGGGATAAGGGAAGGGGAAGTAGAGGAAAGATGACCCTGACTTAAAAATGAACTTTGATAGTTTAAAAGGTTAACTAGAAAAAAAGCAGCTGCTTCAGGTAACGGTGTGTAGGTTCATGATTGAGGATTTCAGGCTGATGGTAAACCATGCTGACAGAAATTGAAGGTTAGTTGCACACGGCTGACAGGGGATTTGGGCTTGGCCCAGAATTAGAAGAAAATGGGAGGTGGGGGAGAGACTTGAGAAAGATTGTTTGCTCAGTTATTTTGAATGAAAACATAGAACTTAGCTGATGAAATGAGCTGGCATTATCCCATCACACAACTTCTAATAATATGGTTTTGTTTTCATCTGGTTTTGCTTTTAAGTGCCTGCAATTTTAAAGAGGCACATTCCAGGAAAATATCCCAAGGTCAGGAGACTTGAAGACTGCCTGTGCTTTTGCAAACACCTCTGCACATGCTGCACTTTCTGGCTGCAGGTTGTGCCAGACAGAACTCTCCATCCCCCGCCTGAATCTCAGTGACCTTGTTGCAACAGCGGCTGCTGCTCCAGAGAAGGGGCTGCTGAACTTCAGTCTATGTGCTTGATATCTGTAGTGTTTGCTGCTTGGTGTACCTGAGGCTAAAAGTTCATTGAAAGTAAAAAATGAGCAGGTCTGACCTTAATTTGGAGCCCAATGAATCAAAAAGCAGTCTTCAATCAGGCCCTTGGCGCTGAAGGATTATTTGCACCCCTGCAGTCGGAGCTCTGGGACTGCTCCAGGGAAGGCATGGCTGGCCTTGCAGCTCGTGCAGTGGCCTCTCTGCTCCTGCTGCTTCCTTGTGACAGCACTGTTGCTTCTCTGACCTTGCAATAAATGCTCAGAGAGCTAAAAAGGCGGTAGAATAAGTGTGGTAGGAGTAGGGCATAGTTTTCTGCTGGCAGCGCCGTGTCCTCACCCAAAGACAGAAAAGCTTGACCCGGAGAAGCCTCGAGGCTGCACACACAGCCTGGGAAGTGCCCCCAGGGCACAGCTGGGGTGACATTAGTCAGGCAGGGGCCTGTGCTGCTGCTGCCAAAGGCTGGTGCCAGCACACCCCCTGCTCAGCCCGGCCTGCCCGCACCAGGGCTCGCTCAGCACCAGGGAGCGCGGACAGCTCCCCATCTGCTGGGAACGAGCCACCGGACTGGGAGGGAAGAGTGGGATCGTCGCTTTGGTCACGGTGGCTTGAATGGAAGTGCTCAGGGGGCTGTGGGCTCCAGGGGCTGCCTGCACGACAAGGGACATCCCATTGTGCTACTGCACACGTTTGGCTTTACTGCAGCAGTGGCTCCTGAGAGGGTGCCGTGGAGGGACCCCACTTGCCCAGACTGGCCAGACCGGTGCTGAAGCAAGGAAAAGAGCCCCCCAGCCCCAGCTCCTACTGCTCTCTCTAAGCCATGCTAGGTACTTTCAACTAAGAGCCGCGTATCCCGTTATTCACACAGTTTAAATACAAACCAAGTCTATTTTTCCCCTCTGCGTATATTTTTTTTTTCCAATTACAGCCTTCTGCTACAAAGAACAAGCCACGTCTCCCTGGACTTGAGAAGAATCTTTTGAATTGGGAGAACTTATTTTTAAAGCCAAGTAATAAGTTTGTCAATCACTTCTTTATTATCAGTCACTCTCTGATGAACAACATTCAGACTTTAATATCAGCAAAGAGACAATGTGAGGAATGAATGCTCAAGTAATAACATGTAGGAGTTTTTATGGCCTGCCTCCGTTTCTGAAGTGTATACACAATGGCCTAATTTAACATCAGTGAATGTAACAAATTCCCTTTGGCAACTGCAGCATATGGGAATTACTTTTTATGCTTTTCTTGAAGTGCACAGAACTCCCATTAGCATCACATGTTATATATTGGGGGGTGGAGGGAGAAGGCCCCTAATCTATGTTAGGTTTGGTTTCTTGATGATAATTTTTGTTTGGGTTTCTCTGGGGCAGTCCTACCTGTTTCTAGACTGATTCATATGGATAACTATATTGAAACAAATCTCATGGCTTCATTATTGCACTGCAACTGTTGTTAGAGGAAAATATTCCTTCTAAAACTTGTACTTGGTTATTTTTACAGTTCAGGCTCTCAGCCACTTTTTTAGCAGCTGATTAAAATATTCTTTTGTGGTAACATCTTCTTTCAAGGTTTAAAATAGGGATCTGTCCATTGCAGCTCTTCCATGTAGTTCAAGCACAGAGCCTGAAATATCTGCATAATTAAGCAGGACCTCCAGAGAGCCTTGGAGGTGTCCTGGCTTTGTTTTGTTGAACTAGATACAAGGCAGAGTTCTTTCTGCTGAGTTCAAAAGTTGGCCTAATAAACTATAGGAAAGTACTTTGTTGCTTGGATTGCATCTCACTGGAATTTTCCAAAGGTTATATTTTCATTAGCGGGGGATTTTTGATCTGAATATATAACAAGTGAATGAGGGGTATCATTTTGGCTCAGTACTCTTCACGCTTCTGGGAGGGTTTAAGTGTTATCTAACCTGTGAGAGAGTTTGAGGGTATTTATGAACAACTGTGTTATCCGAAGAAAAATAAAATATTTTTTTCTTGTGAATAGGATGACATAAGATTTAAAGTATATTTCCCTGGATTTTCACAAGCTGCATTATTCAAAAGCAGGAAAACATCTCCACTGCCTCCACCTTTCCTGTAAGTTCTGAGCTGAAATGAGTTTGACCCGGGTAGGTGCAACTACTCTCTGAGATCAGTACATCCCTAGCATGCATCATGTTTCAGTTTAGTCTGCTCATGCTCATTTAAGAAAGTACCAGAAATTATTTAATAACCTGTGACCATCTGCATGGAAATTGGCAAAATAATTTTGCAAAAAAGGGTGTTAAGTGGATGACAGGCTGATGCCACTGAGTTCTTATACCTATTTTATCTGTGGGTTTAGTCCTTCTGAAACTGGTTTCCAAGCCTTAGTGAAAATATGCACAGAGTGTGTCCCTGTATTTCTTTTAGAAATTAGGATCCTGACATAGAAATTGCAACTCCAGAGGAGTTTTAGTGAAAGAAACATCAGAGATTAGAAGACCGAGTCCAGGAGCATCACAAATTTGAATTGTGAAAAGCATCTATCTTCGCTGTCATGGGTCTTTCACAGGAATCATTTAAAAAATGAGATTCTGTTCATGGGAATTAAAGATCCATAGAGTTTTTCAAAGGACCAGGAGCAGAACATCGCATTCTCTGGCCAGGGTTTTCTCTTCATTAACTGCTTGGCAGTGTGCTAAACATCCAGAGGTCGAATTCAGCCTTGCAGAATCTGGGCAGTTGTTATTGCCTATTTAACTGTAGCACGATTTCAAGCTCGCAGATCTTGTGGGGTTTTCTGTCCTTAATTTCTTTCGATCATGTATTCAAATTAGAGGGCAATTATTTTCTTTTGGACTCTATGCAAATTAATGTTGAGGGTGTGGGTTGACCTCTTGTCCAAAACCAGTAATTGTCTCCATGTGCAATCAAACTGTGAATATGCAGAGTAAGGGCTGCTGCAGTAGTTAACATAATTCTGTCTTTATGGACAATTTTGTAAGGCTTTTCCAGACTCTCTCTGTATTTTTAATGTGCCTTTAGCAATGCAAGTCTGATCAAAGGGAATAATTTGTGCCTGTTTCTAAATGGTTGGCAAGAATTTTAACAGATATTTTGAGTAATAATTAATTAGGGATATGGTATGATAATTACTACAGAAACATAGGTCTTTTATTTAAATAGGATAATAATCATTGCTACAGTGAAAGACTTGTTTGGATTATTCAGAGAATCTCATTTCTCAAATACAAATTTGTTTTATGGAATTAAAAATGTAACAAATGATTTTGAAAACTTCCATTGTCAGAGCATTTCATTTTAGTGCTTATTTTTTGTAATCATATCCTTTTATTTCTGAGTTTCTCATTTGTTTCCCATGGTCCCATGGGGAATAAGTACCCAATTTTCTACTCTTTGCCTTCACAATAACTCCAGTATGTTTGGTATTGTTTCAACGACTCTGTTTAGATCCTGAGCAAAAATCAAGCTCAGAGGGAAGTTTCTTGTGTTTTTCCAAGAACAACAGAACACATAACTGAAATTTTCAATTTCTTTTTTTATTCTTGATTCTCAGTGTCAAGTCTAAACCTGGTTATGAGTCAAAACATTTTTAGTGCATTATAGTGGTACATTATAGGCATTTTCCCACTGCTGTAAGTAATGCATTATTGTAATAATGAGATATCAATATATTCTGATTATAAAAATATAGTATATTATATTATTATGATAATATAATATATTATGCTATTACCTATACTATTATAACATTATGTATGATGTTTTAATAAATTAATAATAATTATTAATAATAATTATGTATTTCAGCTTCATTATAATATAGTCATTTTAAGGCTCTTAAACTGCCAGCTAGGACTAAACTGGAAAAAACTTTGGAGGGGCCATTTTTTGGCTGGAGTTTGCCTTTCTATCAGAGCTAAAATGGTAGTTAAGTTATCAAATGTGCTGAAATTCTGCATCTGCAAAAAACTAGGACAAGAGAAATGCTGACAGTGTTAAACCATCCTGCTTGATAGCGTGTAATACTTAGACCTGAATTTTGAGGGTGTAATCTCTCTAGAGCTGTGGACTGCTTTGGAAGAAGTGGAAAATGGCAAAGAAGAAAACATTAATGTCAAGTGATCCTCTGAGTACAGTTGTACCTTCTTGCTCCAGTGCTTATTCTTCTCCTGCAAGTGAAGTTTGAAAGAGTTCCATCGCTGCACTGCCACACCTGAACCCCTGGGCAGGTTGGGGGTCCAGCTGCCAGGGCATTGCCCAGAGTCGATAAATGCATCCCATTGTTTCTTGCATTGGAATTGGCCAATGTGGAACGTCCTCAATGGAGCTTTTCCTTTGATAATTTTGGGAAAATTTCAAAAGCTCAAACTGTCAAAGCCAAGTGTTCTTATAAGCCTGTAGTTCTGAAGATTAAACAGGCTGGGTTATTTTGGTTGCTCTTTTTGTTGTTTTGCTGGTTTGGGTTAAAAATCCCAGACAGATTGTGGGCAAATCCTGTAATGTCAGGATCACTGATAGTGCTATGCTCCTGAGATTCAGAAGGAGTTTGCTCAGAGACCAAGGGCATGAACAGGATGAAATTCTTCGTCACACCATTCAGGAACAATGACTACATTGCCTTTTCCCTGGAATGAGTCTGCTGCCTAGTTCCTAACCATTAAACTGGCATTTTGCAGCATTTATATACTGTATTATGAGCCCTAATTTCCATATCTCTTCCAAAAATCCCTCTGTGACTTGGTGCTCTGCCATTTTCTTTTCCTTTTTTAAGCAATAAACTTAAAAAAGGAAAAAAAAAAAACTTGCAAAATCGGTAGGTGGAGAAAGGAAATTAAGTAATATTTTTCTGGGGAGCTACCTCTGTGCCTTTTAGCTGAAGGCCAGAAGGACAAAACCATTATGATCAAAAGACAAGAATTTTCTTCTAAGATCCATCTTAAATCTTTAAGTTCTCTTTAAACCTAGATCTCTTCAGATGTCCCCTAGTCTCCTCAGAGTCAAGGTCATTTCAAGACCTCTTCTCAAATGTTTTATGACCTTTTTCCCCAAAATCTGACTGTGAGTGAGGAAGGAGTTTGAAAACCTGCCTTTCCTTTCTGGTGCACTCGTGCAGAGAAGGAGCATCAGCATCCCTTTGGACTGCTGGGAGCACAAAATGTGAGTGCAAGCACTCACAAGCGAGGAGCTGAGCAGACATGAACAAGATTTCTGTGTTCAAACATAAGCTGCTTTTTTCCCTTCCAATCTGAAGAGACATTTCCCTTTTTTTTTCCACGAGCCAGAAGACTGAGCAAGGATGAGTTTTCGTTCAGCATCTCAGCAAATTTAAGCATCACAATGTAAGAGCTGAAAAAAACCCAGGCATGAGCAGAGAATTGTTTGGGTGACAGCAGTTTCAGGTGGCTGTTTGTGGGAATGCCCTGTTCATTCAGAGCTCAATTCCTGGATCAGTCAGGTTTTCACAATTTGAGAGACAGCAGCTTGTGCGTATGTGTGGAGAGGAGATTCCTGGCTCTCAAAACCTGTTATTATGAGGCCAGACTTTCTTTGAATGCTGCCTGATGCCAGTGCAGATGAAATCAGCAGATTGGAGTGTAATATGGTAACTGCTCTCAGAAACTGGTGCGAACAGGGAGGCGGCAGCTAATCGGATTAAGGAAAAGTCTATCACAGCCACAGCTGTCAGTGGATTTTAGCAGATTTTTTTATCACTGTTTGTGTGGGAAAACACATGATAGAGGGAATCTAATGAAGGAGATTGAACTAATAAACAGAAGTCCTTTTTGATCTGATAGTTGCTTTTCTGAGTAAAGTGCTCTGGAGAGGCTCAGGGAAAGTTTTGATGTAACTCTTATGTAGAAGAAATAACACAGAGACATTTTAGGAAGAAGGTTGTTGAAGTGGTTGAAATGCGAATCGCATCTTACAGAAGTTAACAAAAAAGGTTATTTTTAAAACTAAAAGCCCTGCTTTAGAATCTTAAAAAAAAACCCAAACAAATCTTGGGAGTCATGCACTGCCTCTCCCTTACACACAAACTACACTTTTCCAGGAGAAAGAGGAGGTAGGGAAAAAAGGCATAGGAAAATACCTGTGCTGAGGTAGATGGTTGGGTTCAAGTCACTACAAATGGAGCTGAGATGGTCACCACGTCCACAGCCCTGAAGATTTTCATCATCTGACATAAACGTCCCTGGTGCTTGCTGAGACAACAGCTGGGATGGCGTTTGGAGTAAAGATGAGGCACATTCTGGGCCGTCTGCTTTAGTTTCATCTTTGAAAGAGACTGATTAAGAGTAGGTGGCAGAGGCACCAGGCATGGGCAGCAAATGTACCTTCAAATCAGACAAAAACTGAAGTAACAGCCAACTCTGTGTTCCCAGCTGGATATCTTTGGGGCTTATTTTTTTGGGGAATATGTTTCTTTGTGCTGCTATTCAGAGTACAGCCCCTACGGACTCCAGTTTCTCCAAAAAAAGGAATATATCCTCGGTGACCACCAAGAAAACCGATGCCAAAAACCTCTCATCTTGCCGGAGCTCTATGACAGGGAGGAAAAAAAATGACCAAATTACAAGGGAGAGCTGTGTTTTCATGGCCACCAACCCTCAGTGGTTTGTCCTGCTCCGTGCAGGACTGCTCAGCTCAGGCACAGATCCACACAATGGCAGATAAAACCTTTGTGGGTCTTAGAATATCTTTTAAAGCTGCATTATAATAAAAACTAGTGCTTTGCTCCAATTATAGGTCATAGAAGAATATCCAGCACACCTTCCAAACACAAAAATGCCATGATTCTGAAAGGCACTACAGGATGTTCTTCAGGTCTTGATTTAAAACAAGTGGTGCTACTGCTGGTATGAATCAATGTAACTAAGACAGGAATCAGAGCCTGTGTTTTAATAATTAGATCGTGACACAAAAAGATCAAAGAAACTTCACAGTTATGTTGGTTTAAGTTGTAACTTCCATGCTGAAGGAAGCTTTTATTTCATTCAGAGTCGTGGCTGTATCCAGGTTGGGGTGAAGGTACTTTAACCTTCAGGTTCCTCTCTTCATCATATATTTATATCAGAATTGAGCAGTAGCTAATTGAGGTTAGTTGAGGCAGAAAAGCACTTTGGATTTGCTGGGTACTTGCTGTGAATGAGGCTTCCAAAAGTCATGGCAGAATCCTTCAATCCAATTTTCCNTTTTTTTACTTTTTTTTTTGTCAATTGAACCTAATTGAAGGGAAGAGGTTTATTCTGAGTTTGCTAACGAATTAGAGAAGAGGCAAAAAAGATCTTGTAGAACATGTGTGTTGTTCTTTAAAAGGAATAAGCAATACTAAAACTGAGAAAATGCAGTTCTCTAAAGGTTGTTATGTGCATCTGTTGTTTTTTCCTGGATGTTTTTAAAGGAAATAATTCTAGAAATATACTCCTAAATTTTAATCATTTTGCTGATATTGCAAGTTCTTCTTTTGCCTCTCCTATGTTCTTTGTCCACTCTCTGCAGGGTCCATACACAGGGACAGTCTCTGGGGAGTTTGAGATCCCTTTGTGTTGCGCTGTTGAATATATTCTGCAGGCAAGGCATTGCAGAATTTTAGTTTCTTTGGAGAGGGCAGGGCCAGAGCTGCAGCTGGAGTGGGGCTGCAGTGGGGTTGGCCTTTCTCTGTACCAGGTCCTGAGCGATGCAGGGGTGCTGTGGCCAAAGAACAAATGCAAACCAAAATGCTGGGCTGTGATTTCAGCTTGGGCGTGGAAAAACACAAAGGCTTTTCTCTGATATCTCAGTGCCTGTCATCTGGTTTTGCCCCTCTGCTGGAATTTTGCTATCAGGGAAGAAGAAAAGCCATTAGCTCAGTACATTCAGATTTCATTTTAATCCAACTCCTGTACTGGCTGCAAAGCTGGAGGAGACTTCAGACATTGTTTCATCAATTACTGACACTCTTCTTGCAGGATTTGTTCTCAGGAGTCCAATTCCTTGTGTTGCGAACCCTTTATGCTGCCAAACTGACATAAAAATATCTTGGTGCAAGACCTGCTTTTCAAAGATAATATCTCTCAGTGGAAGAGTCCTTTGGCCTTGAGGGATCTTCCTGTCTGTCCATTCTTTTTCCCTTGTGTGCACACTCATCATTTCAGATCTTTTCTTCTGTTCCACCATTCAAAACAAGAAAATTGCATATATGTCAAGTTAAAAATTTATGAGAGTAAACAAGAATTCATAGCATTCCGTGTCTTTTTGATAATAAAATAACTAGAAATGCATATCTGAAATAACTTTCTACATCTTTGGCTGAAGAAAAGTCGAGAAGAAGGCAAAAACAGAAAAGCTGCCACAGAAGGGAAGATCGTATTTTCATGTCAGATGCTTTAGTGCTCAGCTCTGTTGAACTTTCCCCAGCCCCACCACCACAGTGCTAAAGCTTTGGCAGGGACCTTGCAAGGCTTTGGCTTCCATGAGCAAGGCAGAAGCTGCACTAAAATGCTTCTGTAGGTTGTCCTTTCAAAACACAGGCTTTTGCTTTGAAAAGTTCATCTTCTTGTAGTAGTCATGGATGTGAGAAGATGAGAATCACTGAAACAAGAGCAGAAAACGAGGCACTGGGTGACTGCAGAGCTGGTGTGACTATGCCCAGTAATTGGCTTGTGTTGAGGAAATCAACCTTGTTAATGCAGAATGATTCAAGACAATTAATTCTTTTCAACCCAGGAAAAGAGTTCGTGCAGCCCAGTAGGTTTTCACAGGATGCTGGTAACAAAACATCCCCGTTCACCCTGCTCGAGCAGCGACGGCAGCAGGACATCCCTGGTGGTGGCTGCAGCTGCAGCTCAGCCATTCTGTGCTCAGCCCACAAGGATTGGTGCTGATGAGAGGAGCCTAACAGGAATATTGCAGCTTGAGGATGTGTGCAGAGTATCATACGAGTATTAAATAGTGTTGTTTATTCAATTCATCCCCAAGCATAGGCTTCCTGAACTTGGCATTAATGTGTCATGCAGGTAACTCCTTGGTCAGGTTCCTTGGACTGCTTAGTCTGCTCCTCAGACTCCTTAGAGAATGAGATCCCGCATTCCTGTGCTTCTCTACGGCATTATTTGAAAGCCCAGGAGACATCTTTCTCTGGTAAACAGTCTGGCAGAGCAGAAATCCTGAGGAGCACCAGCTTTGGATCTCTAAGACATTACTGGGTTTGGGGTTGAGAGCTCTGAGATGTCCTTTCTATTGCTTGGCTCTAACTCGTGGACTGTGGCATCACCTTCATCTGTAGTTGATACCCAGATCAACTACACCTCCAGCTGCACTGGAGATACTTACAGCTAATTTAAAAAGCACCAGGCTCTCTGAAATGGAATAAATTCACTTCCTGGGAGCCCAAAGGGTGCCCAGCTCGGATTTATTTTCTACAGAAGATGTGTCTGGGAGAGGAGCCATGCAGTGAGTGAGCTGGTAGGAAATAAACTTCTGTGAACTTCAGTGGCATTGGTGAAAATTCAGGTAATCCCAAGAATTGTTTCACTTTTGGAGAGCCAATAAATCTGTTATAACATGTCTGATCTTTCAGAGGTATTTCCCCAGCCGGTTCTGCTCTCCATTAGACATATGCAAGTCATTACACAGCAGTTGGAATACCTGGCCGAATGATATCCCTTTTGCTTTACTAGAATCCACTTCTTTTTCCCAGTTAAGTCAGTGGCAAAGTTTCTGTTACCTGTGATGAAAACAAGCTTGAGTTTTTGATGTCTCCAGAGGTATTTCCCTTTAGGAATATTCTAAATAATTCTAACTGGCCATGTTCTACTTAATGCTTCAAATTGCAGGAGCAGTAACTTTCTTAAACTTGTAAAAATAGTATCTCCTGGGTTCTTCCATATTTTTGTGGGAAAAGAAGAATCCATAGAGTCCAGCATCACTCAGGCTGCATGAAGCACAAAATATCAACCCTGAAAGTCATAACCCGCACGTAGTGAGAATGCATGATCAATTTTTCAACATAATAATATCACATGCAAATACAGTTTGGGAACAGATGCATTTGTTTAAGATGTTACAACCCCCTGCTGTTTGTTACAATCCCTATTAGCTATGCCACCATAACAGATTGTCAGACTGGATTAGGTTGAGCCAGTTAAGAAAAAAGTTTAAAATAAAATGCCTGGCTTTGCCCCAGAAGACACTGGGAATATTCAGACAGGCAGTTGCCATCAGCTTTAAGAATACCAGGGCTGCACAAGTGTGTCTGGCTTTGCCTGATGTGACATAGATACTTAAGCCTTATTTTCCAAAGTGATTCAAGAATTTTCAAGCCTAAGTCTCATTCTCTCTAACAGATCCAAATTGCTTTTCCCACTCTTCTCTCTAAATAAATAAATGATCAGCTCTGACTACCCACGCTAGAACAGATAGCTGCACTCTACATGCATTCCTCACTAAATATTTCAGGAGATATCCTAGAAGCTCTTTGTTATTAAGCAGTTTTGTCATTCTGTGAACCATCAGTTACCAAACAGTAGCTTAAAATAAGCAATACCTCTTCCATAGTAAAAAATGAAGCTGTTGTTTTAACTCACAGCTGCATTGCCACATCGTCCTTCTGGAGACTTCACTGTTTAGCCAATTCTGCTTAACTCTGCTGGGAAGTAAATTATTCTCTTTTCCTTCTTTAGGCCTTTCCATAATGCATTTACATCCTTAAGTGTTTTAAAAAAACCCAACTCGAAGTACATCATATTGAGAAATATACCAGTCAGTCCAATTGTTTGATTTCTCTCCTCAGCTAGTCTGGTCCAGACTCAGAGCTTTCATCTCCTCTCTCCACTGGGCCCTTAAGAGGGCTCACCTCTACCCTCTCTCCATAACTCTGCTCCCCCTCAGCCTGCATCGGAGAGCTGACAGGGAAAAGCCATTCAGCACTCTGCAATCCTTCAGGGCACAGCTCATTCAATCAGGATGGGACAGATTTATGGCTCCTGCACTTGGGTCCCAATTTTCTGCACTGACATCCTGATTTGTTTCTGTGACATTAGAGGTTTGCCAGGAACGATGTTTGCTCACTCTCAAGGTACCTGAAGGAGGTTGTTATGCCAACAGCCTGGGACTGTCCTGCAAAGGGCTGGGAAAAGGACCTGTTGGAGTCCAGGTTCCCTGTATTTTAGATGCATTTTGATAATCTGTTTTTTCCAGTTTCTAACAGAGCACAAATTATACAACACCAGTAAGACTGTTCTGTGAAGGGGCAGCGTGAAACTAATACACAAAAAAACCTTCTTGCTTTCCAGAATCCATCACGTTTGTCAGATGTGTGTAAAGTATATGCCATCTTGTGTTGACAAGCCCAAAGAGCAGCTGTGATTTTGAAAACTGAAATTGCCTCTGCTGTTTACTGTTTGACAGGCAGGCAGTAAAACAGACCATACAAAGGTTTGACACTGCCCGAGTTGCACCTGCTAGCCTTCCCTCAGATTTCCTGGGAGAAACATGGAAATGAATGCATAGAACACCTGAGTAATATTTCTCACTAGGTTATAGGGATAGGAAGGGAAGGATACCCTGGTTTCCCAAGAACTTGAAAGTTAAGCAGTAACAACTGTGAGAAATCTTTCAAAAGTACAATTAGGAGGAGCTTAAAACAACCTGAGCATGAAATGACCTCTCCCTTGCCTCCATGGAAGGGCACATTTGAGAGATTTGTTCCCAGGAAGTTTATCAGACATGAAGAGCTGTGGAGCAGGTATTACAATGTACCTCAGCAAACACTGAGTACTGAAATGTGCTGCCAAAGTCAGTCGAAGGTATTGTGTACAACTCTGAAAAACAGATCCTGTGGTAAGCTTGATACACAAAAGCTGTGCCTAGCTTAACTTTGTTCATCATGGTGGTAGAGGATTGAGAAAGGCAGGTTGTTGTTTGTTCCCAAGTGTTTATAAACTCTGTCTTGTGTTGATTAGATGTCTTAAGCTTAGAAAAGGCTGTTGTAGTGATCCTGACCTACATAGTTCTGGATATAGAACCTGGTTGAAATAAATTGTTTCCACTCAAGTAGTTGCGGTTGGATGATATCAAGAAGATTAAACCAGGATTCACTCGCGACAGTTCTTTGTTTCCCAAAAGAAGCAATGGTCCTTCCTTTTATTTTTTCCTTTTTTTCCTTGCTATTTTTTTTTTCTCTTCAACTCACCTTTAGATGTACTAATGTGCAACATCCCCCTATTGGTTCTGTGTTCCAAAGGAAAGTATTGTGAAGGAGTTGAGGACAGAGGAAACTGTTAGATCCAGATACTGTGAATTAGGTTTCATTTCTTTTACAGTGTCTTTGTTTGTTCGTTCAATGGCTTAGCTTTGTTTTAAATATTCAGTGTGGAGAGTCATGCGGCTCACAGATTGTCCCATGCTTCTGAAAATAGGGCGGGCAGGTAATAACTCCTGCTGCAGTCCCATTTCTTTGTTAGCAGAAGAAGCATGAGAGGAAACATCAGTGCTGCTCCCAGTGCAAACAACAGCTGAACTCACTGCTGGCTTTGTGTCACAAGGCTGTTTTTCCCTTCTGTGTGATATACTGTCTTTCCAGAGCTGCTGCAGTCAGCCTGGCCCTGTGGGTGATAGCCCATACCACAGTAAATCTTCACTGCAGGCAACATTTCTGGGGTGTGTTAATCTGGAGTGGAGAAGCAGCGAGTAGCGCTCTCCGCTAGGTTAGTTATGGAATCCTGATTTTTGGAGGACACTCTTTTGTCTGGGTAATTCCCCGTGCAGTACAGGACAGCCTGTGCACGATGAAAAGGGAGGGCAGCAGTGCTGAGAGGCCGCAGTGCAGCCACTGGGCAGAGGAAGGGATTCCTGCTGGATTATGGCAACCATCAACTGAGGTTTTATTCCCTCCTGTCAGCAGCTTTCCTGCTGCTCTCCCAGTCTTTTCTACTGACCTAGATATGCTGTTTTCTGGGTCTTTGCTACCTGCTTTCCAAACCTTTTCTGTATTTGAGCATACCAGGTACCCTCAGGAGATCAGTCTCACCTTTCATCCCAGAGCAGGCACCACCAACACACCAGCCAGCAGAGATGCACTTCTTAGTGCCCACCGTGCCTCTTTCATCCTGTTTATGGGTTAACACACTACACCCCTGCTCAAAAACGCCCTTTGCAGCATGTCTGATTCGGGAGAGGAGGGTGAGGGGGAGGATTAGTGGGGTTTGGAGTAAAATGACCAGGGCGATAGAATAGGGTGTAATAAGAGCTCAAAGTGTTCCTGAAAAAGAGGTTGAGCCAAAAGTTTATGAGATGCTGAGGCTGGGCTATAAGGACCTGCTGGGGAGGCAGGTGTGAAGGACCTGTACTTTCAGAAACAGTCTTTGCTCCCTACCCTAACATTTATCAGTAGCTTGTAGAAAAGAAGCTTCCCACCCATTTGCCATGGATATGCCTCCTAGCCTGGCCTGGGAACAGTTGGGGTTGGGCTTCCAATTCCCTCGAGACAGGAGGCTTGTTCATGAGGGCTGAGAATGTGCTCCTGGAGCGAGATCAAAGGGTAAGGTGTTCTTCTATTAGCAAATAGGGTTATTCACACTCAGATTTATCAGTGGCTCATCCCTCTGCATGTAGTCAAGGTGCATTGGTTAATCCTGCACGGGAAAATTGCCCTGGAAAACCAAATACTTACCGTAGCCTTAGCTGCTTCCTGCAAAGCGAACACTGCACAGCTTTAATTATAATCTAAAACCAAAGACTGATATCTCTTACAACAGAAGTTTCTTCTTGAGTTAAACAATGATGAAGAGATTAATAGAGCTCCGTAGGAAGATGATTTTTGATGGAGATGAAATGCTGTCTGTGCAATTTCAGATGATTGATTTTCATTGAGTAGGTACCCATCAAAGTGCAGTCAGCAGTGCCCAGGATATGACCACAATACACTGAAGAAAGGGGCAACTCATTAAATGAAGAAAATCACCCTACCACCCCATCACAGCCCCAGCCCCATATTCCCCATTACTGCTTCAGGAATTCAGGCCCCACGAGCCTCCTGTGCTCTTTGGAAAAGGGTACAGTATTCACCAGCTTGCAGTGAGAGAGCCCTTGATATACAAAATGAGCCATGCAAAGATTTCTCTTCATTTATTTTATTTATTTTTAAAAGTTTTGAACAAGGATAAATTATCCTCTGAATATTCCCTACTTTGAGTAGAAGCAGTTCAGTATAATCGGAAGAGCAGCCTTCAATTTGGCTATTCCCAGAGCAGGAGTATGCTGCTAAATCATCTGTTATCAGTGGAGCTCTAAAAACAAGGCTATTGACCATGAGATGAATTTTGTCACAAGCTTGATGTAGGAGTCAGTTTTGACATTGCTCTAAATGTTCTCTTCTCAAAGAAAAGCTCTACTGAGAGCAGATGTATAAAAGTTAAGCGGGAGATTTTAGATTGCATAAATGAGAATGAGACATGTGATTTACCCAGGCTTCCACTGAGAGTTGAGCATTTCACCGTCCTTCATGCCTTTGAAAAATCTCCCCCTTAAACCACCGTCTTACAAAATGTGGTAGGAATTTAGTAACAGGATAAGTCAGATTACATCTGTTACAGGTTTCTTGATTTCGATATCACAATGCACGTTCATAACGCTTCCAAAGGGCTCAAACGTTTTCACGTATCCTGTGCCACGCGAATCCTTGCTTTCACCTGTCCCATAAGATGGAAGCATTTTATTTCATTTGAGGATGTTTTGGTGACCTCAGAAAAAATTTCTTGGAAGAAATCTTAGCACATCCCTTTATGCTAATGGAAAATTTTGTCATTCGCAGCAGCCGGGCCACTGTGCACTGATGTTACTTCAAACCACTGCGAACTTCCTTTGTGCAAGCTGTGAATTTGGTTTTGCCAACTTCATTTTGGATTCATATTTTAGAAGTGTAACTCCTAACAAAAGTGAAAGCTTATGTCAACTCAGCACTACTGCTGTGTATTGGGGGATTAGAGAATTTATTACATAAATGAATTTGTGCGAATATTTATGCTTCATTAGTTACTCATTGGTGTGGAACATAGTATGGGAACTTTGTACTTACTGATTTTCTCAAGTTACACTGCCAAACTGTTCGTGACTGATATTCCCATATTAAGTGTGTGCAGCTTTTAACACTTGACTTAACAAGTACCTTTAATTTCACTGAACATAAGTTATTGATCATGGGGCTTGTTGCCTGGAAGCTCCATTCCTGATTGTTAATTGAGCCATTGATTTTTTTTTAACGTTATCATTAACAAAAGGGTGAATGCTGCATTATAAAGTGGTCTGCATAGAGTGGGGAGGGGAGGACTGTGGCTGACCAAAGAAAATACATGGGGTTTCTAAACTTATCGCAGCTGAAATCAGCTCAAAACCTCCTGTTGAACGAAGGGAGAATTTTAATCAATACGGATTTGATTTGGCAAAGTAAAGTTAAAAGGAAAGTTGAGAAGATTTCAGGGATGCCAGAGCAGAGCAGGTGTTTGGTACATGTCCTGGGCGTTAGCGTGATGCTAAACCCAACCCACCAGGCCTTGCTGAGAAAAAGCACCACGGTCCCACAGCCAAGTAGCTCCTGTTCAGAGGTGGCTCGTGGCCAGCTGACCAGCAGCTCGGGCACAGGGAGCTGCCTCTGCCTGCACAGGGCTGAGCAGTGGAGCTGCAGGGACTCACACCCGCCTTTGCTCTGGTCTGCATTTGCTTTGGCACAGGAACCATGCACGGCACAGGGACAGCCAGCAGCCACGCCACGCCTGGCTGGGGAGGGAAAGGTGATGTCTCAGTCATACAGCCTGTGGATGTGCAGGCTTAGTGGGGATCAGCTCAGGATTTCAGGTGAATAATGGTGCTGCTGTGAGATGGAGACCAGTGTAATTTATATATATCTATCATATATATGTGTCTGATTTTATAGATATGTTCTGTAACTGCATTCTGTACAGCTGTGGCACTCAGTGGCATGCAACATGCATGCTCCTGTTTAATTAGAGCTCCTTCATTGTCTTGGAACTATGATTACTGTCCATGGGGTCATCTTGAGTACCTACAGGCACCAGAGAAAGTACCCCGGTTCACTAAAAGCCTTTTGCTTGTATTCTGTCATGCACAGCTTCCAAGATTTTTAAAACAGAACAGAAACAATGTTTCTGTCTCAAAGGCAATGATGGAATTAATCTTCCTCTTTTCCTATGGACATTGTTTTTAGGAGCACATACCATGTTATTCAGAGAGCAAACTGTTTTCTCTGAGCTGTCTCACAGACTTACATGGTGATTTTTAATTAGCACAACTAGTAGGTAGAGTCTAGATAGTTTTGAAAAATTCATTACTGCTGTCCTTGTAGAATCACATCCAGAAAATAAAAACACCTATTAGAGGCTACTGCAGAGGTGCTCATATTCATGAGCCCCCTGCAAAACACCGTTGCAGTTTGACAACTCTGGCAAGAAAGTATTCATGAGTTTACGGATTTGAAGGGTTCGAGTTCTTTGTAGTTCTCCAAACAGTTTCCAGAAACTATTTTATGACAGTTTTAAAAGACTTCAAAGCCTTTACTCTGGGGTATAGCAGCTTTCTCTGGAAGAGAGGAGTGTGGCGAGAGGTCTAAGCAGAGGTAGTAATGATTCAGGTGACATCAGCTCTCCTCATTTCCTGACCTTGTGTGCCTGACAGCTTTAGTGAGGGTGGAAACAATGCTGATTTCTGAAGACTGTCAAGTGCGAGCAGTTTTCTGCTGAGTTGTAGGAGGCTGGAGATCTATAAACCTTTTTAAGTGCTGGGAGGAACGAGAGGGCATTGTTTTCATTGCAGCTGGTCTTTGAGTCAGAAAGAGAATAGTAACTATTGAGGGACGGACCCCTGTAACAAGGCTAAGCCTTATTTATTAACTAGTAAAATTTCTTAAAAGGAGAGTGAGCAAGCAAAAATTTCTTAGCTCTGCTGCTGTGGGCAAATAAATAAGAATGCAGAAATTGTGACAATAACCCAGCTTGAAATTATACTGCTAAGGCAACACAAGTTCTTCCATTTTGAAAAAATCAACAAAAATCTGAATAGCATTTCATATCCAAAACTAAAATATTTGCTACTGGAAAGCAGCACCCCAAAATTTTGGTTAAAGGAGAACAATTGGCCACAATTTTTCAAACCATTTGTCTGCCTAAGTTGTTTCTTTGTTGATTCTATTCCCATTCCAATCAGCCATATTTTCAAAGGAATTCAGAATGTATTCATTGAAATAAAAAGCCAGAGATGAAACTCGTGGGGTAGCCAGTAGGCCCTGAATGGACTGAAATGTTACTGTGGGAGCTAAGTACTGTTTAGCTCATATTTATTACCAGTATCTCAGGACAGTCCATCAAACTAAATATCCTGAGCTCTACTGAGGATCTGGTTACTTTCTTTATGCCTGAAAGGAAAGATGAAGATGTGAAATTACTCATGAACTTTTTGTGGTCTTCCTCTATGCAGGACTCAGCCAGTGGCTTTCAGCACTTTTGTCTTTAGAAACACAAACCGGGAGCAGACTGTGTACTGCACTTCCATGGTATTTTGTCCATAACCTAAATACTTTTTGAGATACCATTTGGATGCTCTCCTCCATGAAAAAATGCGTGTGTGTCTGCCTGGGGATTTTTTTTTGTTTTTTGTTTGTTTGTTTTTATGCAGATGAGCAGAGGCACAAATGAGAAATTTTAGGGTAGCACTTAACAAAAAAACACATTTTATTTCCAAAATACTCTTGGCTTCTGGGAGGGCTATACAGGGATCTCCTATCCTATGAATGCTTTGGATCTATGATTAAACCTGACAATGGAAACAATCATAACAAATCTACGTGAGAAGAGAACATAAAAATGTGCCCAACACATTTTTTTTTTTTTTCCTCGAGGTAAGGCTTTGGTATCAACCACATCATAATGATACAGCCAAATCCTTGCCTTCCTGACACAAAGGAGAAGAAAGCCACTGGCTTTGGGCTGGTTCTCCTCCATCTTTTCTTGCCCCGATGTTAGAACTGCACCTCCCAGGCATAGAGAGTGTCTTTTGCAGCCTCATGACAATGTTGTGAGCTGTAATTGTCCAGCTAAGGGTAAGTCACACAGTGCACACACCAGCAGGAAGTACATCAGCTCTTTGAGGGAACAAATCCGTCATTAAGCTACAATGGAAGATTAATTTACAGTAATCCCATGGGACACCTCCTTGATCCTGTCTCATGCATTAACTTCCAAGAAATTCAGGTCCCAAGACCCCTCTGAATAGTTAGTGTCTTCCCAAAGACTTGGTGGGATTAGGTTGCAAGGGCTCTTTTAATACTGTGTGGTTTTTTTCCCCTGTATCTTTCCTGTACTGAACACATGTATACTTTCAGATCCTGGCTGGACAAATCACCCAGTCCACAGCATTCACAGCTGCTTTGTTTCCTCCATCCTGTTGTGCTAAAATTGATAAAAAAACCCTTAAAAACCAGCTAGTCTCTCAATCCATTTGATCTCTGTCCATCTAACATTATTAATTGAATCTGAGGCACAGTTTTGAGCAATCCAGTGAAAGACACTGGCACTTTGCTTCTCGTGTTTGACCTGTCCAGCTAGAGAAATAACTTCCAAATGCTGTCAGTGCAGTGATTATGAGCAGCACACAGAATTTCCACCCACCAAAGGGATTTGTTTTTAAGCTTCTCTGAACTCCAGTATCTGGACGAGAGCTCTGGTGTTTAGAATTAATGATGTCTTGGGTTAGCTCACACAGCTCGCAGCGCTCTAGGTGCTGCGGTTTGATGACTGTCACTGTTGGTTGGGTCAAGAATAGCTGCCACAGACATAATCAGCGTGTTTCCTCATTTTATCAGCCTGGTGCAAGAGGCAGTCATTTTTTCCAGGGGACAGAATTAATGGGTGAATGCGCTGTGGGGCTGGCACACGCTGCCTCCAGTTTAATAGCTGAATTAGAATCTTTTTAAACCCTTGGCACCAAGAAATGTGATTTCCCGATGCTTAGGGCTAATGCTGTGGTAAGTGCTGGGAAATCTTGACTGATAGTGCTAAGAGTTAACAGAAACAAAAAATAAAGCACAATAAATCTTACCTGAAGTGTTTGGCTAAGTATGAATTACATATGTGCATATATGCATTGGCCTGGAAGGTTTGAGCACACGCAGAGAGATTAATTATAGTTTAACCCGCACTTAAGAGGATCATCAAATCTAATATTTTTTCGCTCAATATTTCAGGATTGCTTCTGGTGGCCAAGCTTGGGGGGAAAAAGATTTATAGTAGCTATGTGAGAAACTGTATCAAATAAATAATGGGGCCAAATTAAACACATTGATTAACTATCATTCACTATCCTGTAATCTCTTAATGACTAAGGTCTAATTTAAGACAGACTAGAAGCAGGATTAAATTCTGAATTGCTGTTATTATTACATGTACTCATTAGGTTCTAGAGGAATTCAGGAGAGATTAAAAAGGCACCTGTGAATTAAGACCAGCTATTAATGGGGAAGTTGAAGGACTTATCCATATTAATGCTATTTTTCTTACTCGGGTCGCCTAACGAATGGAAGCATTAAACTTTACAGATTGTTTGTGCATTCATGGTTTTCATCAGTCTAGTTTATTGTCAGAAAATCTGTAGAGCACCTGGAAATATAATAATGGCCACCGTGTTGCATTTCCAAATTGCAGTAGCTGAAAGCAATTAAAGAACTTCTCAGAGCAGTTGAAAGGGATGAGATTTGGTCATTTCTGCAGCAAGTCCAATGAAATAAAATGGAGGGAGAATGGGAGAGGAAGGGAGAAAAGCACAGTTTGTCTTAACCTGTGAATGATGCTATTTTTATTTAACACTTCACTTCAAGTTTCAGACTGTTTAAGATGTGCCAAACCAATGGACTTTTTTTCTATTGACAGCCTCAGAGAAAGAGGTGGTTGCTCCAGTCCAGGTTATGCTCAAGAAATCACTTCAGTACCTGTACAATTTTCTCTGGTCTCTGGTGTCCCTACAATTAAGTTATTAAATTAACGTGTTTGTGTTTAGGAGTTACAATGAAAGAAACACTGCATATTTTTCTGGTGTTCAGAGAAACTCTTAAGAGTTGAGTTTTAAGATCATTTAAGTCCAGCTCTTCCCTAATAATCTTTTCTTAACACTTTACATTCCTAGGTGTCTGATGTTTAATGCCTGTATAATCATTAATACACAAGTGAGCCTTGCAAAAACAAGTACAAAATGATGCTGCCCTCTCAAACACTTGATTCCATTTTTGCTAATGAAGCACTTGCTCTCCTCAGTCCCTCCTCTTCTGCCATTTTTAGGCAGTTTTCTGATGTTTTGCTTTCAGTAAAGAGGCCGTTAATCCTGCAATCTATCATTATAAGGAGTGCTGCCTACTTCAGAGAACCTCTTGCAGCCTAACTGGAATCACTCGATGATTTGGATCATTAATATATTGCAAAATGACAATAAGAACTGAAGTGAGGGGGCAGGCAGACACAAAGTGCTGATGAAGATATATCTGCTCTGCTGTCAAAATTCCACATACAAATATAGGAGCCACCATTGGATTTTTTTATAGCTCGAAGGTGAAGCTTTAACGCGTCTAAAGAGTATTGATTGTTAACCCTCAGTTTGGTTGGTTTCAGTTTGAGAGTGTACTCAGAACCCTTAAATCTGCTTTTCCTCTAGGTTTTTGTTTCTGGATTTTACTGTGAGATCTTTTAAAACATTCTGCTACTGATATGTTTTCCTTTCTTAAACTTTGTTGCTATGATGACACTGAAAAGGGATTTTTTTCTAGGTGGGTTGTGGGTTTTTTTTGCACAAAATTTGTATGAGTTCTGCTTCTTCCCCTTGACTTAAAATTAAAAAAAAAAAAAAAAAAGAAAAAAAAAGACACTAAGCTTGTTCTTAATTAGATTTCATTATATCAATGATTTTTTTAAAGGATTCAAGCTTAGGAAGAGCAGTTGTTCATCTCCTCATCTGCAGCAGCAGCACTAATCTTGTACACATTTGCATGCACACAGGACAATAAAAAGTGACATGATGTAACATTTCAGTGAAGAATTGTAGGCACTGCAGCCAAATCCTGTCATTTAAGACTTTCTGCAAGGAGTGATTTATTCTCAATTTGCCAGTGTGGGCTTTTTTGAGAGAGAGAGAGATTGTGTGGGTGTTGGGAATTATGCCTACGCTTTTTAAGCTTTACTAGTGACTTTGGGTGTCTCTGCCTTCAGGTACCTCACTTGACATTCCAGAGAGGCTCACTTCTTGGCATGCACATATTCAGCTTGTTTAGAAAAGCTCTGCCTCCAGCAGACCCCCCCAAATCATTGGGTTTCACTCTCTGTTACTTTCTGTTCTGAAGCCGTCAATGATGATGGCTGTAAGGGACAGTGTTTCAGATATCATGCTCTGATCTAGCAAAAAACTTCTGAAAGTTAACATTTGCTCCATCTGGAGAGATTTTTAATTGTCAGAAATGTTCTTTTGCTGCTAGAATAGGAGCTTGGACAGAGGCTGATGGGACAAATCACTTGCTTTCTCATATTATTAGTCTTCTGGAGGCACAGATCAATTGCTTAGAGCTGTTTCTTCCTTTTTAGAGGCAAATTTCTAATCTTATTAATGATAATGGGGTTTTTTGCCAACAGCATGATATTCTGTATTGTTCAGTTTAATAATCAGCATGAAACTTATTAACTGCATGAGATATGATGTCAGAAATCTGGGTAAAATCTTTGGCACTTGGAAATATTAACTGACTTGTTTTCAGTGCTGCAATCTCCTACAGTTAACATTCTGGCAATTACAAAGATACAAGCTCTTGAAGATAATATTTCTGTTTTGTGTTTTGCCTGTGCTTTATCCTGTAGCCAAAATCCAAAGTAAGCCTTTTTGGAAGCTGTGACAGCTTGGGAGAGTTTAATCTTGTGATTGTGAATACTTGGGTCCCTCCTGGTTCTACCTGAATTTAGCAATGACTAAATCACCAGAGCACCTCTTCTCAAGCAGTGTTGATTTGGAGGGAAGCAAATCAATTTACTTAGCCAAGGATTTCATCTCAATCGTGTGTTGATACTCTTATGGTATATTTTGTGTTCCTCCATTGCCAGTTCCCTTTTAGTGAGCAAGAATATGAAATTAAGCTGTTTTTATTAATGACTGTGTTTCTGGTTAGAGTCAGTTTTCCTTTCCTTGCGTGTCTCAGTTTCCGTGCTCATCTCGGTTGCTCAGTTTTGCTGATGAAAGTTTGAAACTTGCCTTCACGAGGGGTCAGCAAAGCTTGCGATTTGTCACTTCTAGACACCAGATTCTACAGCAAGTCTCTCATTAAATTTTCCTCGTGCGTATCAAAGGTTGAGGTCGTATGGCCCCAGGTTGTCTCGTCTCTGTGGGGAAAGCTGGCATTGGGCTGTTTGATTGCTGCACCACAGCTGTGAATTTGAAGAAGTCAATCTTCTGGTTTGCACTCCCTCCAGGGCATATTTCCTCCTCTACACAATTTAACAGTGATTGGCTGTTTTAATAGCTTTTGAATAAGTTGCTCTTAAACGTGTTTCCCCCGTTTCTCCTCCATGCCCAGTATGGAGTTTGCACTCTGGATCACTACTGGTTTGCCTTGATGCTTTCCATGCCCTCTTCTCCCTCTAACAATGCTTTTTAGTATAGAAGCAATTAGGGAATGTCATTTACACTTTCCACTTTTCCTGGTGCCATGGAAAGTATTGATGCTTATCATGGTGCTGAGAAGTTCCCTCATCACTTTCCCTTAACTGTTCTGCTATCTGCCAAGACCTGGATCTCTCTGTAATTACTTTCCCAATATTTTTCTGGTAGGAATACTATCTGCAATCTCTCCATGACAAATTTCCTTCTCGTCCTTCCTGTAGACTTCCACCCTTTGGAGCTTGTTGCTTTAGATTTCTTTACTTTTCGGAAACGGGGCTGTGAAGATGAAGACTTTCCATGTCCATGCAGCCATTTCCCTGTTTACTAATGTTCTATACAAACAGCATCTTTCAGTGGAAGGTTATAACTAGCACTACTTCGTGTGCTTTTAATATCTTTGGCTGAAGCAGGTGAGATTTTTGCAAGTGAAATCACCCCATTCTTCTTTCTAATGCACAGCATTTTACTTCACTTTTTCTTCTTGAAAGACCATGACCTTAGTGTTTAATGAAAAGCACACATATGAATCAGAATTCCTAAATATCATTGACACAAGCAACAGTGCTAACAAAATATTGACTTGTAAGAGAAAATAATACAGTTCTGACTTGTGTGGCAATACCACGCTTGTCTTCTGTTTTAGGCTGGCATTGCTCAGAGCCTCCAGTCTGCAGGGGCTGGGTACAGCACTGAGCCTTGTGTGCTCGCAGTGCAGTGCAATTTGCAGTGGGAGACACTTCCATCCCCTGGGAAAAGCAGGCTGGAGTGAAGGAGAAGGGTTCAGCTACAAGTCCCTAGTGCAAATGCACAAAGAAATTGGTGCTTCTGCTGGGCACGGCTTAAACAAGGGATTGGGGCACTTAAATCCTTCCGAGGGGGAGCGTAAGAGAGGAGTTGTTACAAAATAATTAGCAAATACTTCGATCTGGAGAATGTCCTGTGCTTTTCGACGTGCCCTGGCTCGCAGCAATTTCCTTCCCTGTAAGAATGAATTCAAAGTTTACAGGTTAGTGATTCTTCCTCAGGAATCTGGTGGGGTTTGTTGTCTTTGTGAAATACATCCTGCAGCTCCTCAGATGGGCGCTCTCTGTGCTTCCCTGAACGCGCTCTTGATGCAAGCAGTGCCTTAGGAACAGTGCAGATCAGCTGAAGGGAAAAAAATGTGGAGAGAGGAGGAGGCAGCCCCTAACAGAGAGCAGCATAACCTGTTCTGAGGGCATGGAGCTCTAGGGACACAGCTACGGGGTGCAAATGCCGCTGTGGCCAGAGAAGCAGGCAAGGAGCCAGAGGCTGCTGGCAGAGAGAGGCACTGCACCACCGCTGCTGGGATGGGGAAACTCAGGCTCAAATCAGAAAATTTGGTGAGAGGCAGACATCAGAGCAAAGGAGCAGACACTTAGAGAGGGGTGATCGCCGTCACTGCCATTGCTGGAGCTTGAAGCAGGGAGAGGGGGTGGTCAGAGCCCATGGCTGGAGCTGCTCCTGCCTGGCTGTGCTGTTCTCACAAGTGTCTGGTGATTGAAGTCACCCCTGAGGAACAGGTTCTGTGCATCCAAGAGCTCCTGCAGTAGCCAAAGAAAGGTTTCTTCAGCCTCACCATCCTGGTTAGGGGGTCAGTAACAGACACCAAACCTAAGATCCCCTTCAGTGATGACCCACCTCATCCTGATCCAAAGGCACTCAATGGACCTCTTGTGGTCTCAGCTCACCTTCAAAAATTCGGATTTTTCTGTTACATAAAATGCAACTTCACCTCTTCTTCTTCCCTTCCTATGTTCACAAAGCAGTTTGTAGCCACCCACTGTGGCTTTCCAGTCTCTCCTGTTTTCCCAAGAAGGTCCTGAGATCCCTATGACAGCACACATCTCAGACCAGGCAGGGAGCTCCAGCTTCCCCCATTTGAGCACCGTCGTTGATGCACCTGGGGCTCTTGGCTTTGAAGAGGGTACACAAAAACATGGACAAAAGATAGCAAACATCACAACGAGACACTCAGTGGCCTGCTGAGGCACTGGGTGCTGATTTTCCGTACTCTTTCGTAATAGTAATGCAAAGAATCAATTTCTATTCATAAATTTTTCACAGTAGAGTGTGGGAGAGGCTGTAAGGATCCTCTGTGCCAGTCCATACAAAGACATTTTCCAGCTGTTATTGAGAGGCCCTACACCTGTGTTGGTTGGGATACCAGACAGAGGGCAACCCCCTTTGGCCTAATCAACAGTGACCCCTGAACTGCTGAGAGCTCCCATTTCCTCTGGCAATCCAGGCAGTGCAAGTGCTCCTGCGAAGTGTATTTGACTGAACAGGTTGCGCAGTTGTTCTATCCTCATATTAAAAGGTAATAATAATTTAATAGTATTTTTAAAAGAAGTATGACATTTGTCACTATGCAGAGAGGCAAATTATTTGTGTTCCTAATAGGAACCACTGGGAAAAGAGAGATTTGGGAAAAAAAATCAGCCAGAGGGAATAGGTTGATGAAAGCTTTAAGTTCTAAGAGGGTTTTATTTCTTTGCTGCTTTGTAGTTCCTGTGGGTAAGTGAGTAAACCTGACAGTTCAAACTACATTTTCCTCAATATCTCAAAATTCATTCAGCTTCCTATGTTACTAATTATTTTTCCACCTGAGAATCAGCTATTTTGTTTCAGGCTAGAGCAAGAAAAAAACATCAGCTTTATTACCAGGGTCAAAAAAAAAAAAAAAAGAACAAGGAAAAAAAAAGAGAACTCTGCATCTTTGATAGCATGCAGCCTTTTGTAAATAAAACCATAAATTTCTCTGGGCTTTAGTGGTTGTAGTATGCTCTTAGCACCTACAAGGTAGAGAAAGGAAGTGAATCCTCTTCTTTCTCCTCTTAAATGGATAAGCTCTGTTTTTTAAAAAAATATTGATTTCTGTAATTCTAAATATATAATACATTCAGGAGATTTTAATCAGCATAGAATCAGTAGGCTGATGTGGAGAATTGTGAATACCATGAGCACTAATTTCACTTCTTTTTCAGAAAACATCATCCAGGCATTAATTAAGTCTTTAATTAGGCATCCTATTAAATTTTGCTTTAGAAACGTTAAAGGCCTGGCAAACATACTCTGTCAAATCAATGTGAGTCTTTTCATTGATTTCCATGGGATTTGGACAAGTCACAAAGGAGCTGATTAGATCTTTTTAAGGGGTGACAAAAAATTAGAATCCAGTTATCTGACCTACCCCCAACTTTCCTTTCCCTTTCAGTCTTTGATGGTCAGAGAACATGCTGTGAGAAAAGAAAGGCTGAAGTACAAATATGATGTCCAGAGCAGTAGCTTAATGGTTCAGTTTGTCTGGGCAGGTTCTGTTGTCATTAGGTAAGAAATTTAAACGGTAATTCACAGCATGGAGACAAACTCAGGTAGCCATCACTATATATTTTGGATTTTCGGCTTAATAGCAAAGGTGAAGGACCAGAATTGAGGTGGTCTAAGGACAGGCCTTCCTAAAGATAAAAGGAACAAGCAACCTGCAAACAGTAACTTGCGAAATTATTTATAGATATAATTTACAACCAACCTTCAGAAATGCAGCCTTGCAATAATGAAATGGGATTATTCATAGAGCAAAAGTTTTACGGTAAGGTCAGAGCTGAAATATGGAAATAATTTATTCCGTGGTTTTACAAGGTCCTAGAACACCTTAAAGTATAAATTCACACTGCCTCACATGGGTATTGGGTGGAGCTGCCACTTTCACTGCCTTTTTCCCAGAAATTTGTCCTGGTCCTGTGGAGGAATGGGAGCTGTGAGAGCTGGGCATGGGCGTGGTGCTCATGCCCACTCCTGAGGGTTTTGCTGAGGATTTTCAGACCCCTGGAACACATCCTTGCACTACAGCTCTTACCAAGCCTTGTGATTATTGTCTCATAAACCTTGAGGCCTAGGCTAATAAAAGTTTTTATAAGAACTTTCAAAAACCTCTGGAAGTTGGGCCAATGTTCTGCGGGATGTATTTTGTACCTCACATTCCTGTTATCAGTGAGAAGAGCTGATGGTTAATTAGAGTGAAACACAATCATGGCAGAATTTTTTTGTCATCTACATCTACCATACTGGTCTTCCTTTCACCTATACTTTCAAAAGTCTATTTATATAGTCTCCAAAATAATCAATCAAACTTTCATCCTATAATGTGCCTTAATAATAGGTTTAATATTCTTGTCTGCTTCATTAGATAAATTAAACAGTTTGGGAAAATAATTAACTACATTAGGAAATGTAAAAAAATTTTTTTCTATTTTGCTTTCAGAGGGCATGATGCCATTTTAAAGTCAATTATGGTAAAGGTCTAACAACTTGTCCACAATATGAAGCTTCTGAGATGTGGAGCATAGAAGTAACAGCAGAAATTAATCTCTGATTCATCACTGAATTATTTGATACAGCAAATATCCAGCTTCAATCAAAAGAAACAAGTGAGCTTCATAAAATGTTCCTTTGTAGGTAAGATAGTTAATTTATTGAATTCTTTTTATCATTTTAGAGAAAGAGAAACTGAAAATTTCAGTTGTGTTGAAGCTGAAAAAGATCTGGTTCTGCCATTCCATTTGCATGTAAAGGTAGATGGTGGTTTTGCTTGTTTAAGTAGCTGTGATTTCTCATTACAATAAATGATTGTAATGGGATCAAAAGTATCAGACAGTTGGCAACTTTCTCTTGCACCTTGTCCACTCTTGCGTCCAGAATTTCAGTGAATTGTTGTGTTAATATCAAGGGATGACCCAGTCACGGGGGTTTCAGTGGTCAGGCCATGTTCAAATGAAACTGGCAGGTCTGATGCTCAGCTGTCTCTACCTTCTGTCCCTGTTATCTGGCTTTGGAAAATTATTACAATTCTGTGTAGCTAGCAAAGAGCATAATTTTTATAAGTGTTTTTCCATCTCCATTAAGCAGTGAAAAGCCAAGCAAGAGTAATTTTGACAAAGGAAATTTTACTCCTTTTTAGTTTCTTCTTACTTTTTCCTGAACCTGGCCTGGGTTGAGGGATAGGCCAAGGTATTTGACATATCCTCAACAACTTCCTTTGCTCAGATATTTAGCAACTTTCTGTAATTAAACAATGTCCTTGCTTTTTCAAGCAGTTTAAACTGCACATATACAGCAGCCATGGGGAATTTAAATGCCAAAATACATTAAAGGGAAGGGTGTCTGCAGTTTTGGATGTCTCTGCATAGACTGAGTGGGCTGAAATGACCAGTACCGTGAAAATAGATCACTTGGAAATATCCAAATAAGGCTTTCTGACAAGATTCTGTTGTAATAGATTATTAAGAGAATAGCTACAGAAATAAGGGTTTGTCTCCTTTTTCTATTTCCTGGAGGAAGGTGAAAGGAGAGGAAAGGAGAGAAGATCTAAAGCCAAATACTATAACTTTATTGACTTAATTGAAATTGCTGCCAAAATCACCTGATGGAAGGAAGACTTGAATCTGTCTCAAAGTAACTGCTTCACTTTCATTGCATTAAAAATATAATAGGAAGTCATGACTTTTTCCTTTTTTTGAGAATTTATAAAGGAAAGCAGCCCTTTAGCTGCTTACACAGTGATTTAGATAACTTTGCCATTGCACTGGGTCTCCTCAGATATTTGGCATGTTTAATGATTTTTTCAGACATTTCATTTCCTTTGTAAGTGCCAATTATCAATCTGTGATAATGAAGGATGGTTTAACGTGAACTGTCAAGGAAGTTTATAAAATTATCATGTCAACACTGTACTCTTCCAGCAGAGTTAGAGAAGGATTACAAGAAAATGATATTGTCATTTAATTAAACAGGGTGTACATTAATATTTCATTATTACTCTTTACTTATTTTTCATCCTGACAAGTCCTAGCTATCATTTTGTGGAGCCATCAGTTGTGCCTGGTGATGGACAACTCCTTAGACGGCCTAAAAACTTCAGGCATTATATTGGAGGGGGGCCGTATGTGGTGGAATTGAATTTTTTTCACCCTCCTCATGCTCCTCTAATGCGACATCAAACAAGATTTCAGTCACAGCTGACTGTGCAAATATTTCAGATGTGGTTTCCTGTTCTTGCCTCTTCAGCCATCAATGGAAGGAGTGCCCATAAACCAACATTTTTTGAGGTGTAGTCTCAAACTCTCTGTATGTTCTGGGCTCCAATGTGTACAGGCTCAGATTAACTCACTGGTGCTAATCCAAATTTCCACCACTACAGAAAAACTCCTTTTGCACCTAGCTGTATAATTTAGATCAAGAAAATGAATGTGTCTTTCTAGTAGTGTTGATAGGTCTTTGGCAATGCTAATTAATGAGCATTCGGGTTTCCCTCTAGTAAAAAACAGATTTGTTCTAGACTCTTTAGGAAGATTTTTGACTTCTCTTGTGGCTACCCTCAATTACTCTCTTTTCTTTTGAGATTCATGTCAAAATAAATCCCGTTCTCTCTAGGATACTTAAAGGCTAGTGGAAGTTCTCTGTGTGATGGTTGTGTTACCTCACAATCCAACTAAATAATCACTGTCCAGGATTTTGCTTTTTTAAGTAATCTCACTCCTACAAGTGCCTTACTTAAATTTATTGCTTGGCAGATTTTGTCTCTGCCAAACTCTGGTCATTGTGAAAATGGTTTTTATGCAATGTGTCTCTCACTTTCCTTGAGGAGGTGCAGGTATCTTCCTAAATTTCTCAAAAGGAGTTGTAAAATTCTCTTATGGTAAAAACAGACAGTCCAAAATGGCCACAGTGCTGAAAACTAGAAAGATGTTCAAAGACAGTCAGTGACAGCCCCTTCTTTAAGACCTTTCAAACAAACAAACAATTCAGAAGTGTACACAGCTCAAGGAGGCTTTGATGTTATTCAGAATAAACCAGCATGGCAAAGATGGGAAGGGGCTCACGAAAGTGTTGTCAAGTATTGGAACAGCCAACCTGGAGAATTGGTGGAGTCGCCATCCCTGGAGGGATTTAAAAATGTATAGATGTGGCACTTGGAACATGGATTAGTGGTGGACTTGGCAGTTCTGGGTTAAATTTGAACCTGATGGTCTTGGAGCTTCTTTCCAACCTCAGTGATTCTACGTTGAGCATTTATTTGCTGGAGCTTTGAAGGATCGAGCACTGAGCCAAGCTTTGGTTCTGGGCAAGATACTGAAGCACACAAAGCTGTGAGTACTCTTACAGAAGTTTTCTTTTCCTGGGATATGCAGATTGCTTGGTTGAAGGACTTCCCTCCTTGCTTGAAAGAAAAGAAATTTGATTGGAGACTGTAAATGCTTGGCACCTCTATAAAATAGACCATGTGCATCTCTTCAGTGCCAGAGAGGGGTGCACATATCAGTTCCCCTTATTTAAAAGGCCATTTACATCTGGCATAATTTGGCCTTCAATTTTTAATTAATTTTACACTGGAGATTTTGTAAAGTTATGCAAGCAAGGAGAAAGTGATCTGTTCTTGCTACAAACCTAATATATGTATCATTACACGTACCTAGCAAAAATTAGTAGAAGTGATTAGAATCATAGGATAATTTGGGTTGGAAGGAACCTCAGGAGGTCAGCTAGTCCAACCTTCTGCTTCAAGCAGGGTCAGTTATCAAATTAATGTGCTTCCACATTTTTGGTGGGGTTTATGGTTCCCAGCGGATCACAGGTTAATTCCAGCAAAGGGATAATCTCACCAAGTGTCAGTCATTTCTTTAGAAACTCAGCTATTATCACTTTTATATGCTTTTAATTCATGGGTTACCAATGGGAGCTCAGTAATGTATAGTGACAATTCTGTAGTCCTTTAAAACGCTACACTTATTATTATACTACCTTCCAACTTTCCTCATCGTTCCAACAAGTGCTAGAAATACTATTGTTATGATAAGTTATGGATCCCCAATGGAGGCATTTAATTTCATGGTATGTTAAAGGCTATAACAGCCTATTAAAACAGGGGTGGAAAATCTTACTTTAAAAAAAAAAAAGAAAAAGGCGGAATGAAATGCTTAGTGGCACTTCTCCAAGAGAGACATTTTTCAAACCCCAAGTCATAGAGATAGGATTTTTTTGAAGTAATACATTCTTCCAGGGCTAACAATGAGAATGGTGTGGCCAACCTTTTCAGCAAACACTGCCTACCATTTCTAATTCAAAAGAGCTACCAGTGGCAGCAGAACAGAGACTAAGCTAATACTGAAGTATGCATATGATTTTCCTTTCATTATTCTTACTAAAATAACCAAGGAATTAGGACAATTAACAATTCTGCTCATGTGTGTGATTATAATATCAGTGCACAAACCTGTGAAAGCTTGCTCAGTGCTTAAATTTGTTCACATAAATAGTCCCCTTGGCTTGAAAGCAAGGATGAGGCCCCAGTGTTTGTGCTGGCCTTTTGGAAGTTTTCAAAATGCAGTTATCCCTGTGTGAACCTTGAACAGCACTTGTAGGCTTGACTGAGAATCTGAAAATGCGTCCCCATGCCAATAGAAGTGGCAGAGCACAGCTGCTTGCTTTTCAGCTCCAAAACCTTTGGGTTTTGTTTGCAGCTGTCTGTCATAAGCACTTGCTTTGGAGAATGTAAATAACCAAAGATGAAAGGTGATTTTTGTATAAGGGGGAATAAGTAAATAGATGAAACCTTTCGTAAACTCACTGCTCTGTTCAGTTGTCCGAGTCCCTGTTTTAGTGCCACTTGTAGCCAAGCAGAACCTTTCCACTGGCTTTAGCAGAACCTGTGCTGATCCCTGGAACTGCAGCTCTAAGTGCAAATGAAGACTCCACAGAACTAACAGAGCTGAAGGATTCAGGAATTTGGAGTAGGATTAAATATTAATTTCTGCCTGGTTGGTGTCACCCAGGACTTAGTCACAGAGGGCATTAAAGAACAGGCTAAAATAAAAACATAAACCCACAGCCTAAAAGTCACTGAAGTCCTTCACTCTCCCTTCCCCAGGAGTACAATTCCATTGTCTTTTATTACTCATATATCATAGTATCACCAAATATGGCCTGAACACTTGACAGTCTGGAGCCACATACAATCCACAATTGAAAAATGTCAGATAAAATTACAAACTGATGCAGAGGGGAGCTGGAGAAAGCAGAGAGGTGAAATTCACAGCTGTCAATCACATGAAGTTGTCACCTGTATAGTTTTTTTAACAACCCCATGATGTCTTGGGAGTATTACAGAGAGAAACAACAGTTTGCAGTGGTCTGGGGAGTTGAGGAGTCTTGCAGAGCAGGGTCTTTCCACGGGAGTTGCTCAGAAAGTTGTAAGGAAATTCAAAAGATGGGTGTGTGGCAGCCAGCAGAGAACATTGAGCTAAAGTAGAAAGAAAGGCTTTGGTCACCATCATTCCATGGTAATAGTAAGGGCCCGGAATATGAGGGCAAACAGCCTCAATTTGGAACAACTCAGAGCCAAAGTTTCAGTAGTTCAGGTGGGAAATAATTTGCTGCTTTATCAGTGAAGGAGCTGTATGTACAGAGGGAATGTGGGGCTATGAATTGGAGACAGAATGATTTAGTACAGCAGGATTCTTTTGAGAATATAATGAGCTTCTGCCCCTAAATTAAAACTTTTCTTTAAAGATTTTGAATCCAAAAATAACTATCAGGGGAGTTTCACAGAAGCATTAATTACTTTCATTCCTAAATCTGACGGTGATCCAAATTCATGTTCCAACTACCTTACTTTTTGCCTTATAAATTAAGGTTGCAGAGCTAAATTATTGGCTTCAAGGACTGCAAAGGCAATTTTCTACATCATATCTCATTCCCAAGTTGAATGTTATACGTAGATTATGCACAAACAATGCTGAAAACCTTTATAGCAATATCCCTTGAGCCAGTAAACTCTTTGTCTACTAAACAGAATTTCCTAACGACAGTGTGGAAGTGTGTGACTGCCTACAGTGGGATTGTCTTTTCCCTAACCCCCCAGTGCTCTGTCTTTGGTCCATATTTGATACAAGTATTTCTCTCCTCTTTTATAAGCCCCCAGGTACTATGATTTTATGAGTGGTATTTCCTTGAGGTCCTTAATTATCCTCTTTCTTCTGGCTTTGCAAAGTGTTTTTTGCTTAATGACATAGACAGATTCATATAAGTCATAGAGGTGCCCTTCAGATGAATCTTCTGCTTCACTTATCACTAGCTTGGATTGGTTTTTTTTGTTGGGCTGGGAAAACGTTGGTTGCCTGTGAGGCTTTTGTTCAAGTAACACAAGGAATTGGTATTCCATAATTCAAGACAGATTCTGCATCTGTTTTACCCACATGCTGCTTAACCCTGCTACTGTTGGAAATAAGAGCATTTTCCTCAGACCAGGATTACACCTGGGGACAGCTGAAGTTGCTTCCTCCCCGTGTAAGATTTAAAAACTCCCTTGCTTATGCGTGTCCTAAAATTTCACTACAGAAGTCTATCCATCTTCCACGTGTTTCTTTGACGTGCTAAATTCCTCTTTAAATGCTACTCTCAGTTCAAGGGTAGGGACAAGGAAGCTACACATAGCAACAACAGGATGCTAAGGGTGGCATCCAGGAATACAGTCTTAATTTTTGTGTGTGTTTAGATAGTGAAGGATAAACTCTGTGCTTTTTTCTGGGATTTCTGTACTGGTGTGATGGTTGCAGGTCACCTGAGCACCACGCTGAGGCCTCCACCTGAGCTGGCCATGTGTGTCCTCTGTCCCTGAGTCTGCTTAAAGCCGTACCTGAATGAGCGATTTTTATCATCTTTTTTCTCTTTAAATGCATCTACTCCCTTTCTTTTGTTAGATTTTGGCACTGTACAAATATAATTGAAATATCACAGACCTAAAAGGCCTGTGAACAGACAGCAGCAGTGTCTTGGCACAGCTCAGCTTGGCGCAGCCCCGGCTGGGCTCTTTGTGCAGGCGTAGGGCTGAGAAACAAATCCTCTTTCCAGAAACTAAAGTTTGGGTTTAGCTGGGCTGTGGGTGAGCACAGACATCAAAGCAAGGGTTGTTTGCTGCTGTTTGTGATATGGGGGTTTTAAGCCATTTCCCAGCTCCTCCATCTGCACACGGAGAGAGGGTCCTTGGTTTTCTGCTTCCGTTGTATCAGCAGTGGGGAACAGACTCTGGATTTTGTCATTCATCTGACTGATGCTGGAACAAAAGTCGAATTTAACAGATTCCACTCTCCCTCAGACTGCTGGTGCTCTCTGAGAGCTGTATCCCTGTTTTCCTGTAAATACAGCAGTATAAAATCAGTGTTACTGGTTGGCCTCCTGGCATAGCATCTTTCTCCCAAAAATGTGTGCTTCAAAACAAGACACTGAAGAAAAATCCTCTCATTCTACACTGGCCATATTTTGAAACTTCCAAGGTTATTTTGCAGTCCAGAAGCGTTTAAATCCTACTTCAGTAATTAACTTCCATTGAAATAACTGGATCATGGAGTAAGTTGAAAATGTGGCTTATATTTTTAAGTAGATATTTTTTAGGTGACACAGTGGAGTTAAGGGTGTAACAGGAAACATATCCTGTAGCCTTCACTTTTGGTTTTGTATGCACTTATGAAAACATTTAATATTTAAGGTTTAAGATGAATGCACATGTTTCTCTGTAATCTGGGCCCACTCTGAAAAGCCCCAGAAACTGGGACACCTGAAAGGTGTAATTGTTTAGCACAATAAAGCCAAGATATGCACATGACTCGAGGCCATCAAAATATATGGAACTAGAAGAATGAAATCCTCCTTGTTTCAATACAAATTTTTTTCCCCAGTGATCTTAGTAAGGGAAGCTGCTGACAGCCTGTTTCCCAAATTGTGCCTGAGCCTGCAAGCTCTCCTGGCCTTTAAAATCTGACTTTTCTTGTATTTTAACCAACTCATCACACTTTCTGGCATTTTTCTGCTTTGGAATGTAAATATGGTGTGGCAGAGCTGCAGATTTTGTACTGCAGCGTTGTACTTGTTTGGGAACCAATGAGAAGGGGAAATAACCTGGGATCTTTTGCAGGGAAATAGGGAGAGACTTGTTTACCAGATCTCACATTTCTGGCAAACAGCTGGCTGCAGTTTTAATAATGAGCTGCCCATAATTGGAATGTATTTAATCCAAGTTAACACACATGCACTAAACTTGCTAATTGGGAATTTCTTTTTATAAGCACATTATTCTTGCTTTTTCAAGTAATGTTAGCGTGCTGATACAGCAGAGAGAGTGCACCTCGCTCCACGACTGCAGCGAGCAGGCCCCAGTGCATGGTAATTTTTGAAGAAAACATATGGTAGGAGTAATGGCTGAAGTCTGTAGACAGCTTGCCTAAATTACAGTGCATCCATTGAAACCAGGACACATGCTAAGCTGCTGAAAGCAAAGAGATGTCATTAAAAAATGATTCATATACCTTTGCTTTAATGAGTCCTCACACTTGAGGATTGCCAATTGCCTGATCAATAGCTTCACTGCAGCACAAGGCAAAATTCCTTCTACAAGTGAAATATTTCCATTACAGAAGTCTGGAACTTCAGCATATACACTTTTGCCTTGAAGGAATTTGAAAATAATAATTTATTTTTTTATATTTCTGAAACCTGCCTATATTTGAATCTAGTAAATAAACAATCATGCACTGCCATATGGAGCAATTTCATAACAGCACATGGTGAGGCTCTAATGAGTTTTACCATACTGTGCCTGACAGGTGAATTTTCAGCTTTGATTACAGGAGGCCAAAAATAATTCATCCAGGCCAATAAAGTTTGATTTAGATAAGACTCGATTATTTTTGCTATCAGCCATTAAGAACTGTTCTATCCTCATTTTCATTTTCAGGCACATAGCCTGGCAACAAGCAATAATGGATATTTATTGGGCTATCAAATCTACAGAGACTTGTTTACTTATCCTAGTACTGCAATTGTCAATATTCTCTAGTCCACTGACTGCTATCTTTAAAAGATGTCATGTGTAGGAGTTGTTCTCAAGCTCAACTCTTAAACTTTAAAAAGATGCTTTGAAGTTATTATTAGCAGTGCAGTGCCTGGAGACCCCATTATGCCAGGCAGGTACAAACAGAGCGAGAGACAGACCTGGCAGAGGAAACGTGGGGGCAGCTTTTGTGCCTTTTTGAAGAGCCTGAGCATCTCCAGTGCACGTGGGGGCTGCTCTGAGCTCAGGGCAGCCCGGGGTGTTGCAATGACGGACACGGCCCGGGGAGGAAGGAGAGAACCGAACTCCAGAGGGACTCGATAGAAAAGCCCATCTTTATTTACATACAGAAGAGTTTTATACTCTGAGTTATAGAAAAGCCATTGGATCTTAGCTGCCCACCTACCAGGGCTATTGGCTAGATCCTGAAAACACACATTTCCTAAACAGACCTTGGTCCTGCAATAACCACATCCAAAAACATTTAACAGGTGCAAGATAGACAAATTATTTACAAAAGCTCGCTAGCTGTTTTGCAGCTAGCTCCGTGAGAAAGTGAGAATGCTCACAGACACAGGCAGATATTGAAAAAACTCTCTGCCACCAAGCTTTCAGTGTCCACACCAGGGCACACCCCAGTGCTGCAGGATGGGTGCTGCCCTGCTCAGGGGGAGCAGAGCTCAGCCTCCTGCAGCACAGCATAGCCTGGAACAGACACACAGAGGAAGGCTGAGAAATGTTGTGTTGAGCCCCTGTACAAGCTGCTGGTAGCTCAGATCCACCCTCACCTCATGAAGCTGAATAATGGCCCTGGAGCCTTGTTACACCCCAGGTCCTTGCCTGCAGGGGTTAATCTCAAGGTTCTGTTACTGTGCTTTAGCACAGAGGAGAAATCCCCACCAGATATTCTCAAGAGGTGAAAAATCACACAAAAGTTTACTGGCAAAAATATAGAAAATTAAGGAAATTCTGGTGATGTGACCAAGGCAAAGTCACACATTTAATTTTAGTGAAGCAAATAAATAATTTGTTTATTCCATTTTTCCACCACACTGATATACACGTGTCAGCATACTGCTTTGGTTTTCCAGCAGACCAGGACATTGAATTATTCACATGAGGATATGCAAAAGATGTGTGTTATGCAGCTCCCACAGCTGCACGAATAAGTAACTGTGCTGAAGCTCTTGCCTTAAAACTTGCAAGTTTCTTCCATGGTGGTTCCCAAAATAGCTTGGTGTTCATTGAAGGTGGTACGACTCAAAATTCTAGTTTCACCTCAGTACTGACTACTGGTTTTTAGATATGCCAGATGAGAAGGCACACTGGATACCATCTTGATCTCTCAGAGGCCCTTTGTTCCCATTGCTTTATCCTGCACTATTCTTCTCCTCCTTCCCCTTATGTTCAACAGGTGAAAAATGAGCATTTATGCCTTCTCACTAAACTGGCAAATACGCAGCCATGCCATTCCTGCATAGCGTGTGACATTTCATACAAGGCTTTATCTCTGACCTTTCTTTTCTTACCCTTGGTTCAATTTCTTTCCGCCCTGGGCTTTGAGACAATGAAAGATAATTATGACTCCTGTAAGGCCCTTTGGGGGGTTTGGCTCTTCACATGCATCTACACAAAAAAAAGTGACCTTAAGGTTTTTGTTCAACAGGTGCCCTCTATCAAACTTCATTTCCTTTTTCTTCGTGTTTCAGCAGAAATTTTAATTTTGTCTTGAGGGAGAGTTATGTAAGAATTCAGTATGAGTAAAAATTGTATCAAGTGAATTTCTTATTTATTATTTTTTAGGGAATAATAATCTTGGGATTACTGCTCATGGAACTCAGAAATCTCCGCCCAAAATTTGGATTACCTTTGAATCCCAAAGTGGAAATCTAATTTGCAAATACATTCCCAAAGACGGGGAGGTTCAGCAGATCTTTTAGGATCCCTATTTAACAATTAAATAGAAGGGGCTTCCAATGATTTCCGGAGTTATGAGAATGACTTGGCTGCTCATTTGGAAGTATCACCAGTGGCTTGCAAATAGTTTTTCTTTGTGTTCGTGAGCTGTGTTGCAGCCTGGTGTCCCACTTCAGGACTGAAAACTCAGAACAAGCAAGGAGCTATGAAATTAAAGCAGCATATAACTGAGCCAATCTTAGGTAGTATCTCTGAAGTAATTAAGAATGGAGCAACACAGTGATCAAATCAAGGTTGCAATTAAAACTGAATCAACAGATCAATGGGTTCAAATGAGCAAATCATCATATTAATATAGCAGGTAATCAGGTAGAATTAAGTGGTTGACACTGGTGGGAATTTCTGCTAGTTTGAGACTTAAATTGCAGGGAGAGATGGGGAAGAACCTATTTTCTTTTAGTCTGAGATTTGATAGTGGTGATCATTGACCAAAGAAAGAACAACATGCATGATCTTTCTGATACTGTTTAGTCCCTTCTTTACCAAATCTTTGGGAATGCCCATCCCAGAAATCTTCCCCATGCTATAAACTTAGAAAAGGTACTTTGTTAGTCTCAAAAATTATTAGAGGCATACAGAGAGTGCAGTAATGCAAGAATTGTCTCCTTAGGTAAGAATAACAAGATCTTTTTACATTTTATTGTCATAAATTCTCTTCCTGGCTGTTGTATCTTCCCAGACTCAACTAGAATGTGGGCATTCTCTACAATTCTCCAAAATTATTTTGCCATATAGGTTAATTTCAAGATTAATTCACTCTTTTTTTCACTGATATAAAATAACTACAAGCAGAGGTTATAAACACAGAGGTAATTCATATGTGCCTGTTTAGTATGATAAACTTGTTTTGCCTTTCCTGTGTTAAGAGGGATGGCCTTTTGGAAAGACTGTAAAATTATTATGGGAAAAAGAGATAGTTTTAAATTCAGCATGATCTGGGGAGTTGGGCTATGCTTCTCCAGTCCAAATTGATGCCTACAAATCTTGCCATCTTAATTCAGAGAACAGATGCAACACAGGTCAATTTAATTTCATTACTGTCAAAAGGTCTTCTGAAAAGATTATAATGTTTGCAAGCCACTGCCCGCTGCAAGGTGATGCCATGGGAGGAGAGTTCAGTGGGGACCACATGCTGGAGTGAAATTAATTAACCCTTGTCAGCAATGGAGAGTTAAAAGCAGGCCCATAACTCCTTCGATCACTCACCACAGGCAAAGTAGTGAGCAGTTTAAATTTCTTACCCTGGTAAGAATCAAACTGTAAAAAGTTAAATGAGTAGTTTGTTTGAAATTGGTGGACATTGCAGCAAAAAAAGGAAGGACTGAATAAGTAAGAGTAGGCATATTTTTATTTTCTCTTTTATGGTAAGTGCTTACTAAGCTTAAGCTAACAGAAATGCAACTGCAGCACTGGATTGCCCATGATATCTAATTTTCGAACAGACATAAATACTAGAGAACAACTTGTCATTTTAAAAGGGTAAACAGAAAAATCATATAAATTAAGTGACATTTAAGAAGTTCAGGGTTTATATCACAACCACCAGGGAAATCAGACCTAAGGAAGAAATGTTTCTTTAGAGCATTGATGTAATCAGACTTGGAAAAGAGATTTTTTTTTTCCCCCTAAATGATTGTCCAAATAATTTAGAAGCATAATTTTGGACTCAGATTGTCACAAAGGATTAACTGTTTCTTTTTAATTATGGACCCTGCATTTGGAATTCATTTTTAAGTTGATTGAAAATTAGTTCACTAAAGCGGTAAAAGGCTAAATGCAATCAAGTGCCTGTAAGAAATAAAAAGCCCCACTGAGGCCCTGGTTTATTGAAAACAGGAGAAATGATGGTACAGAAGCAAAGATTTGGGGTCCTTACCTAAGTGTTTGTAAGGCCAGCAGAGCCTGCAATGGGAGAGAGGAACACTTTGATCACCTGCTGAGGTCCATCCAGAACATTTGCTGTGAGGCTCAGTCTGTCAAATGTTAATGGATATCTCTGCAAAAAAAGCCTGCCTCGCTCTGGAGAGGACCTTGAGGTGATGAGTTAAGCGCCATGGTGTTGTCTGTGACTAACTGGGAAATATATTGAATTGTTCAAAGATGCTCAAGGCCAGGCTCTGCTTAGGCTGGTTGGGCTGGGACTTGAAGAGAGAAAAGGGAGTTTTGCACTGGGCCTTTGAGAGGATGAGAGTAGCAGGAGAGCCTGCCCTGCAGTGATTTGGGCGCTAATTGCACCCTTGGTGACAGGCAGCCCGTGTGAGGTGGAACATCCTGGGCTGCAGCCAGGCTGCTGCTCTCCCTGAGCCCAGGTCAGGCCTGCCTAAAACACACGCCTGTCCTAGGAATGCCAACGAACAGAGCTCTTGCTGTGGCTGCCCTGTGGTCAGTGGTCAGTGTAGGAGCAGTCGGGCACCCTCCAGCACAGCTCGCTCCTGCAGCAGCTGCTCTCCCATGGTACAAGTGCTGCTTCCTTCTCAGGCTGCACTCGGCTGCTGCCGTATCAGTGAGCAGGTGATGAGAAGAGCAAGCCAGGGGAAAGGTCACCTCCCACACTGTCACAGCACATCAAAGAGCCAGCTGATATTTCCAGCCCACACGTGCAGGAACTCGCCGTGCTTATCGCGGAACAGAGCTGCGCGCAGCAGGCAGCGGGCAGGGCCCGTCCTCGCCGCAGCATTCATCATGTTAGGAAATGACCTTTGGAGGAGCAAGTTCCCAAACACCAGGGTTGGCCACAACTTTCCAATCTGTGCAGCCACGAGGCAGCTGTAGTGCAGTGCTGCGCCAGCTTGCTCAGCCCAAACAGGACCAGGGCCCGACCTCGACACAGCACGTGACCCGTCCTTTGCTGTATTATCCAATTAGTCAGAGTCATTAATTCGTCTCTTTAAGGTCTTGTTCTAACAGGAGACAGTCTTATTGCCAAGATAATCCCTAACATTTTACAAACATAGCATTATAGACAGCTCTGATGAAAGGCAACCTCAAGGGGGCTGGCTAATCCTCCCCTATCCTAAGGCAGGATCAGCAAGACATTTAAGCTTTTCATGAAAGATATTTATTTAACCCATCTTTAAAGAGAACCTGTAATTCTGGGGAGAGGCCTGGGTTACAAACCCTGTCCTTTATTCTGTCTTCCTGTACAGCTTCTTTTTTGGTTTGGTTGTTTTGTAGAGGGGTTTTTTTGACTCATTTCATCCATCAAATGTTTGGTTGCAGGTGGTAGAAAGAATATCTTTATGTTACCTGTAAGTTAGTTATTCCTGTATAACTTAATAAATGATTAGTCAGTGGCTTAGAGTTCTTTAATTAATAAACTTAGGCAATCTGTAGGAAGATCCACTGATATACTAGATGCTGTCTGTATATGTACTATTCTGATCCATCTTATATACGTAACATTTCACTTAGAAATCAAGTCACACCCACATTTAAAAGAATCAGTACTCAAAAAGAAAGTCTTTAACTCAAAGACTTTCCATTCAAAATTGTTTTCATGATTTCTTTTTTTTTTAATAAAAGCAAAAAATGTGCCTCTATTTTGTAGACTGCTGTCTGAAAACCAGGCTGCTCTTCTGCTTTTCTCAGAGGTATTTTACACAAAGATTTCACGCAGCAGCTATATCATGATGTTTGGGAAGTAGAGCTATGATCTTTTCTGGTCCTTGTTTGCTTTTTACCAGCGACATCTCTAACTTAGAAGATTTGTAGCACTTTCATATACAAAATTATTATTATGTCAGCAGAGAAAGTGCAATTTTTCCTGCCCTAAAGGGTTTCATAAAATGTTATGCAAGTGTCTGTTGCAGATGGAGTTGGTAACACTGCTTACTCTTAAGGTAGTCCAGCATTTGGCACTTTCACTTGCCAGGTTTTAATTATTCAAACTAAAAGTTTTTATGCAAATATTTGCTTCAGGCTAAATATTTTAGAGAACTTTCAGGGAAAATAGTTCATCTGCATCCAAGAGTACAGAAATCTGAGAAAGGAGGAGATCAGCTTTACCTCATGATAAACAAAATCTTTAAATGATTTAATTAGAAAGGTTTGTCTTCTCTTTGTTTAAAAATTGGCAGAGAGATTTGCCCTAACATCAGAGATCAGTCTTCTTCAGCTCCTTGAAAATCCAGGACGGGTGTCCAAAAGCCTCGTCCTGACCGTGCTGTGTGGCTGTGCGTTGGGACAGTCCCAGGAACCCCGGCAGCTCCTGCTCCTGCCCCTGGGGGGCTGTGCGGGGCCACGGCCATCCAGCATCTGTTTAATTTGCAAGGGCAGCTCCAGGAGCTCACACTCATCCACATCTGCTCTCTGTCTGCCTTGCAGATATCCATAGGGCCAGAACTGCTCTTTCTTTACTCCAGCCTGCAGCTCCTCTGGTGGGAGTGAGCCCTGTGGTTTATCCAGCACAGCCCAGGGGGCTGAGATGTGCTATTGCCAGGCTTCCAGGTGGCCCTGAGCTGCGTGTGACTGCCAGGGTTTGCTCTGGCTCTTATCTGGGAGCCAGGAGTGTCGCACCACATAAATCAGCGGTTGATATTTTATTTATATAGAGAGAAAAATAAAATTTAAAGTTACTGTAGAAACGCCCAACCCATTTATATTTGGCTGTTACACCTCTGGCTCACCTGACCAACACTCTGCAAGCAAGTGGCAGTGGTATCTTTAACTGGGGTGAAGTCTCTTGGCATTAACTTGCAGAGGGCTCTGGAGAGGACAGGGCAGGGATATGCAGACAAGCACTTGCAGTGGTGTTAAGCCTAACCATGCTCATCTGGTTATTCTAATGTTGAAAATAAAATAAAAGCTCTCTGGATTGAGTCCAGAAAGTGTCTGTGTTGAGCCTGCTGCATCACCAGACTGCAGGGACTGCGCAGGACTTAGCCTGGCAGCTGGAGGAAGCAAATGCACAGACAGTTATGGTGTTAAGCACTGAACCAGAGCACAGGGAGGCAGTGAAACCCTCCCTGCTCAGAGCACTTGATCCCTTGTGATGATAACAGTCTGCTTATTGTTGCCAGACATCTCATCACAGCCAGAGGTAGAAGTCTGTGCGATGTACCCAGGTCTCTGAGACTCCAGCTTGAGGAGTCCTTCTCGCTTGATAGATTTCTGTGATCAGTTATTTCTTGAAATTCAAGGCTATTTTCTCATTATAGATGTGTACACAAACAGCTCGCTCAGGTTGGAAAAGGAACCAGCTACCTGGTGCCTCCAAAGTTTTGCATGCTGGACTGTACAACCTTAATAACCTTCTGAATTATTTATTTTTCAGAACCTCATATAGCTCTCAACTTTTGTATCAAATTGGAACCAAAGGGGGAACCTGGGCAGTAGGACATAGTGGCAATTACCCCCAGTGCTGCTCAACTCTGATGACTTAGATAACCAGGTTTTACTTTAGTGGAGGCTGTACTCACTGGTGCTGCTTTAGAAGATTTTTTTCCAACCTTTGGTTGCACTATTATGCAGAAACACCGTTTCCAAATCCAGGTGTTTGTTGCTGACACACGCTGAACCCCTGGCCCACTTCTAGCACAGCCTTGGGCATCTGGGGCCAGTTCAGACATTCAGTACTTGGGTCCAAATTTATTGTCACTAGACAAAGGACTATCAATTAAGAGCAATTGTGACAGAATAGCAATGTGTAAGTTTTTCTACCTGAGGTGGGATACCAGTGGATTTGGAGGGGAACACGCTGTATCCGTTTTCTTCTTAAACTTGAAAACCAAAAGCAATTATTTTGTAAATCACTGCACATCATTGTACAAATCCTTTTTTTGAAAGGAAATCATGCTGAGAATGCTGTTAAAAAGTTGAGCTGACTGGTGCTGGTTTGACATGCAGGAATTTGACTCCTTGAGAGTCTGGGAGCTGGCATTAGAGCATATGTCTGTACACCTGAAGGATGGGGTTCTAGAGGTTTACTGCTGCTGGGTTGGAAATCCCCAAAATGAGCAAATTTTTTTCTGTTATTCTTCTGTTGCACCCAAAGTGGCTCTGTTTAAAGCTGAGACAAGGAGTTTTCAGGACCAAGTGTTTATGTGGAGAGGGTTTCTGGAACTAAGTTCTGAATCAGAATATGTCTGGTTCTCACAAGGTAAAATTAATTGGATTACTTTAAGTAAATAGGCTTTCAATTTAACTCGGGAGGACTCTGCAATTTGGGTAAACAGTTACAGGGGTGGAGCTCTTTTTTCTTGTAAAAGAAGGTCTGTCTTGTACTATTAAAAGCCAGGAAGCACTTTTCTTACTGTAGAAGTACCTTCCAGAATGTGGGACAGGCTTCGTGCTGCACGGGGAGATAAAGCAAGGAGCTCAGTTTCAATCTATCTGTCTCCACAGTGTAATGTACGTTAGTGTGTGTAATGACTGCAGGGACTGGGGAGACGTGTGATAGAACACACAGCACTGTGCTGTTATCTTGTTTTAATTACATGCAACATTTTTCTTCAAAATGAAGAAAACAATCGAGACAATAATCCGTGAGCAAGCAGATATGTGGATGCAAAAGAGATGCCTCCAGTATTCCTCTGTTGGTAGTACCAGGAAGAAAGGTCATGAAAAGCCCCATAAATAGCCTCTATTACCCAGAAAGCAAGCCTTGGTAAGTGTCTGACAGAGAGATCCCCAGCTCCCAGCAGCCATTAAAGCAGACTTTCACTTTCAGACATTAGAACATAAAGCTCCTTAATGAAGGGAAGATGTTTTTAGTCAAATTGTTTTCCTTTAATATTTGTTTTCTCCACTTGAACAAAATGTATATGACAAATTACTGGCTAAGCTTACAAGAAAGATCATTGTTAAAATGGACAGTTTGAATCAAATTTTTTAACAAAATTCCCATTACTCTATTTAAATGGAAACAATCCAGACATCATTAAAATAAAGCAGGATTCCTTCAGGGAGAAATTATTTCTGGTTTGATTTCTGTCAAAATGACTTTGACTTTCAGAATACTTTTACAAAATGTTTTCCTGAGGCTTTGTCTTTGTGAAGGGTTTTTAAACAAAGGAACTATTTGCCACTAAACAGAAGTAATCTGATAAAAGATTGAATTCAAATTAAATGTGCTGATTTTTTAATGGAAGAGGTTCTTTATTATTTTATTTTGTTTTAAGACATGTCACCTAATCAGCACATAAATCTTCATAGAATTCATCTGACAACCTCATTAATTTCCTGTGAATATTGCAGTGCAAAGAAAAGACCATAATTTCATGAAGGTAATTTATTCTAAAATCAGGTGGCTCATATTTTTATTTCTGCGAGTTTGTGTTTTAATGAAGCTAATCTCAGTCATAAACACATCTTGTGGCCACAACATGGCTGTATTCTGATTCTGGAGAAGGGCTGATCCTGCTCCCTCTGGCACAGCTGTAAATCAGGATTAACCCCAGTGAGGGCACGGGCAGGTATGAACAAAGGTAACCTGGATGGAACACACCTCAGGGGGCTTTAACAGCTGCATTTATGGCACTTTGTAGCAAAAGTGGTGTAAAGGACCCTAAATATTAACATGGAACAATGTGTCTGGTAATGCCGTGGTGTTAGAGCAGCAAAAACTTAAACTGAGGCAACCTTGAGTCAGGTTTCCTATGGATACCAAAGCTCTTGCTTTTCCCCAGCCTCTCCTGCTTAATTTCAAGTTCATTCATTCGAACTCCATCCAGTGCCTGGAAAAGGTGAATTTTCTGCAGAAAAGCACATTGTCTAGGGACGTATTTTCAGTGCCTCATTCACTTAAATTTATGCAGCTTGAAACTGAATTTTTCCAGTCATATGAATTGAAGATTTTTTTTCTCCCTTATTTATTCTTTTTTGTTATGCTTTTGTGTTTCAGTTGGTTGTGTCTAGGAGTGAACAGATGTTTCTGTTGTCCCCCAGCTTCTGTGGGCATGAATGTGACAGAGGAGGCTGCTGAGGAGGGGGATCAGGTTCTCCTACTGCCACTCTGAGCTCAGGGTCACACCAGAGCAGCATCCACTGTGGAGATTCTATGGCTTCTCCTTATCTATTCTTTTCTGTCCCACAGTGAAAGTAATAACATTCTGAAATGTAACTCTAGATTTAGGACCAATCATCTGTACAACGCCAGTGTTCTGTAATGGGCTCGACGATGAAGGTGCTTATATAGCATATATAATATTGTTGTTGTAAGTAGAAGATGGGCTGTTGATAAAGCAGTGGAGCTTTGATATAAATTGATATAAGTCACTAAGCACAGGCTATGGAAAAACCCCAGGCTGCTACCAGTAGTGAGCTAAGACTTCAGCAAAGCATGGTTCATCCTACCTCCCTATAGCTTTTGTGTCTTCTTCAAAATTCTGCCCACTTTTCTCTGTTGTCTTTATCTTAATGCTGTTTAAAAGCTTGGTGGTCACAAGTTCTCTGCAACCATTAAAAATAATGAGATACAATTTCAGAGAAGAAGAGGAACAATTTGTGTGCAACTAACTTGAGTTCCAAACAAATGAAAACAGAGCCTGATTCATTGTCAGAAAGTTTCAGAAACTTCGCATGCAGAGTTTACGGAAAACATCTTTCAGATGCGATTTTGAAAATTGCTAATATTTGAAACCAGCTGGTGTAACAAGGTTACTGAGGTGAGGAGAGAACTGCTGCCTGGAGGACATGTATTAGAGAGATCAGGAGATGTTGCAGGCAAGTTTCAATATCAGTAGCTATTTCTTACAGTAATTTCATTGCAACATTGACCACTGAGAACAACCACTCGTCATTTAACCAGTTCTTCAACTTCTTTTCCCCCCACTTTTAATCTTCTTGTGGAGGCAGCTGAATAATACCTTTTTCAAGGTAAGTGTCTGATGTGTTACATCAATCACTAGAATTTCTTCTAAGATCCACATTATACTTTAAACCTTGACCTTAACAGCCATATCAGCATAATAATTTTTAGGTATCTGAAGGATTTAATACTTGATCACGAGAGAAGTTGTTAGGGGCTCTTTTTATGACCCATGGCAGGTAGGAAGACGATTCTGTTGTTCCCCTTTGCATTATCCTCCATCATCAAGAATTTAAAGGCAAATAGCTGTGTTGCATGGGTGCAATCTTAACTGTATGGCAGTGCTTTATTAGGAATAATAACCAGCTTAGGTGAAAGCAGGTAAGCTTTTTCTGGAGAAAGGTGCTTGGTTTCCAGGCCAAGTACAGCATGGAGAGCAGCAATAAAAATTTTGTCTCCTTGCACTTGGTGAGAGAGAGCTGTCTTTAGCAAGTGATTATATTCCAGGCTTCAAAGCCGTTGGATATTTTTTGAGACTTGGAAAGAAAAGTGGAACAATGACTGTTTTGTGGGGTTTTTTTATGGTGGTTTCTGTAACATGACACACTTAGTAGATGGTGACCTACGGAGACTACAGAGCATTTTTCAGGTCTTGATGAGCTTTGATCCTGGACACTTCTTGTACCAGATCCATTGTCCTGCCACTCTTGTGAAGGTGTCTTGCTTTGCAACCATTTTTGAATGTGCAAAGTCAATTAATTTGCAAAGTGTTTTGGTAATGATAAATTAGTCCGATTTCCATTAGGAGAGATCAGAATTCTTTCAACATTTGTGAGGTTTTTATGATTTTACTTTGGGAGGTGGGAAAGGTCTCCAGAAGTTACCATATTTAACCAAGACATTTTACAAACAAAAGGAATTATTTTGAAAAACTGGTAAAGTACCATTTTTGCTTTCCCCATCACAAGGAAAGAAGGTATTATTTAATCATATTTAGTGCCTAAGACATGAAGCTGTAGCTGTAGTAAGCATGGTTCAGTAACAGGGACTGTCAGCTTGGCCTCTGTCGTGCCAGGCCAAGACTCTTTAGTTTCAAGCTGGCTCTACCTAAATGAAGCAGTTTTGGTTTGAGCAAGCTGCAAAATGTGGGTCAAGGCTTGCTCATGCATTCTGTGGGCATCTTTCCATCAGCACTGGGGAGACATGGCCAGGCTGCAGTGCCGTGATCATATTCTAGCAATTGTGATAAATGGATTTGTTTGCAATATTTATACTGCTCTGTGAGGAACAGAGAGGTCTCAATGAAAATGGTCCTGTTTGGCTGCAGGTTAAAATGAATATGTGAGAGGTTGTTAATTCTGGGCTTTGCAGGTTACTAGTTCAGAAATTAATTCTGAAAGTACCACTCAGCTTGACACAGGCCACAGGGTTTTTTTATTTTCTGTGAAAGAGCTCTGGAGTTAGCCCACAATGTTACAGGAGCGTTCAAAATGGATGTTTGAGTAGGGATTTCCATAGCATAAAATGATTCTATCAAAGCATGTGTGGCTATGCACTGCATGTGCTTTATACAAGGAAATGCTTTTCTGTTATTATAATTCCCTCTGCGCTTCCTAGCAAATATTCATTTCACTTGTAGGCTGATCCATTTCCATAAAGCTCCTCTGTCCTTAGCAATCACGTCATGTGACTGTCAGAGTGCCCTGGCTGTGATGAGCCATGGTTTTCCTAGGCTTTATCCTGTCACAACCATAGTAAAGCATCAGACATGCAGAAGCAGATGAGTTGTGAAAAGCAGAAAACCTTTGGCACAGCTTTCTGATTTTAGATTTCAGTGATTAGGGAAATTAGGAAGTGCATTTAGAAAGGCATATTTCTGCACTGGACAAAGGCTTTTTTGTGCTCCAAGACCCTGAGAGGAGTGGAGTGTTCAACAGCATAAACTATTTCATCAAAGGTAATTTGAGAGAGGGATTGATTTGTTTTCACATGCATTTTATAATCAAACTGAATCCTAATTATTCTTCCTATTGACTGCTCCACGGATGCCTTGAGCTGTGCGCAGTACAGCACACTTAGTTCACGCCACTCCTTTATGATCATTTGTACAAAGTAATTGTCTTTGTGACCAAGCTGAGAGCGGGGAGACATTTGGTATGAGCTTTATCTCAGCACGCTCACAGACTGTGGTGGAAACCACAGGATTCCTCAACGCGTTCCATAAATACCACGTCATCCATCCATCAGCTGAATTACAGTGCCCCGCACAAGCTGAGGCAGTCAGCTGACCTGTTTATCTTCTCCCCCCCAACCACCAGCTCTATTCAGTGCAAGCAGAGTTATAGAGAGGGGAAAAAAAAAAAAAAAGCCATTAATAGAAGTGAGGCAGAAGATGATGAATTAAGGGAGCCTCCATTAATTTTTCATTTTGACAGATTATCGTCTGTCAAAAGGCAGAGGAGATGTTCCTCGTACACAGAGCTGGGGAGCTCGCTCTTTGTAACACAGACTTATGTTTTTCGCATGAATTAGGTAGTGGGCATCAAAAGGATGAAAAATTCATGGCAATCTATAATTTACATGCTAGAAGATAAATAATGAACTAAATCCTGTCATTAAATTGGTCTTTCGTTTTTTCTTAATCCCCAGGGTGATGAATCTGATTCTGCAGCAACATTTAGGATAAATTGATTTTTTTTTTTTTTTTTAGTGGGGGGCAAAGCTGTTTAAAATACTTTGTTATAAATAGCTTGAGCAGCACAGTACATTGCCTTAGGCTGAATGATATGCCAGCCTATTAATGTAATAGTACATTAAGATTGACGTTAATTAATGTCAATATTAACATCACCTTTCTAAACCACATTGAGCTACAAAAAAAAGTCATAAATATTGTAGAGTTTGGTTTAATTAACTTTGAGTTTTGTTAAAAAAAAAAGAAAAGCCTGACATATTGGGAAACTTCCTTTATTCAAAAGATATTAAAATGGATAAATGGGCGTTAGGATAAATGGGGGCTTTCTACATCACTTAATGTATGTCAAGGGACACGACCTCATTTCAAACAAGTGTGTATTTTTCAGATAAGACATTAGGGTAAGTGAAGTTTCACTGTGTATAATAAATAATAAAATTACAAGCCTCAAAAGAAAATCTGAACAATTCGAATTGTGTTGTAGGCTGGTCACTGAGGGCTGGTGGATCTGTTCAACTCCCTTTATGTGCTCCTTGTAGAAGGCAGAGGAAAAACCCACATCTCCTGCTGTATGGACCTTACAAATGAGTTTTCTCTTTTTTTTCTTCCTTTAACTCTTTCTTCCTTTTTTCTAGAATGTCATGCAAATACCTCTTTAGAACAATAATATTGTTTATGTAGGTGTACAGAGATAGGCACACTCATAGCTACGGAGCACAAGCCCAGTGAAGCTCAGTTGCTTTCTGTGATCTTGTCTGACCTGATGTTCACAAAGCCATGCAGAGCTCTCCCAGGAGCTGGACTGTTTCTCTACAGCAGTTTCCCTCGCAAATAATGAGGGCCTTGATCTCCAATCCCCAAAATCCTCAGAGTGGCTTAGCCACCAGCACAGGCTGGATCCCTGCTGAAGTCAGTGAGGCTTTACTTGGGTCTGTGTTCCCCTCCCTCCAATGTCAAGAAATAGTGGGACTTTCATCCCACTGACCTGCATTTTGAGGGAGAACACCCCTACTGGATGACCCCTGTTTCAGATGGTCCCTTGTCCCTGTGGTAACTCAGGCACAGAGCTGCAAGAGCAGTGAACACAAGGCCACATCACCCCGTTGAAAAGTCCCAAGGGAATTAATTGAAGTGGGGCAAATCCTGGTTATTGCTGGGTCTGCAGGCGTGCTGTCCCCAGTCCGTCACCCTGTGTTCATCCCTGGGGACTGTCATGTGCTGTGGGATGCAGCTGAGCTCTGCAGGGAGCTAATGTACCATGGTGCTTTTTAACTTGTGTCTGCAGACGTTCTCTTGGCTCCTGGCTGGCAGGAAGTGCCTCGTAATGAGTTGCCATAAAGAAAGCCAAGCTAATGACAGACTGATTTAATGCAAGTTCATACCATTAATTTCTAGGGATTGGTAAATTGAATGAGGTTCCTGAAGAGTATTACAAAAATGTTTCCGTTAATTCCAGCCATTATCTGGAGTAATGAGCAGTAGCTGCTGTGCATGGCCCCTTTCCCATCATGCAGGGTTTGGGATGCTGTACCTGGGGCTGGGAGGATTTCTCTGTGCAGCTCCTACGACCTGCCTGGTGTCACCGAGGTGGGGATGCTGTGCCACAGCAGCCCATTTGCCCCGTGTGGAGGTGGCAGCAGTTCTAGATGTCCCAGGTGTTGAGCGGAGGCTCTGTGGGGAATGTCTGGCTGCCAGGGAGCTGGGAGCTGCCAAAACAAATGTTCCCTTTTTCTCTCAAGGACAGTGGAGACAACCTAGTCCGAATCATCCTATGGAACACGTTTCACTTCTGGGTGTTCGTACAGTCCCAGAACTTGAAATTTCCAGTTCTTTTATGTACTTAGTCTTGCAGAAAACGGGAACAAGAAATAAAATTGTCAAAAGCACTTAGTGTCCAGGAGGGTCTAAACCCGGCAGTGGATCTTAGGCTTGTAAATTATTCTTGTGGCACTGTCACTAACTGCTTAGAAAACCACTCAGAACACTGGATTTTGGGTTTGTTCATAATGTTTTTTTTCACTGTAATGATCAGTCAAGGTACATTGTGTCTCAGCCTGATGTTTACTGACCAAGTATCCGCTGTTTTTTTGGGGATTTATTGAGAGAAAAGGATTTCTTTTGTATGTTCCTGTAGTTCCCAAGCAGACTGGGTACTAAACACTGAACTTCCTCTGCATTCAGCTCCAAACCTTTCCCCAAGCATCACGTTGCTCTCCAAGCATTTGGGAATTTGGGAGACCACATCCTGGGGCTCCCCTTCTGTCCCCTGCTAGCAGTGGAGCTGTTGCCAGAGGCCTTTGGGGCTGTGGAGAGAAGGTTCCAGCAAGTGCCCTCTCCAGCCCAGCCCAGCCCAGCCCAGCCCAGCTGGTGCCAGAGCAGGACCTTTCAGTTGGAAGCCAGCCCCGTTTTTGGTATGTTGAGCCCATCTCAACACCGTGGCTTCCCATGTTCCGAAATCCTCTGGAAAGCTGGGCCAGAGGGGATATTTTGCTGGTTTGCTCCAGCTGCGGATCTGACCAAGCTCTGGATGTGCTGCAGCAGGTTCCCTGCTCTGATTATCCATGCCAGTCATGGCACCACGATGGAACAAGACAGGTAGAACCTCTCCTCGCCGAACAAGGCGTTCTCTAGCTTGTGCTGTCTGTACTCTTGGGACAAAGAGAGGCTGAATTTCACCCCGAGTAAATCAGAAAGATTTTTTTTCAGCCATTGACATGCTCCTGGCCAGGAGGAGGCCGTGTGATATATTTTTAACACATCTGGGCTTTATAGCTTATTTTCTGTAAGAAATGTGTGGGAAATATTGGTGGGCTTTCAGTGCGGATTATGCTTTTGTAGCTGTCCAAATTATCTTGGCCTATTTAAACACATTTAATGCTATTTTAGGCTAGTTGGTATTCACATTGCTCACTGCTTTAAATGTAGCCTTGGGGGCCCTGCGGGCTGGAGCTAGAAATGAGGTTCTCCCTGTGGAAGCCCTGTGGAGTCATATGGTAGATAATGGGATTGATCCAATTTCCATTGAAGTCTGTGGTGGCGGGATTGAGTCCAGAAGTTGATTAAAATTTTGTGCTTGCTCATGAGACTTTGTATGCAATCAATAAGCAGGATGACATGAAATATCAGAAGAAAATTTATGCTACACTTTTTCTGAAAAAAATATATGTGCATTTTTCCAGGACAGCCTCACTGTCCTGTGTATATTCATTGCCTTGGAACCTGTATAAGCACCACATTTAAAACTCATTGATTGATAGATATTTTCTCCTGACTCTCCTTAGAGTCAAATCTATTTGTCACATGGGGCCTATATTTAGATTTACAGGGTAATGGGCAGTTGATGTGGAAGACAACGTCCAGAGCTTTCTCCTTGAATCTGAAAGGAGTGCTACAGTTCAGACCTTTAAAGCTTTTGAAACGTGTCAAACTAATGTCTCCTTTCTCCTGGCCCCTCTTGTTCCCCGCTCTTTTCCCAGTGTTCAACACAGCGAGTCTGAGACATTGTCCTACTATAAATGTACTTTGGGTTTATCTTGTTTTCTATAAATACACACTGAATATTAATGTCCATGGAAATTAATAGTTTTTCCATTTAATCTTCCTTTCATAGCATTGACTTTTCTTCATTAATTTTGTTAAGAGCCTTGAAAAATCGAGTACTTTAAATACTGGCTTCTTTAATTTTTATTTATTGGTTTTTTGGGTTTTTTTTTAATCCTGCATATGAAATCCTTACAATTGTATCAAAAGAATTCCTATTGGATTCCTCAGGGTTTGGCTAATCTTCATTACTTTTCAAAGTTGGGGAAAACCAAAGTCAGCTTGAGTAGGGCAGCATTAGTTCTAACCATGTCTTGGCAAACTACAGGAAAAGAAAAAAAATAACTCCTTCCAATGCTCACTGTGCTTAATTTCTCATAGTGGAGATAAGTTTGAAGTACTTAGTAGGGTTTATGAACTTACTAAGCAAATCTCATTGCTTGTTTGAAAAGCTTTTCTTGAATCCAGAACCCAGAAAAGGTTAAAAAGAGTACTCCAGATGGACATTTCCTTTTTTTTTTTTTTTCTGTTGGGAAGGCATATTTTCTAAATGATAGTGTATGATCAAATACATAAGGTAGTGTTTTGACATGCATTTTTGCATAGTTCTGTATGGCATACAATTTCCCTTTTATTTTTCCTTAAATCAAGCCATGTAACATGTGTTATATGCATCCTTAGAAAAAAGAATTGTAAGATTTAGTAAAAATTGAAAAGTAGGGATTGCATTTCTAGTTTTACTCAATTAGCTGGGAGACTTGGCTGTAAGAAACAGGACTGAGATATATGGTGGTAAGGCTTGAGGGTTTTTTTCCATACAACATGGATAGGTCATAATTTTCTCATCCTGAGAAGAATGAAATTTGATATAATTTTGAATATTGAGGAAATTCACTCCTTTATAGCATCAGTGAATAATGTTTTCAGCAATTTATTCTGGGTTTACATCTAATATACCCACCGCTGGATTTGATGGGGATCTTTGATGGGAATGCAGTTAAGCCAAACTGATTGCTTCTGGAAATGTCAACCTTGTACATTCTTGGGAAATATTTAAATAAATCAGACTGAAGTCTTGCCCTGTGCCTCTCAAAGAAAACCACTATGTGTAGGGACAGATTTCAGGTCTCCATACATTGTCATTGTTTGTAACACGAGAGGATCTTGGAACCAAACCCTTGAAACCAAAGCCCTTGGAACCAAGATCTTGAAACCAAATCAGTTTTCCTCTGTGCTACTGCAGTGCAACGACAGGAGAAAAAAAGAAGAGAAAACAAAGAAAACTCTGTTTGCAGAAAGTGGCTGCTATTTGTAACAAGACTTGATATAAAGGAAAATAACACACAGAGAAAATTTCAAGATGAAAACAAGACCTGATGTTAATTAAATGAGTGACAATGAACATAATGAACTTATTGTTACTGTACTGGCAGGACAGACATTTTGTACCGTGCAAGCAGCAAGAAGAGATAATGTTGAGTACAATGAAGGGATGCACGTCCACACTGACTCCTACAAAGGAAAGAACAAAGTTGGCAAAGATCAAACCGATCGTGTTTCCATTTTAATGTTGTAATACCTGTCACTGCCAGTCGTAAATGACTGCTGCTTCAAAGATATCCAGCCTTGCTGTGAGTACCCAGATGAATATTCATATTGCTTAGCACAGGAGGAAAAAAATTATTGAAGAACTTTGGAAAGACAATGTGAAGCTGATGAAAAATGCACCTGTAATCAGCACAAGTTTTAGAACTCTCAGGCAGAATGGTGTGAGGCAAGGGAGTTGTTTATCATTTTGGAAGTAAAACTGCACAAAACCTTTGGGGTTTGCTTGATGGATACTCTACAGGACACTTGGAGGCTTTTGGGACACTCCATTAACTTTGCATCCTAAAATTTCCTTGGGAGCATATTTTCTCCTGATCATAAACTAATTTTAATCTATTGAAGGACAACAAATATGACCAGCATGGCCGTTTGGAAAAAAACTCATGGAAAGATGCATTAAAATGAAATGCGGTCATGACAGATGACTAAGCATTTCACTCGCTGAAAACCGGAAAAATTTAAGCCACTGCAAAAGAGAACAATGAAATCTGTCTCACAGGAAATGAGAGCTTTGTGAAGCTTTATGGGAGTGGGACATCTTTCTCTGGTTTTGTTGCAATGCAGTGAAGATAGCTTGAGATTTTTTAAGGTCCATTTAGTGCACATCTGTTAACACTGATGACATCTGAACCCAAGACCATGGCCATGTAATAACAGGTTCTGTGCCACTGTTAACAAAGGGCATCTGCCTAGAGCCAGAAGTCAGAATTATTTTTTATTTTATAAATTCTAATTCTTTATGGCCCCAAATCTTGCTTCGTTCAAAATCCTTGTTATAATGATGAACATCTGGGAGAACAAAGGATTTCTTAATTAGCTGCTTACAGTACTTTTTTTCTCTTCCTCCCTGATTTAAATCCTTAAGTTTAGGATCCAGTCCTGTTCCCATGCCATAAGCCCCTGCATGCTGCAAGCTCTGGCTATCACAAAAATGTAGCAATGAGGCCCACTTGGTGTTGTTTATAGCACCTCTAACTCTTGGGACTCATCTTTGCTTGACAGATCCTCCTCTGCCTGTTAGAGCATCTACAGACTTCTCTGCTAAAGCGTTGTGACTTCCATGGGATTAGCTGCAGTATAGGGAATGGAAACTGCAAAGAAAGATCTTTTAAAAGAAACTACTATTGTTGAGCTGATTTGTTCTTTGAGGATTCCTTTTAACTGGGGAAATGCATCTGGGAGATGGTTCATGCTGCTTGGGCATGACATTCTCACCTTGATTTTGAAGAACTGCATTTGTTTCATGGAAAGACCAGGAAGACCCAAAAGATAAAAACTGCTCCACAGAAGTATTTTTCAATTCTGTTTATCTGGGATGCAACATGTTAAATTCTGTTTATCTTGTGCTGAAACCCCCACATCCTTATCCATGCAAGAACTGAAAAAATATACTATTTTAAAAGACAATTTTGAGGATGGATAGGAATTCCACATGAAATTCTGTTTTAAAATATTTTTAAACACACTGAAATAATTATCTTGCAGAGGAGAAAGAGTCTCAAAATTATTCTACAATTAGCATATTCAGCCTTGCATATAAATGATTTACTTAAGTGTCAACCTGCAGACTAATATAGATATATTTCAGTCAAGAAGAAGGGCAAGGAATCTTTATCACAGTGCTATGAATCTGGACCCTAAAAGAGTTTGGAAAAACAGACAGCAATTAATTTTGGCCTTCAAGGATTATCAGAAGGCTTCACATAAATTAAGAAGAATGCTGTGGAAGTTAAGAAGGTAGGCAACCACAGTGCTGGAATACCAATGACTGCCCTTGTTTGTTATAAAATAAAAGGCTCAGTTATAAGAGGAGAACAATGAATTTCTATAAGCATATGAAGCTGAGCATTTGCCATTACTCTTAATTTGCTCATAATAGAAGCAGACAACATCTTCCTTTGTCTTTTGAAAAGAAATACTTTAATACGGAGAATAACTTTTTTGCTGGTCAAAATTGCACTGCTGTGATATAAAAAAATACTAGCACAGCACAGACTTTTTCAGGCATTTGATAATTCAAGAGGGAAAAAAAAAGAAAAAAAGAAAGTTGTTTTAAATAACACCGAGTGCATTTTTTCAGGTACATTCCAGAAAAACACTACTGAAATATTTTTCATTATAATTGAACAGAGAGATCCAGACATGAGCATTCTGAGATCATACTCTGATTTTGAGTGCTTGCACTGTATTATTGATTCTGTTGGTGTCCATGGCTTCACACAAGAGAGACTTGTCTCCAAGATGAACCTCAGGATAATGCTGATAAAATTACCTGTCCAATCCGTGTGTTGGGAAATCTTCAACAAGAAACCATAGTTGAGACAAGTCTGAATCCAGTCTTGTAGGTTCTGTATTTCTGTTTTGCCTTGATCAGGCTTCCTTCAGATAGGGAAAACAGGCATTACTGCACAGACAAAAAAATGAAAGAACTGGATAAAGACCAATCAGACACCCTGTGGATGTCAATTATCTGGTTTTATGTGAACTCTTAAGAGCCACTGAATTATCATCCAGATTTGGCCTTAAAATTAGTATTAACAATAACACCTCTACATAGTGGAGCTGAGCTATCAGTGTAAAGAACTATTTTTGGTTTGGATTATTTATTTAAGTCTGAAGCTTATATTCTCACAACTCTACATTCCCCTTGGGGTATTGTTATTTTTGCTAAATGAAGAAGAAACAACATTTCCAACAAGAACATTTCATGACAATAAAGTTCTTTCTTTATGGTGAATTAAACTGCTAAGTGTTCATTTTATGTTCTGATCTCAACATTACAGAACAGCACAACTCCAAAAGTTAAGGAGCCGAGCTGTGTAGGTTTTGTACATCATGCTGCTACTAAAACTAATAAATTATCCAAATCATTTTTCAGAGGAGTAATGACCACCCAATTCAGCCTCTGTTCCAAACACAGAACCCCACGGATTTCAGTGGTGTGAGCAAGGAGGGAACTTGATGCTCCATTCCAGCCCTGGCACTAAAACCAGCACCCTGAGCAGATGGAGAGGGGTAAGGGTGAAAAAGGAGTCAGATCTTGCTGTCATCACTCTTCGAGTCAGATTCATTCCTCCTACAACTGCAAAAGCTGTCAGAAAACTTTATGTTCTTCTCTAGTGTAAAAGTTCTCAGTAAAACATACCCCACTGAAGCCTTGGGGAACAGGCTGTAGGAGGGCAGGCTGGAATTCCAGCAACAGTCCAGCTCTCAGTGCCAGAGGAAAAGTCAGAAACAAGGCAAACACCTCCTGCAATGTTCTCCTGCTTACTTCTGGCTTAATGTTTTCCTTTGTTTTTACAATTTGTTGTGACTTTTTCTTCCAGTAATTTCTCTAGCTGATATTTGAACCCAGATATGTAATCACTATCCCAGAAGCTTTACACATTCTGGGAAGTTATACCTCCTTTCGCTTCTCTAAAACTTGCCTTTTTTTTATTGCTGTCCCTCCTTCCTGCAGCAGAATAGAGATGGAGCAGCTGCTGGCTTCCTTTGTTAGCTCTTTCTCTGTGCTAGTCATGATTTTATAGACTTCTGTCATCTCCCTTCGTTCACCTCTTCTGCAGGATCGTCACAGTCAGGCTGTGTGACAGTTCTTTGTGTGGAAGCTGTACTTTTGAAAACATTTGGTACATTCTCTGTCTGTTTTTACTGAATTCTTTTCGGGATGTGACTCAGAACTGGGCTGCCACTTTCACCAGAGCAGTTTCTCACAATCTGAGGTCTCTTTCTCAGCGATGAACAGTTCAGAATCTATTTCTGTTTATGCAAAACTGAACAGTTTTTCCTCTATGCATTGTGTCATGTGTGTCAATATAGGAATTGATTTGCCTTTCAGTATCACAAGAGCTTCCTGCACCTCTCCACAGGTGGCTTTCAAGTTCCCTGGAAAAAATAGTTTTACCTTGAAAATCTTGGTATCTTGAGAAAACTTTGTCGGGTAATTGCTCACTGTTGGTGCCCTCTGCGAGCTCCGTTCTGGGCAGGCTTGGTGTGGGTACCTGGGGATCCCCCAGTGACATCCTTCCCTGAGAAAGCTGCCCTGCTGTTGGCCCCTGTCTTTCAGCCACCCCTTTGTCTGTGACAGAACATTCCCTCGCCTCCCATGACAGCACAGCTTCTTTAAAAGGCTTTCATGAGGGGCCTCGTCAGATATCTTTTGGAAATACAAATAGACTGTACCAGCTCAAACTCCCTCACCCCCATGCTTGGGGTTTTCTTCAAAGAACTCTTAGCAAGGAGCTTTGAGCAGCAGTAGCTTTGAGGGTCATGGCAAAAGCTGTGTCGACTTCTCCACAAAATAGTCATATTCATTCATTTCTCCAGTAATTCTTTTCTTTTTTATAATTTATGCTCATTTGTCCAATTTGCTCATTTGTTTCCTTTTGGGGTTTGGGTTTTTGCTGGTTTTGGTTGTATTATTTTCTTTTTACTTCAGCTTTACTTACCAAATTTGGATTTGGCATCTGTCTCAGACTGCCCTGGGTAACTTTCAAATGAAACAGTGCAGGCAGTGAAAATAAATCCTCAGTAATGCGCCCTGAATTAGAGAGACAAAAAAGGAGCTGTACCTGGAGAGACAGGTTGGTGTTTGTGATGTGCCAAAAGGATTGCAGCACTTTACAGAGCTGGCTGTGCAGCAGTGCCATGCAGGGACCTTCCTGCTGTGTCTGCCCCAGGGATCCACGGCTGTGCAACTGCACGGGTGGGTCAAAGTCTTTTTTAAAGAGCTCCATATTTTCCTGCTTTGTCGTACGTGGGTCCAATGTAAATCCATGCGGGTCTAGCTCACGTTCATCCTCACAGATATTAGGATTGCATAGGAATAGGTAAGACTGTAAGATAAGGCAGGTAAAGAATCAGTGGCAGCAATTACACTGTGAACAGTAAGGTGGTGGAAATCAGAGGGGTTTTAGGGGACAAAGATCTTCGATGGAGTAATTCTGCAACTGCACGGTTGGGAAAGAAAGATGTTCAGGTTTGCTAAGAACAGTTTTAGTTTTATAGAAATGATAGCATATTTCTGTCTTCATAGAAGACAGTTTCAAAAGTAATTTAATGTGACCAATTAAAATTTAGATGTGGAAATGAGCTTACAAGCATTTAAAGAGTAGAGAGAACCAGTGAGGAGTGGGTGATACAGTCCCTGAGTCTTCCTTACCTGCCTCCTAAACCACTGAAACAGTGAAATTACATCTGAAGCTTCTGAAAGATTGTTTGAAAGTTATGATTACAGTAATCCATAAGTATGACCTGAATTCACCATTTCCAGTGGCAGCTCTGTGCTCCCCACTGGAATCCCCAGTCCCATCCATCAGCCAGCAGGGAGGTTTGGTGTTTCAAATCAGCTCCAGATGATTTAGCTCTGCCAAATACGAAGTTGTTTCCCTAAATTAATTTCCTCCTTCTCAAGCCTCCCAACATGAATTTCTGCAGGTGGTTCTCTGGACCCTTCAGTCCAAACCACTGCAGTCCTAGAGCAGCCATTTGGCAGTGAGCAGATTTAGTTCCTGTTTTGTTTCTCAGCTAAGCAATACCTTTTTTTTTTAGTTGTTTTTTTTTTTTTTTTGAGCTGACAATTCTTCTTATGCTGCATAAAGATCAAAGAATAAAGCATACCTTTTTTTTTTTTAATTCCAGAAGTATAAATTACAATGATGGTTTCCATGTTTAATGTGAAATTCCCACTGTTTGCATTGCAGCTGCAATTCCATGTGAGTAAGCATGTTGCTGTTTTTCCCATGGTTTTTGATGAGACTGTGGAGGCTTCTTTTCTTTTAAGCCTTAAAAACTATTTCCTAGCAAGGGATGTAGCTTGAATTGGTACCTTGTCTTTCTCCTGTGCCTTTTGTGAGCGTGTTTTGGATCAATGTTTGTAAGCTCACGCTTACTCTCGGCCTGACTTGGAGAGAAACAAATTCCTTCACTCCCATCAAAGCTGAGTGCCTGTAAATCAGTACAGAGGTGCCTGACAGCAACAATAAGTGCCACGTACTGGAATGCAAAAGTTACTGCTCTTGACTACTAATGCATCAGGTCATCCCTGCCACAGCTCCTCGCGGTGTGATACGTGCCTCAGTGGCATGCAAACCTGCTGTTTGCACCCTGACAGCAAAGCAGAGCCATTCCCAAAGTCCATGCACGGCCTCCAGATCCTCCCAGAGCAGATGGGAGACACATGCAGAGGCTAAAACATGTCTTGGTAACGCAGGGAAAGAAATTTGTGGGAAAACTTGCATCCACAGGTGCAAGGATTGTCATTAGGACATTGAAAACAGGAAATACATGAAGATTGCTAGATAGTATCTCTGCTGTTTCTTAGACCTTAGGAGAATTTTGAAGCAGATACACGTGATTTATATAAACCTTGAGGGTTATCTGGCTGTTTATTGGTTACAGCAGGCTGGGTTTATTTCTTGTACATTCTGCAGTGACACAGGATAACAGCAATGAAAAACACCCATTAGATCTGATATGGGAGGGGACTGTGGTCTCCAGGAAAGGCACAGGCACAAGCTCCTGCTGAAACACTTGAGCAGACTGAGCCCTCCAGGTTCAGGCATCACCCGTGGCTCCAGGCAGCGTGGCTCAGAGTCTGGAGATGCCAGCAGGAATGAGTTCACTGGGATCAGCTCTGTGTGTAAATGGGGTGCTAAAGCAGGACCTACAGAACCTGTGCCTCCCTTCAAGTCCGTGACATTGTCTTCGCGTTAAAATGGAGCAAATAAGAGACTGCAAACTTTGGATTTCTCTGGGTGAAAAGTTTATTATGAATGATGTAGTTTTCACATCGCTAATTCATAGATTGTAATTGTTGTGGTGTAGTTTTGTTGGAGTTTTGGTGGGGTTTTTTTGCCCACAAAGGGATAGGATACAATAGGATGCTCATTTATAATCAGAACAAATGATCTGAGCACATGTAGAAATTCAGAAGGTGCTTTCAGTCTTTTACCCTCTCTTCCTTTCATCATACTCCCATGACTATAAGGCCTAATAGTTATTTTTTGTACAGTGTTTGCTCCTAATTTTGAAGCCTTTGGTGAGCTTTAATGAAATTAGCTGTGTGATCCCTCCATGAGACAAGTAAACATATGCAATTTCCCCCTTGCACACAGCCTAGAAGTTGGATATCGAAAGTTGTCAGAAGAGCTTGTATCAGTGGCTCTCAGGCTGATTGTCATGAGCCTCAGATCCGGTGTCACCCCTCAGCCCACTTTGGGAGTGGATCTGTAGTGAATCTCTGTGAAAGCCTTCATACCAGGGGTTTGGGAGCTGGGATTTCATTTTAGTGCTGGTCACCTTTGCATGTTCACTCCTCTGGTTTCATTTAGCATCCTGCACATCATTAGTCTGACCAGGCTGGAATTAGGTTTGGTTTGTTTTCTTTTTCCTTTCCATCAATTTTTATGACAGTGGCATTCATGCATTCTGCCCTAGGGAGAAAAGGAAAATAAAAATTTGATGAAACTATGGAGAGCCCACGTGTGCTTTAAACAAGAAAATACTGTATATCATAAAAAGAAAATACCTTCAGTTAAAGAAATATCATTGCCTAAGAATAATTAACTTACATGGATGTTCATAGAGCCCTGTCTAACGGGCCTGTGTGTTTAGATTAACAGGTATATGCTGATTTTCTCTATATAAAAATCAGGAAGCCAAACTCTAGTATTTGTATGTGTGCATCCATTGCACAGATTTTATGCACAGCATAAATAATGTAAAGCATACACATGCACACTCAGAGGTTGGGGCTGTAATCCTTCTTGATCTATAGAGTCATGGAACATGGAGGAAAATTAGTAGATTTATAAAAATAAAACACAACAAGATTGCAGGAAATTCCTCCAGGCAGTTCCCTCTGGCATGAGAGGCCTAGCTGGAGGACTTCTGCAGCTCTTGGGCAGGTACTGCAGCTCACCCTGAGCTCCTTGGGGCACAGTGACATTGCTGGCTCACTAATTTAAACACAGCTGGAGAGTTCAGGTGTGGCATCACCAAGCAGGGATCAGAGCATTTCTGCATGTGAGCTCTTCCAGGGGAATTTAGACTCCTGGTCTTTCCAGGAGCTGAAGCTTTTGCAGGGGCTGCTCTCCTCTGTGGTGTTTGGGTTTTGTGCTGGTTGCACACCTTCAAAGCACAAGTGGTGCTGTAGGACAGAAACATTTGTGTGATGAGCTGAAGAGTCCAGTGAAGCTGAAATGATCCTCTATGCAGGCAGAGGAAATTGAAGGAGCTTCTCAGTTTTCTGGGCTATATTTGGTTCTTTCCAGTAAAAACTAAAGTTAGAAGCTTACTTCTAAAGTTAACATTTCTGTCTCTGCTTAATCTGCTCTCTCATCTTCCTTTCCTTAACATGATTGATTGCAGCATTCTGAAAACAGCAACAGAGCTCTTTGGCAGCTTGAGATTTGGAATTGTGCTGTAGTGGCAGGAACAGTTGGCAAGGGTTTCTGAAAGGTTAATCCACTGAGGATTTATGGGTTTGTGTTACAGAGAGTGCAAACATTATTTGTGTTGTCATGCTATAAAACTATAATCTGACATTGATGGTTATTTTGATTTTGCTTATATTTCAATGAATGGGAGTTACATAATAACAATTTTCCTATGCAGAACTTGAAGTGGCTTAGAAAAGACAGTGAAAGTCTTTCTGGCAGGGGAAGGAGGCAGGGAGGCTCAAGGTCAAACAGTGAGCAGAGGGTGGAAACTGCATGCCAGGTTTTGGCATCCATTGTGCTGTTCTGTTGTGATGCACACTTCCAGCTTTCTCTGCCCCCTGTCCCAAGCCATTTAATATTATTTTACCTGGCCAAAACCAGGGAAAGACAATTCCAAAATGTTTTATTCCTTTGGTCTCTGTATGTTTATTAACACAGCTTTATTCAACCATTCCATTCCTAAAAGGCCTGGCACATTTTACATGATACATGTTAGTTCCTATATTTAAATCCCACATCTTCTCTTGCAGACCTCAATCTTCAGGGAAGTGAGAGTCAGTGCCAGGAGGTTTTTCAGCATTTGATGTGATACTAAAAACAAACACCTTAATAGAAGGGAGTTGTTTTACCCATTATTATCACTTAAATCCTTTGTGATAGTGCCAGGAGCATGAGTCAGCACAAGATTGGACATTTAGATAAATATCGAGAATGTATGGAGTAAACATAACTTCAGAGGAATTTAAATGTCCAGGATGCTCTTGACAGTGACTGCTAACCAGTGACCCAGGAAACATCTAATCTTATATCACTATTATTACCTTTTTAAGATATTACTGGACAAAGTAGTCGGGTGTTCTGTCTACAGTGCGTCAGACAGAGAAAGGGTTCCAAAAATAAGTGAGAGGTCAGAGAGGAGAAAAAAAAGGAGAGGGAGTTTGGGCAGAAAATTATTTTCTTTGATAATAAAGTTCCCTTTAGACTTTGGTCTGAAATCTGCACTGGTTCTTATTTAGTTTGAATCAGTTTGCTTGTCTCTAATTAAGAGCATTACTTGTCTGTAAGTCCAGTGGGAATGTTTTTGCAATCTGTGCTCAAAATTTAAGTTGAACAATTTACCTCTGGGAAGAAGGAGGGCAAATACCAAACTCAACAAACCTGATATGCAGATAATAAGGGAAACATGCACGAAAACAGAATTAAAATTTGCTGGTTTAATATAGTATAAGAAGGTTCTGGTAATTTTGTAGAAAAGCAAACGTTGCAAGTTCTGACCGTAGTGCTGCTGCGAGGGACCAGTTCACATCTGTGCAGAGGAATGGTGAGGAACTCATCTGAGTTATTCAGATCTCACTGCAGTTCCCACCTCTAGAAAAGCAAATATCTGTGAGCAGACACACACCTCTGAGAGACTGACTTCCTTCAGTCTTCACTGCAAGGCCACGTGGCCGTGCTGCCTTCAACAACATAATTTTGTTGCTCTTACATTTCTTTCTAAGTCAAAGTCTCTCAGAAGAGTGATCTTCAAATCAGCTGTGATACTGAAATACAAATATTAGTGTGTCAGAGCTTAGTATGTGTGATCTGGAGCTATGAACTGGATACCTGCTCCAGATGTTTCATCTCTACAAGGCTAAACACTATAATCTTCTATATTCAGCTGGGAAATGTTGGATACTTGCTTTGCTTTTGACATAATGTGCACTTTCCTGGCAAAGCCAATCATTTTAAGTCTCATCTGTTCATCACATTCTATCACTTGAATATCAGGAAAAACACACTGATTTCTTCCCCCATACTCCAGAAGCAAAGATATTATTGTCTTGTTAAAAGTGAACATGGAAAGGAACTGTGACAACAGGGAAAGATAGAATTGTTGTATAATTAACCCTGTTAAAATAGAAGAAAATTTTACTGGAAACCAGTGGGAGGGCTGAGAAGGATTTGGGTGAGAAGTCCATTTCCTTTTTGGCTCTGAGAAAGGAGTTAAAATAACAATATTTGGAGAACAGTCACTATATAGCGCTTGGATATTTGACGGTTACCACAGAAATTCCATATTCTAAGCATATGGAACAATTGCAGCCTACTGGGTTGATATGTTGGCAAACATTGACTTCCTAATGGCAACTGCTGTGCAAGTGACAAAAATGCCTCTGTGCCTTCTGGTGTGAGGAAACTGTTTAAGCAACAGACTCTTGGCATGGTTCAGTGTGCTGTAGGAGCCACTCCTGCACTCTCGGCTGTGAGAAATATCTGGAATATCTGCCACCAGGGGGGAAACTCGTGGTGTCCTCAGCAGGGAGCAGCACGACCTCAGGCCATGGCAGAGGTGGGGACTCCAGCCACCACCGACCCGGTCAGCAGAGCCCCACGCCCAGCGTGGTCACTGACTCACAGGTGCCAAGGTGGTGTTGGTTTGCATTGCAGTGCTGAAACCATCGGCCACCCCTCATTTCTGAGGCATGTCTGTTCTTCAAGAGCTCTTGAGCCTTGTCTTAGCTCTCTGTCCAGCTTGTCTCAGGAACTTTAGATTTCATGGCCGTGGTGTTTTCTGTAGGTTTATCTTCACCCTGGCCTCTAAGGGAGAGAAATGAGAAGTGGTATTCTCATTTTTGAGATGGAGAACAGAAGCATTAAAAGACCTGATTATCTTGTCAGAGCTCATGCAGGAAAACCACGGCAAAATAGGTCCGAGTTTCATAAGCTTTTACCTATTCCAGGATTCTAGTTTGACTTCAGTGTTTCCTTTCACCCTCCTCTTCTGACTTTCTCTACATTCAGCTGATGTTCCAAATGATATTTGCTCTGCTCCATGCCCCTATATCAAACTAAGAGATATTTTGGATTGTAAAATGTCACTTTCTTTTTTCCAGCTACCCTCAGAAAATTGTCCTAGAACCTAGATAAGGCTTTAAATATTTAATGTCTGAAAATCGCATGACCAGTATAACACTCAAATAAGAAAGCTGCTTGACCTTTAATTTTTAATTAATTTATATTTAAGAAAAAAAAAAGGAAATAATCTAAATGTGTTAATAGAAAAGATAGATATCATTTGTAAAGTGATGGTAATCTCAAGTTGAGATAATAAGCCCAAAGGAGTCATTTCATATCTGTAAACACAAAGGGCCATACTTGTTATCTGAAAATAGGTTTGAATGTTCATAAAGAGTAGCTTGAACTTTCTAGTTTGGTTATAAGATACACAATGCCCTCTAGTTCTTATTCATGGTAGTATTGTCACTTTAGAAGTGAAATTCTAACTACAGCCATGGTAAATTCTGTGGAGTCCAATCATATTATTGGATAGCAGTTATTTAAAGGTCATTTATTTTGATTTAGTTGAAATTATTTTGAGAGGCTGGATGCATCAATTATAAATTGGAAGCTACAATAATCCTCCTCTAGATTTAAAACTCAGGTAGGCTGAACTCTTGACCTCATTGTTTCCTGCCTCCGTACAGCTCAGAGACGCTTGCAACTTAAATTGAAATTGCCCTTCTACATAATTAACTTCTGCCTGCAAAAATTTTGCACCTTTGTAGGGAAGTTCAGTAGCAGAGCTTTAATGTCATGTTGCGGTTTAATCTCAGAGAAGCAATTACTGTTGCTTGGTTACTAGTGCCATTGCTAGCTCATTTTTAAACCAAAACCCAAGCTAATAGCACATAGTTTCAGGTTTAAGCCTTAAGAGAAGGTGCAAGTGAGGGTTGAGTTTGATTTATGTCTTTGAACTTTTTTTATCAGAGTCTGGTGTGTTTCTCTTTCCGTACAGGTACAGGAAATATTTTTCAGTGGGCTGCAATTTTGGTATTTTTTTCCTGATAAATTCTTGTAAGTTCCAGGAGATTTTTGTCAGTGGGATGAAGTGCTGATAATTACAAGGGTTCCAGAGCTGACCAGAAGCCTGATAGGTCTGAGTTCAAATAAAAACAAAACTTAAAGGTTATGAAAACACATGAAACAAAGGCCATGAAAACACAGCTGATAACCCCGTGGGCAGAAACCGATGGTTTCAGTGTCCTGTCCTAGCAACGGGAACTGGCTCTGTTTTGGCAGACAAATTTAACAGATTTCAGAACCTTCCTAGTGTGAGTTTCAGTAACAGGGACAGAGGATCTGCTGGTCCTGGACTGGAACAAAGGAAGCATCCCATTGTTTTCACTGGAAATGTTGGCTAAGGACTGTATGCTAAATATTGGAATTTACAATTAAGTGTTAAGGAGCCAGCAGGAATTTCTTGGCTTGAAGGGTCAGCTTAAAAACTTCATATTTGTTCTTGCATTAGTCAAATGGACATTGAGGTAGCCAATGTGTATCTGACTCAAATGGGGTTTTTTTTGTAGACACCCTTCCTTTCAAATAGAAGCATTCAGAAATCTTGACCTGAGATCTGATCAGCAGATAGACATGGTGGGAAACTTATACTGCTGGGTTTGAGAGGAGCATGAAATTGAGGTAGACAACCCCAGTCATTCTGAGCCCCCCTCATTAATTCATCTTCAACGCATATTTCATGTCCAGCAGTGCTCTCCCTGTTTTGTGCTCGTCAGATTTCCCTCATGGCAGTGAAGAGCTTAACTGGGACTTTCCTCTTTTGCTGGTTGTAAGTCTCTCTGACTTCAGGTAGAAAACTCATGAATGCTGCAGATTTATGCCCAAAGTTATTCCAGTATTCTGAAGCTGTAAATTAGACCCCACTTCAGAACCTCTCCCCTTTCACAGGAGACAATTTTAATACCAGGGCAATAAAGTGTTTCTCTCATGACTAAGGATATAATAGGACCATCAGTAAACTAAAGAAAAACACAAGCTCTGTGCATGGTGCATGTGATGAGCAAAGCTTGAAAACAGAGCAAATTCAGACTTATTGCTGAAACTGAAGATGAATTACATCCTTACCATGCCATCCTAGAAAGAACTGTAAACTTCACTTAAAGCTCAAAAGCTAACCATTATAGTTTTCCCCTCCTATACAATTTCTTTTCTTCCTCAGTTGCAGTTATCAACATATTTAAAGTCTTGTATGGATTTGCTGGTCCTTCTTAATCGTGCACTTTCATTTTGCTTAATGTTTTAATGTTATACTTTTTCTGTGTTTTATTGTTCCTTGAAATGCTGGATTTGAGAGTGTAAAGCTGGGACTCCACTATGGTTACACAGAAAATACATGCATTGCTGATATCTGTGTGATGATCAGAAGCTTCTTGCATACAGGTTTACATGTAACAGGTGCTGAAAATTTATATTGTAGGTGAAAAAGGTGGGCTGATAAGACCATTTCTTTGCAGAAAGTCTGTATATACAATTGGCTGTCTTAATTGTCTGGAAATACACTGTCCTTAAAGAACACTGAGGTGAAAATGCTCTGAAACTCAGAATAATTTGGAAAATGGGAGGACGCTGGATTGAGTAACTGGCCTGGAGCTCTCCTTTAGGAGGCCTGCCTGTCTCAGGATGTGAGTTTGTATTTGGAGCAGGGATCACTTTGATCATTGTTTTCCTGTAATCCATACGAATGAGCTTTACTTCAGGTCTCTGAAATTAAACTAGCAAATAAGAGACCTGCTGTTGTGATGGGGAGACACTCAAGAGTTATAGCCTTAAAATGAAACTTGGATCTGCAAAGCGCAGCTGGGATGCCTTTTGGAGCAAGTGAAGTGCTGGGGTGCTGCCCTGGGCCCATCCCCTCAGGATGAGCAGATTTTGGAAGTGGGGAGCCAGCAGCTGCAGCCTGGGGTCTGTGCTGCAGCACCCCCATCCCAGCTCTGGCAAAGAACATTTACTCCTGCTTTGCACCCCTCAACCCCCCCAACCAGCTGACTGATGATTTAAATTTGGCATGTGAAGCACCCAGATGTCCAGCTCCAGGAGGAGTCTCTTCAGTAGAATCATCTCCTTGACAACTCATTTTTCTTTGTCTGTTTCTTGGCTTCCTAGCAGGGACCTGCCTGCGTGGCTGGTGTGGGGTTTGACTGCTGCAACTCTGCTTGATCCTCCTTGATGTATTTGATTTTCCCTTAAGCTTATTAGAGGTGCTATTGCCTACAGTATAGGCCTAGGGGAGGGAGGAGTGGGTTATGAATCGTGTATCTGAAATGAGGAGAAAGATCTCCTTTCCGGAATGAATTTCAGGGGTTTTTAATGTGAGTATCAATAGAAGCACCTATACTGCCATGCACGGAGTAGGTGAAATGTGGAAAATATCCTTAGCATCCCTGTGTATATAAGACACAGGAGTTTTATAACACTACAACAGCAGGTAGTTGACAGGAACAAATACATCCACGTGAGCAGAGGGTCCAGTTACCGTGTCTTGCACAGGAAAACCCTGGACTGGTGATAGGAGGTCCAGCAAGTTGAAAGAGAGGTACCTGCAGAGGGCTTTACTCTTTGAGATTGGTGCTTGCTACCTTCCAACGCCATATGGAAGTTGCATTTTGTCTCAAACTGTTCACCCAAAGCTATCAATTGCATTTAGAAATTGTCATCCCATGTGGCATTGTGTACTGACTGTTGACAAATTATCTCTCATTTTGCTCTCCTCAGAACTGTATTTTTGATCTTCATTCCTTGTTATGGATGACCAGAAGATGATCTGCACATTTGTCCCTGCCATGCACTCCTTGTGTGACAGTCCTCCCTTACTCTGCCTGTGGCTGAGAGCACTTTGGGTCCTATGGCATTGATGGGACATTGTCTTCATTACTGTGCAGCAGTGATAATCTGTATTTTGGTGCTTGTAGGCGTTTATCTAGATGTGCTTGAAACTGCAGATTCCAATGAGAGTGGCAGTCTTTTTAATGAAAGCACCTCTATTCCTTCTAAGGCACAATGTATTCAAGAAAACAGAACAGCACACGGAAAGCCTCGGTGCATACCTCTGTCCTAATTTTAACCCTCCCATCTGTGCCCAAGAAAGGCAGTTCTTCGGGTGGGAAGGTCAGCCTGCCCTCCAGGTCATGGCAGGCTTCTGCTGCACTGCCTTGTTCAATCTCCTCCTCCTCTGATGCTCCTCAGGAACCTCCCAAAGATGCACTGAGTACGCTTAAGTGTCAGGACGGTGTGTTTAGACAGAAGGTAACATACCAAGGGAGCTCTCACATATATTATTCCTTGTCAACACAGACACCAAGAAAGAGATTATTTACAAATCTGTGGTGTACAATTATGGTACATCCAACCTGTGATGGATTGTGCCAGTCAGACTACTATGCTGTGTCCTTGAGACTGAACCAGCTCCTTGCCGTGCTAATCATTTTGACTGCTTGTCTCTAAGCTGAACTGATTCGGATTCTGGTATTTTCTGAATCAGACAGCTGAATCCCCAGAAACCGTGGAGAGAATAAAAGTCTTTCTAATAGCCCTGCAATATCAAAGCAATGTAGTTTCCACACTTATAAATTGGTTGGAAGCACATGTCCCATTGGTAAAACTGCACACCAGCGCTTCTCTCTAGGCAGTAGTTTTTCAAGCCTTCACCTGCTCTCCTCTCAATGGGTGTCTCATGCTTTCCAGTAGGACTTTGGGGAGTGTGAGGTTCCTGTGTAATCCCATTTATAACGTTCTTGCATTGCCTACAACAGCCAACTTTGCTGTGCCACGATGTGTAATTCAGCTGGTGAGCCCTCACACAGCCCTGGAGCCTCTCCTGGGCTCCTGGGGAGGGACAGCCACGTGGGCAGGCCGTGTGCCTTGTGCTGCTGTGGGGGGCACGAGGCTCCTCTCTGTTGGGAAGTGCAATTCTGTGGGGCCCTGAGGAATCGCAGAGTCCTGCAGAAACAAACAAATTTCTCCTGGCACCAGCAGAAAGCAGATGTTAACCTGATCAATTATCGATGAGGCAGAAGGACAATATGCAAATTGTAATAGACTACAAGCAGCATCTTGTATGTGGTGAAAAATAGAAAAGGAGAGGGAGCTTTGGTAGATGAAACAGAAATAAAAAATATACAGGCGTATGAAGCTCTCAGTATTCCAGGATATATTTCTGCAAAACAGCAAATGAGCCACAATTCACTATTAAAACTGAAATGCGTTTTGCTGGCTTTACTCAGCCCACTAATTGCCCATGAAAATTCAGGTCTGGTATTTGACACATTAATTACTCAAAAAACATTTACACTAGGGTTTGCAGAAAGGAACAAAGAGAAAATGTAACTGAGAGAATAAAACGCTGGAAAGCGAGGGGAGGAGGATTTTTAGACAAGTCTTTTGATGCATTAATCACACGATATTCTCTGGGGCCAAGTGCTAAGCGCTGGAACACGTGGAATTGAGCAAATGCCAGTTAGCTGGACCAAAAGAGAGCGAGGAATGGCAGCTGCCCAGCAGGCAGGGTCGGTGCTACACTCACCACACCTCACATGCTCAAGTGTCTGTGAGATTTACAGCAGAGTGTGGAGACCTTCAGGAAGTTTCCACTCAGCCTTTGCACTTCTCTAGGGATGCAAGGAACAGTCACAGCGTTGTTCCCATCAGGTGTCCCTGACTGTCCTCTGCAGGGCTGTGTCTTGGAATTACTGATTTTTTAAAATGTAATCACCGGTATCAGGGCATTGCCTGCAACAGACTTATCACCACTCCTAGCTCTGGGATCCCAGGCACCAGTGGAGAAACTGGGTGGTAAATCTGGAAGAGAGGAAGGGAACATGAATGATGGGCTGGTGATTACACCTCATTACAAAACCAATGCCATTTACATAGGAGTAAATAAGAGCTTAGGGGAAATTTGGTCTTTATGAAGCCTCTGAGGAATAAAAATGAATATTTTTTCTCTCCCAGGTTCTATCGATTGCGGTGTAAAGAGTATTTATACTGTGTGCCAGAAAGGAGGGAGGGAGGTTTGTTGCTGTGAGGAGAATTAAGGCGTGAGTTACTATTGAAATTAGTACTCTTTATCGACTCAATCCAGTCATCTCCAGCCATTACAGTTTCACAGAAATGTTAAACTGCTTTAAAACTTTCATTTCCCCTTTAAAACTAAATTACTTTTGTGTTTTCTCTAGCAGTAGTGCCACCATAAGGCAGGCAAGTTACAGTAGAGCAAACATATAAACAACAATCAAGGCATAATTACTAAATGGGAATCACACTTTCTTATGCTGCTTCTCCCAGCCCAGCTCTGTGCGTACTGTAATGGAAACTCTCTCCTGCTATTTGCAGTCGAGCTCTTCAAGCAGATGTCGGACATGCTTGAGCAGTTTGGGATTGTCTGGTTCACTGCTTATGCAGTTCAATCCAAAGCTCTTTCACTTTTTCTCTTAAATTAAGAAAAATCCTTTTCAGGGATAGATGGGAAACTCTGAATAAAATAATAAAACACATGAATATTCCTTCTATTATCTGTAGCTTTTACTGAAAATTGAAATCTTATTTTGGATTGCAAGATTCACTTTCCTCATTTTCCTACTATTACCTGATATTTCTGTCTCAGTCATGAGCATTAATCTAAATTATGATATGCTTTCTATGGAATGACACAACCAAATTCACCTTGGGCAAGAAAGACTGTGATCCCCTCAACTCTGCTTTACAAAATATGAATTTTCTTCAGTTTCAGATAGCTTTTCAAAATCTGTGGTGCATATCCCATTAGGGCATAGCTTCTGAACTTTTTGAGATTTATTCATCACAAATCACCCTGTTCCTGTTCATCTTTTGATATTTGTCCTTAGAAAGAATTCACGTTGTGCAAATTTGAAAACTCAGGAAACTGAAGTAAAGGGTCACAAATCACGTGGGCTTTCTGGTACCTCTAGATACCAGAGCCTCACAGAGCTTCTCTCTAGACAGAGATTGGGTTAAACTTTGATTGCAGAATTTAAAAATTACCATTGCTGTAAAATATTGAACTGCATACTTTCAGTTTCATTTATTTCTATTGTTATAGCACTTAAAGCCCTAATCAAACACCAGCACACCATTTGGCAAGGCATTGTACATTAAAAAGGGGAAAGATATTCCTCTTCTCAAAGAACTTCAAATTAGCATCTCAAGGGAGAAATAGAGGAGAGCAAGAAAAAAATCTGAGCAGTAAGAGAGATGCAGTGGTATCGGGATACCAGCAGGACTTTCACGGTGGGATTTGTGTGGTTTGTGTGCTTGCTTCTCGTTCTAAGGAATATTTGCAATTACGCTTGGTGAATGGTTGGAAGGCAACAGAACTGGTGCTAAACTTTCTTGGGTAGGAGCTGACATGTTAAGAAGTAACAGATCAGGTATTGATGGCAGCAACAAGCACCACCCATGACACCTTTCCAGACTTCGTTAGATGGAATGGTGTTAATGCAGGGCTGACCTGGTTTGGCCAAATTTCCAACACCTGTACCAGCTGTAGAGGATTACATGGTTTAATAAGAGGTCAGATTTCAGAGTTTCCTAAGTGGTGAGCAGGACTGGCTCCTGGTTTGGGTGTGCTGTTCCAGGACTGGGGATGCAGCTGGGATGGAGAGCAGGGTTTGCTGCTCCTGCTGCCACTGCAGGATGGGAGCGACAGGGTCGATGGCTGCTCTGCTGCAAGCCAAGGCTCCTAATCCCTGTCACAGCCTGTACCAGACACTGGACTTCTCTGCCGAGGGCTCAGACTTTCCAGGGCTCTTACCTAGGCAAAACAAGCAAATTAACCATGGCTGTTTTGCCACCTTATTCTGCTGCCCTCTACAACTGCGTGCTCTGTCTATAGCAAACACTGACTGCCAGCTGGAAGATTCCGAGGTCAGGAGTCCCAGTGAAGGTCTGGCATCTTCAGTGCCTGCGTGGTGTGAGCTGGATGGGTGGAGGAAAGTGTTCAAAACACTGGGGAAAACAGTATTTTTGTGCAGTGCCTTTCTAGGTGGATCAAAATCTTTGCTGTTCTCAGCTGCCATTGTCTGTTACTCTGGATCTGGTGTGCACGTATGGGATTGGGGAAGGGGGCTGTCTCTTTCCTGATCAATATGTTTCAGCAGCTGAAAAGATAATTTCAGTCTTTTGGGATCACAATCACAGACTCACAATTCTCTAAAAAAAACCCCAAAAATCAGCTAAACCTTGTGATCACTTGAGCTCAGAGTTTTCAGATGAGGTGTTTCACCTCATAAAGATGGATGAAAGGAGCCGAATATCTCGGTTCTTCAATCTGTTCTTAAATCTCCATCCCAAGTGCAGTCAGATATAATCACGATGCCAATACTGGTAATTTATCATTAAAGTCACAAATAACCACTTGACATTGATAGAGAAAAAGAATGTCAGAGCCCATCAGTGTGCCAGGCAAGAGTCCTTACGCAGAGACATTCCTCAATTAGGCATTGCAGCGGAGTAACTCGGACTTGACTTTCTCACACTTCCAGTCACAAGCACTTTCTGTGAGTGAGAGTGGAGCCCTGCACCCAGCGCGTGCTGTGTCTGTGACAGGAATGCTTTGAGCAGTAACATGGACGGATTCAAAATAAATTAACACTCTCAGAAATTGGGGACTGTGAAAAGACATCAAATCTGCCCAGAAATGGGAAGATGTGCTTTGTTCAGAGACCGCCCCACAGCCTCTGCTTGTCCTCTGCAGAAAGTTATTTAAAAGCCTTAACAAGACCTTTGGAAACAGTTGGGCATAACCCACGAGAAAATAATTTTCTCCTTTTTTTTTACTTTTTCAGCTTTGAGAAAATATTCTTGTTAAAACTGAGCTTTGTTTCACCACTAGGAATGAAGTGGCTGTTTCATAAGCCCTCATCTAAGAGGATCTTATGCAATAACTGAAACTAAAACACATTCAAGGGCAGTAAAGGAACTCAAGGAAATGTGCAGCTGGACATAGTGAGATGTAGAGGGAGACTGTCTATAATTTATTTTGCAGTGTAATTGCTGTCTGATAGTCTCTAAGGATCTCCGTGTACTTTGATCTCTGCAGAGTTGAGAGCCAAACCTAATGCTGCACATATATATGCAAATAGATATAAACTTCAATGTTCAGGGGCATTGTGTCATTCACAAAATATAATGAGCCAAATTATCCTTTTCTTATAGCGTGAGGCCAAAATTCAGCAAAGCATAGCAGCACACACTTAACTTTCATTCTGAAGGCAATGACACTTAGATACATGCTTAAAGCTTTGCTGAATCAGACTGGACTTAAGCATCTGCTTACACTGAGATGTGCACTGGAGGGAGTTGTTTATTTGGAACTTAAAATATTGTTCTATTCAGAGTAATGGACATTACAGTATTTCCTTCCTGTCTGGAAAAGAAGCGTGGGAGAGAATCTAGTTTGTTCCTCAGACAAGCCTGTTTTACAAAAACATCAAAATGGACTGTGCAACCCCATAAAGTGTGTGCTGCTCTTTGGAGGTCTCAGATGCAGGGAACAGCAAACCAATCTTGGATGAAGGGAGCAGTGAGGCAGTCGTTTGAGCTGGAACGATCACCAGCTTGCTTTCCTTTTTGACAGCGGCAGTTCTTTTTAATTAAGCTGCAATATTGTCGGAGGAGCTGAGGGACAGGCAGGACACATGGCAGCGGTGTGCTCCTGCAGCAGGGCAGGCCAGCAGCTCCCTGGGCTGTGCGAGCAGCAGGTGAGGGAAGTGACCCTTCCCCTGTCACCTGGCACTGGTGACAGTGCAGCTGGGGCCGCGTGTGCCGGGCTGGCTGCAAACAGACAGCGGCAGAACGGAACCCCGGGCCTCACCGGGGGCACCGGGGCTGGGAACGCCAGGCACGGGACAGGCTGAGGAGCTTCTCCAGCCTGGGGGAGAGGGCGCCCAGAGGGGTTCTGCAGCTGCCCAAGGTGGGACCAGGCCCTGCTCAGAGCGCACAGGGGAAGGTCAGGAGGCAACAAGCGTTAGGTGGACTTGGAAAGACTATCCAGACACACGTTAGAGCTTTCTCCCACGTAAGGGATCAATATGGGTCCTGGGAGGTATCCCAAACTGCTCTGTGCCCAGCCCACCCTGCCCACCCCTGCTTTGGGCTGGAGATCAACAGCAGGCCCTTCTCCCTTCTATGTGGAGAAACATCTTTTTTGTAAAATCACCCCTCCAGTCTCACATTTCTTTTAACTTCCTTAGCAGTGTTAAATCTGCTTGTGTTGCACACATTTACCACAAGTCAGCACTTTTGTCACTGTCTTTGTGTTTAAATGAAGTGTTCCGACCTGGAGCCATTTGGTGAGAGAGGAAAAGTAATTATGCACCAAGCTCTTGTCGACTGCAGATTTCCCGCTCATTTTTATGTACCTAGTGATAATCTAACTCTCATAAAATTTAAGCACTGCTGCATTGCTAGCATTTCCATTTTGCTTGGTGAATTTTTTTTGTTAATACTCTGCTACCAATTTACTTGAAAGAGAAGCCAGAGTCCCTTTTTACAGATAACATGTCTAAATTTTTCTTTTTTATGATAGCATGTCTAAATTTTGTTTTGATACTCCCAGAAGCAGTAAATTGGGTGAAAAAGTCACTGGATTTTCTTTTATAATGTTCTTCCCAAAGCAATCAGTTGGATTATTATTCATCTCCTGACTTAAAAGTAATGTCAGTCCCTGAAACTCCTTGTTCAGGCAAACTGAATTATTCCTGACAAGGATTCATCTGTGCCAGTACTGAACATTGAGCAGTCATTGAAAGAATATGTAGATTTAGCTGCTTCTTTTAACATAGGCAGGGTAATGAAAGCCCGTCTCACCTGTGCACTGCAGAAATCCATGAGTAATTAAGGTAACCAGCCTTGATTTGTATTTGGAAAAGCTGAGTGCTTGTGTGTGGTGCTCAGAGAAATGATCTGTAAATGAATGAATACCACTACATCGGTATTCAGCATTATTTGCTGCCATGGAGCGAAACGAAGGAGAAAACAAAAATATGGAAATGAGAAGAGTAGGTAATGTGAGAGACATGAGAAGGACAAAACCTTTCTGAGCAGCATAAGAACAAGGACAATTTCTTTCTACCTTTTTTCCTCTTCAATAGAACAGTTGATGTTCTTTTCTAAAGAAACTTCAGATGCACTTTTAAATTAAAACTTATGTGTACGCAGAAATGTGGAAATTTTTGAAACACTGGAAGATTTTCTTTCAGGACATTTCCAGATCAAACCTGTAAGATAAAGAAATAGGGGTGATTACACAAGCTTATCCACCCTCTTTGAACACAGACTCATCCTTCTTCTCCTCTTCTGAGACATGTTTAAGAATAAACTTTCCCTCTGTATCAGATTGCCACTTTATTAATTCAGGTTTAGGACTGTATCTGTGTGTTTATACAATGCTTTCCACATTTTGATACCATTAAAAAGAAATCTGTGGTTGTGATACGACATCCTGAGAACCACAGTGGAAGCAGCCAGTTCTCATGTAAAGCCTGGCAGGAGAGCCCAGCACTGTTACTGCTGCTCTAGGGAGCAAAGGAGGAAACCAAGCCAGGCAGAGAAATGACTTGGCTGCCCACCAGACAAGTCAGGAACAAAACCTGAGGCTTCACCTGTGTAGAGAAGTCCAAGATTTTTTAAGATCACTTCTAATTCTGGGCACATTTGTACCTGCACACTTGTTGAGCTGTGTTTCTGTCTTTCAGCTTCGTAGCACGAACATCACCTTTGTCAGTGCACCCACTGCTGAGCTCCGTCCAGCTGATGACTAATGGGGCAATAAAACGTCTCCACCACTATTAAACTTGCATTCCTAGAAGGTCAAAGCCTAGAGGACTTCATAACTAGGTTCACATAAAACACCAAGCTTCCTCCTGTTCCTGTAGTGTGTTAGACATTATTTTTGTGCTGTATCCTCAGAAACCGCTGGTGCTCACCAGCACTGCTGAGCATCTGAGAGAGCAGCGAGGCTGGGGACCCCACAGCCCCCAGCAGCTGTAGCTGTGCCTGGGCTGAGGTTAATGAGCTGTGTTTGTACAGCCCATCCCCAAGGGCAGCCACCCAGGGAGGTTCTGAAAACCCAATGGCTTTTATATTTTGTTCTAAGGATGACAGAAATGTAGTGCTTGTAAAGATGAAGAGGGGAACAGCAGAAAGAATCTGCAGGGTTTAGGGAAATCTCTGAAAGTCAAGTTGGAGAACCAAATTAATTTGTAAGGTTGGATGCAGTCTGAGAGGATGAGTTGACATCGTTTTTGTCACCATGAGTTTGTGCCAGGAGGGGAGGAGAAGATGTCTGTGTGAACAAGTTTTTTGGGCTGTATTCTATAAATGGAAAGCACCAGGGTCTGGTCTCTTTTTCTGGAACACTATTTTGAGCTTTTTAGACACACCAGTGATGGTAATATATGATTGATGGGTGTGATGAGTCAGTCTAGAGAACCTGTGGGTACACAAAGTTCTCCAAGTGTTCATAGCCTCAGTTTTGGTCCTGAGCTCTGTCCATGACAAACCTCTGACCTACCATATACATTCAGAAATTTTCTTTGGAAGCTATTAGCTCCAAAACCAGTCAGGGAATAGGAAACTCACGTGTCATTTTCTTAAAAGTAAGAAAATTGCTCACTAAGGACAGAGTAAATCTATGTATTTGCCATCCTTTAGTCCTTCTGGGGCAAACTGTCCCCTTGGGACACAATTTAATAACCTAACAATCTGGGTAAAACATTCACCTCTTCCTCCAGGAGAACCTGTAACTTTTGGTCATTACATTTCTTGTATAAGGTGGCTGATGTGTGATTATTTTTCACACATCAAATATTTACAATAAGTTGAGTGTTACTTGGGTATTTTAAAAACCCCTCTCCCTTCCTCTGCAGAAGCAAAGTGCTGTGGTAGAAAAGAGGTTGCTTGGGCATAAAGGGCTGCTCGGCAGCCAAGTTGTGCCAAAGCAAATCTAAACTAATCACCACCACAGCATACTTTGATAAACTCTTTCCTTTTTCAAAGCGACTGGCATTTAGCAATTTCAAGCAATGTGACCCCCTACTGGAGCTATCTGAGCTTGTTCTCTCCAGTTTTTAGTTATTAATACAGACACTTTAGTTATCAAAGATTTGACAGGAATGAAGGATTGACCTCCTGTGATTGAAGATGCAGACAATCTCAGCTTGTTAAAATAATAAATGGGCACCTGTCAAAGAGACACTCTGAGCAAATGTGGCCCCTGTAGATATCTCTATTGTAGATTTTTAAAAACTCCTTCTGCTTCCTTGTATGGATATTAATTAATAATAATATTTTCTTTTATTGAGATAGATGGAACTGCTAATTACTGTTTCCCCATGAATCCCTCACTAGTACCATTTATCCTGTAATAATTAAACATCTCAAGGCAAAAAAATGGTTGGTTAGAAGTAGTTAGTAGTGATTTAAGTGCTGGTAAAGAAATGGCACATAAAATACTGCAAAGAAGGATGCAGGATCTGTCTCTAAAGTGATCAGAAATAACAATGCAGGACCAGGGATTTTGTTGGGCACCATTCTGAGCAAAGCAAAGCAAGTGCCTGATGCTGGAAGCACAGCAGGCTATAAAACCCCAAAGCTGTAGGAGCCCTTAGAGCCCAGTGCACAGCCTCGGGAGGCAGGAGCAGGGCTCCTGGGTGGAGCTGGGCCCGTGGGGAGAATTAACACATCATCACTTGTATTCCTGTTCTGAAATAGCCTGCAAATGAGGGGATGTCCATCCAGTCTGAGATACGGGACCACCTTTGTGGAAAGAGCTTAATTTTGTAAAGAACAAATGACCTCCAAGTAAAGGGCTTGAGTCAGGTCGACTAAGTTACCAGCTAAGTTACTATTTGCTTTAAGCTACTACTCTTCCCTTGAATTTCAGTGACTGATGATGTACCAGCACCTCCTCCTTTATGAAGTAAAGCAGGTTCACACAGATCACCTTCAGTGCTCGTGTTGTGTTTGAGGAGGCTGAGGACAGCAATTTTCCTCCCTTGGCTGTTATTGCCCCTTGTGAGTCCCAGCCCCAAGCTGAGTTCCACAGGACAGAATCACAAAACAGCCAAACGATGCACACTCAGCTTTAGCAATAACAGGCTGAATGGTGCTGCAATAGGGAAAATTCAGCAATTCATTCACTTGTGTTCTGTGCACAGAAGTACCTGTAACTAAAGAATAAGAAGGAAAACATTAGTGGAGTTCTCTCAGGAATCAATGTCGTGGCAGAAATCAGACCATTAGCTTTGAAATACTGAGAATAGGACCTGAATAACTTTTTTAACCAACTGAGGACAAAGGAACTGACTCCAGTGTTCATTAGTCTAGCCAATAAAACAGTATCACTGCATGGGAGTCTTACTAAGATTGATGGAGATTGAGGCACAAATTTGATTTTTGTCTATGGCTAATAAAAAATCATTTACCACTTTCCAGCCAGTGCAATATCTTTGTAACTAAAACTAGACCTGGAGCTCACTCTGTGAGTATATCATGATCTTCAAGAAATATCTAAAGTTTTTCATTTATCAAAGTTTTTCTGATAGTTTCCAAGATAGAAAGGTTTAACACAGCCTTGTGAGTATCACATGTGTCTTGGGGAAAGAAGGAAAAAAAGTTCTAATATTCTCAGTATGTTTTTTAGACTTGAGATTCTGTACTGAGACCCACATAGGCCAATGTTGCACTAATGTACTTGTCTGGAGGAGTTTTGGGAAAAATTAGTTATTTACCCTGGTTTCAAAGCAAGGTCCATATTTTGTCTATCTAATCACAGACTGTAATTATTTTAATATTCAACCTAACCATACAGAAAAAGAATAGTAATGGGTTTGGGAATTGTATTGTCAATGAAATTTAGCACCAACCACCTTAGATTGATTGAAGTCTCTGTGTTAAACATAGGGGCCCATGTTTTGGACTAATCATCGTGGTGACTTTGTTCCTTAGGCGTGACTGCATCTCTGTTATAGTGCCCAAAATGCACAGGAGCCCAAGCCTTGCACTCAGAAAGGATGAAGTATCTCTTCTCCATCAGGAAGAAGTTAGTCAGGCTTCTAAATTTGTTTCCTGGCTTTTGTTAGGTTTACCACGAGGCTTTATCTTCTTTTTCATCAGAGACTCCAGGCATGCAACTTTGCTTTTCCAGCACCAGTCCTTAGCAAACTGTGCAAGGTAAAGATGTAAAGATGCATGTCATATCAAGAAGGTCAAAGAGCAAATAATGAATGAATGGTACACTGTATTGCACAAGTGCAGCTGCCCTTGCACTGGAGCCGCACTGGTGGCTGGCAGCAACGAGGCACCCCCTGCTCAGCACTGACAGAGCTGCCAGGGGCACACGGGGCAGGTTCAGAGCAGCCCTCTCTTTTTCTTCTTCCTGCCTTAGGTTATTATTTTCATGGACCCTGGCACTGTTCTGAAAGCTAGAACACAATGAAAATAAATATATATGCAGCAGCTGTATGTTTCCTGTTTCATCTTCAGAGAATGGATATTGTCACAGATAAGGAGGAGAATATAAATCATAAAATCATTCAAGTGTATTACCTCACCAGTACCATCTCTTTGCTACTACACTGTCTTCCATGACACTGATTCCCTTGGTCTGGAGGAAAGCAGCAATTTCTGCTTCTCACTTCATCAGCTGTCTAACCAGGCAAGCTTTTAAACCCCCAAACACTGTACTTGAAATTCTAGATCTGCTGAATACAATGCAGAATTGCCATAGCCTTCCCTGAACACCAGATTTCATATTTTAAAGCATTAATCTAAATATGGTGAGGCTTTTTTTTTTTTCCCTCACAGCTTTCTTGTAGCATCCATTTTTAGCATAAAAGCCTCCAATGAGATCCCATTCCATACTGGCAGAAGCTACACCATCTCCCAGTATCAATTTTGGGGACCCACCCGGAAGATCTTTCAGAGGAGCAAGACAGACTTCCAATGAGTATTAAAAAAGTATTGCTGAGTTACTGCTTTCCAGCTCCTGCTGCATGTCTTCCTAACAGCACGGAGTTCTGGAGTGAGATCTTTAAGTCAAAACTGTCTTAAGTGTGAATGAAAAGGTTCCATTTGAAATTATGAATCAGCTCTTCAGCATACCGGGCATAGTTCCTTTGATATCAGTGAACTAACAAAGAATTACTTCAGCTGGATAGATATGCCCTGTACATCGTTTCATTTCACAATGGGACTGCTCAGGTGCTGCCAGGGCTCCCTTCCTTCCAGGTGTGTGGGGCACTGCAGGGGATGTCCTCCCTCCTGGCCTTGGGGAGGATGGAGCACATCCACAGGAAGGCTGCCCAAGAAGCAGAACTCGCTCAAATGTGCACCCAGTGTTCTCATAGCAAGCACTGGAAATAATAACGAGGACTTCTGTCCCCACAGTAAAGCTTACAACATCTCATAAAGCACCAAAGGAGGATGAATGCACATGTAAAAAAAAATTCAGTTTGATGGCCAGAGGATCCTGTGAAGGCTTCTGCTGCTGGAAGCATCAAGTGGGAGCAGTCCATGTTTGTAGATCTACTGATCTTTCTCTGTGATGGAGAAAAGAAACACTCAGAGAGGGTTCCTAAAGTAGGACTCGGCACCCAGGAGATTGCCCAATTGGTTAAAAGTGCTATTTAAAGTCTCACATTGCAGTGCTATGATGTCTGAGTATCTTTTTCTTTCCTTTCTTCTCTAACAAGCACTGATAGACCAAGTCCTTTCCTTGGCACTAGGACCAGATGGAGCTTCTCTGCTCTTGCCTTGTCTGCTTAGCTGGGATCTGGCAAGGCTCATCTAAAGTGCTGAAAAAACAATAAAAACGTCTTTCTAGTCAACTCTTGGTTCCTCTTGCAGACTGAAGCCACCAATGTCTTTTTGCTTTGAGGCCACAGCCCCTCAGAGACAATGATTCTGGTCACTAAACCTTTTCTAAAAGTGCCAAAAGGAAGGAAACACAGCTCACTCATGTGATGAACTTGTAAATCGAGCTTTTTCATATTATTCAGAGGGCAGAGATAGCAAGGCTGCTGTTTCATTGCTGGTTACATGTGGCTAGTGAGGGGAGTGAAAGGCAGGCCACGTGGCCATTTGTCTTGTTTTATGGCTGGAAACCTTGCATTGAGCTACGGAGGGTTCTGATTGCTTTCATCTTTATGGGGGTTATTAATCTAAGGGCAGAGGTTGCATATCCTTACTTTAGGCATTGATGAAAAGAATTGACTAAAACCCAGTTGTTCTGAAGTGGTTTAAAGTGTCACCCATTTTTCATTGCCCCTCTTTTTTTTGTGTAGGGATTCTGCAATCTATTCAGATCGCATAAAGTCCACACAAAGGGGAGCCAAGTGTTTTAGTGCAGCGCCCAGCATGCCTTGCAGATGGGTTATAATAAGATGAGAGCTGTCTTTGTCAGAGCTGAATCCATACTTTTCATGTACAACCTTTACAAATTGTGCCCATGTGGCAGAGTTTGAATTACTTTTTTTACAGCTCTAGAAAACAAATGCAAAAATCTTTCAAGTGCATTCAAAGTCATTACGGTTCTTTGCTGAACTGAATCAATTGTCGTAACCTCTGTGGGTGTGTAAAATATGAAATTACCATCACTCTCGTAGTCTTTCTGAGTTTGTAAATTAGAAGGAATTGATTATAGGTGCTTTTGGAAAGGACTCTGGTGTATTAAAAGTGTCGTGATGACAAACAACAATATATTATTTGTAAGATCTTGCTTGATGAAACTGTCTTGTCCACTAATGGCTGTTTGTCTTTGTTATTGTTCTGACTTGCCTTCTAACAAATTGATGTGTGGGCTGAGATTTATCATGTGATGGCTGGAGGAAACAGGAGACTTTGCCCATTAAAGTGGTTGTAATACTTGTTTTATTTGATAATTTCAGATATTTTGAAGTTAGTTAATGTCAATGTTTTCCAGTGGAGTCATTCTTTACCCAAGAACCAATTTTTATAAATGGTTGCTGTAAATTTATTTTAAAATTAATAAAATAGTCTGGTTTTCTCTCTACCTATTTCACTATTCACATATTTTATTCAGAGGTTCTATAAGTTATGTTGTAACATTTTTCTTTGTGTATTAGAATTACTCCATGGTTTGCTATTTTCTTATCTCTTTTTTTGATTGTTTGTTTTCTGTCATATTTTGAAAAATCTTAATATATATAGCGGAAAATCATTCTTCGATTTCTACTTCATAATGTTTTAATTCCAAACCTTCAGCTGGTTATTAGCAGGCCCTGTTCTGCCTGATTTTTTTAGAACTGAATTGCTGTTCATTCATTTTCCAGTGCAGAAATGGCATCTCATGATTCCGTTTAGGCATGACATGCAAGAAAAAGCAGAAGTTGAAATGGGAGAGAGTTATTAAAATATAATTGTAATTTGGTTTAAAGTTGGGCTGGTCTGTATTTTGCATAGCTGGATACTGATAATACTTAAAGAGAATATCCACAACCTGCTTTTTCTGCCTTTATCTGAACACCTTCAGTCTTTCTCTGAACACCAACAAAGTCACTGTGTCAGCTTTGACAGACTGACCCGTTCTGGAAAATTTTTATGGGCTGTTTGCCCAAAAAAGTGCAAAGAAATTCCATGGGCCATAGGCACATTAATACAACAGAACTGTCTTTTAGAAATAATTAGGTTATTAAATACATATTTTCCATATTCTCCACTGTGATGCAGTAGGACCCTATGTGTAGCTGTGGCATTCTGATTTACATCAGGTAAAAGCAAACTTTAGGAACTTTGAAGCCACGCATTACATTGCTGTAGTTTAATATGTCCTGCAAATCATCACAGCAGAAGAGACAAAACTATCCACGGGGAGATGTTAAGTTGGACACCATGGGATTTCTCAGGATTAGAATCACATTTCATGCATCACATCGTTGGGAACCAGCCCTGAAGATTCCCAGTGGTAACACCAAGGGGTTATGATACAAAAGGCTGAACAACAATACTTGGAAGGAACAGAGAGAATTCTGCTCTGTGCCATATGGGAAGTTTAAGATGTGTCAGGTTGTTAAAGATGATATTCCCATATTTTTCATTGAAGATTTTAGAGGGAAATGTAATGGAAATAGATGAACAGAGGGGCATATTTTTCATCAGGTGGGCTTTCTCTGTGTTGCATCGATTGTGTGTGTATCAAATGACTGCATATACATTGTAGGAAAAGGTTATCTGTTATGCTGCTATGTGCAATGCTTTTAGTTTTTCACAGACAGAAAAATAGCAGTTACAAACTGAAATGAGGCAATAATTGAGACAGGAATTAGTCTTAGAAGAGCACACTGTATGTTTGAATTTGACGGGGAGGGGCTTAAAGACAGTCACAACAGCAACAAAGGCAGGATCTTGTCACTGAATCATGGAATTGTTCAGGTTGGAAAAGACCTCTGAAATCACTGAGTTCCCCCAGCACTGCCAAGGCCGCACTAACCAAGTCCCCAGGGGCCACATCTGTGTGGTTTCAAGTCCCTCCAGGGATGGGGACTCCACCACTGCTCTGGGCAGCTGTGCCAATGCTTGATAATCCACTCTGAACCTGCCCTGGTTCAGCTTGAGGCTGTTTCCTCTTGTCCTGTTGCTTGTCACTTGTGAGAAGAGACCAACTCCCAATTTGGCTCCCATCTCCTGTCAGGCAGCTGTAGAGAGATATGGTCTCACCTGAACCTCCTATTCTCCAGGCTAAACACCCCCAGTTCTCTCAGCTGCTGCTCAGAGTTGCATTCCAGACCCTTCCCCAGACCCTTTCCCTTCTCTGGACATGCTCCAGCCCCTCAATCTCTGTCTCATCATGAGGAACCCAAAACTGACCCCAGGATTCAAGGCACAGCCTCACCAGTGCCGAGTACAGACACCTTTAATGCTTCCTTGGCATTGCAAGCTGACAAGGCAGTGAAAATGGTGACAGGTGGGGCTTTTACAGCTCTGCTAGAAATTGTGCCAAAATTCAGCCAAGTTCTAGTTTAAATAGCAGCTTGCACCCTCAGATGACAAATTATACCTAGTCAGCACAAGAACTGAAAACAAGCATGACAACCTTTTTTTCTACCTCTGGGCTCTTTATGAAACCAAAATTCTGGTTTCTTAGAGTTTGTTTGAAAAAAATAAAACCCATGACAAAAAAGGCAGCAGTGATAAATGTCCAGGCCACTAAGTCCAACTGACCAATTCAGAGGGGTCGTCCAGGTGTTCTTGTCAAGGAACAAATAGATGATGCTTCCCTGCGTGATCCTTAGTTACTCCACGCAGTGCCTCTCTGAAAAATTTCAGCATGTAATAGCTGTCACTCCTTTCAAAACCATAAGCCTGTGATGTCTTTATATAGTGCAGCAGTGCACTGTGGCAAGCTTTATGGTTTTGACAATATATGCCTTTGCTCTTCTTTAAAACAAAAAGGGTATTGTTGAAATCCCTGTGGCTTTATTACATACAAGTGGCAAGCTCTTTACTTTTTCAGTAATCCACATCTGTCAGCCACTGCTTACGAGATAGCCCAGGGGTTATCTGCCCTTTGTTATTGCTTTGATTCCTTTCATTCGTTTGCTTGCCCAATTTAATAACAAGGAGAGATCCAGCTTCTTGATGATTTTGTTGGCATAACACCAAGCTCATCGGCACTTAACTCCAAGGCGGTGCTGTGGTTGCAGCTCTGCGTGTTGGAAGCTGCTGTATTGGGTCAGCATCTTTGCTGAAGCATCTTGCTGTTTGGTTTATTCTTTGTTCTTCCTCTGTTGCTCAGTAGTTGTTGTGCAGCAGCCATGTGGGCTTTATCATCTCAGAGAAATGTTTCGTAAAGCAACAAAATTTCCTCTGAGTGTAATGAACCATTCTGTTATGTGAATATTGGGGTTTTGTCTGTCTAAATGTTTTAAATATGAGGGGATACCACTGCTGTAGTTCCTTGTTGTCTACCAGCATGCAGGAAAGCTGTGATACATAAATAACAGATGCAGAAGAGAGCAGAGCAGAAAATTGCCAATTAAAGAACGTTGTATAACAACTCCTCCATCTGGGTCACCAGCAGGGTTTGAACCCTGAGCGTGCCCTGCTGCAAGCACGGGAGGCTCTCAGCCTCTTCTGCAGCACCCGGGGAGGGCCATGCACAATAAACCTGCTCTCACTTGTGCTGCCTCCCTGCTGGGCATGGCCAAGGAGGAGTTTCTCACTTAAGTAGCACCATGCAATAAAAATTTGGCCAGTTTGTTTTCTAGTGCAGTCACAGCAAAACATCTCTCCAGACAATCGTTTCCTGACATTTAGCAGGAATGGGTTTCTCCTTCCACAGGTGCAACCATGGTAACTAATTTTTTTTCTAAAAGTGTTGATGTCTATTGAGTTGATGATGTGTGAATGTTTCCCACCTTCCTGCAGGTGCTGTTGCTCACCTTCATGAATGTTTTTAGCTTTGCTGATGGGTACCTACTCCTTTCTGGCTGCACTGTTGAACAACCATCACCAGGCTGCCTGAGAACAGGCAGCTGCACGGAAAGTACTGAGAAAGGCAGTGTGAAAGGCATTTCCCTTCCTCCCACACGCACAGTTCTGTCTGTAGTGCTTTACAGAGATTGCCATTTTACAGAGGGGAGTTTCCTGCAGTCATTGGTGCTGGGGATTTCTCTGATTCCACAAAGACTGATCTGGACACTGCTGGTAACGGTTATAGACAAAAACTAAGTCACCCACCTGTTTGTTTCCAAGAAGAGAAGCAGTCATCAGTGCTGCAGAACAAACACACTTCACGCTGCCTGTCTGGTGTCTGGGGAATGCCAGGAAGCAGCTTTGCTCCCCGTGCTTCCCGCAGCCCTGCTGCATTGACAGGCACATCCCATCAGGTAACCCTCCAACCATCTCCTCCTGACAGAACTGCCCTGAGTGCCTGAGCAGCTCTCAGAGCGTGGGTTGAGCTGCTGCGCTGAGAGTGGGGGCAATGCCTTTTGCACTCCACTCAGAAGAGGGTTTCTGACACATCAGAGGGGCAGGTTCCCACAAATCCCACTGTCAGGCTGAATACGAGGATAACTTGGCAGGTGTACACCAGCAGAAGTGTTAGCCTTCATTGTCAGCTCTCGGAGTGATTTACAAAATAATTTTAAAAATTCATGAACCTCCTTCTTTATAAAGTGTTGTTGTGAAGTTGAATATTTTATTACACAAGGCAACCATCATTCACTGCTAGGGAAGGGTATGTGACTGCTGTTTTGAAAGGCCAGGATGCTGGGATGGTTGGTATTGGAGGGAAGGAGTTCTGGCACTGTATTTAGTGACTAATCACCTCAACAACACTTTCAGACCTGGGCCTACTGAGAAAGGACTCCTGATATTCAGACAAATTTTTCAGATTTCCTTTTTATGCACACCCTGGCTGTGACTTTTTTTTTTTCTTTTCTTTAGTTCCTTCTTTTCCTTATGATTACAAATTCATTCTCATAAATTAAAAGCTGATCTAGTTGGAAATACAAGGTTTCAAGGTCAGGTACAAGTTTTCCACGCGGTTCGTTGTGACTGCAGCTGCCCACCCAGAGCAGAGCAGGACAGCACAGCTCTACTGAGCTTTGCAGGCATCTCCTTCCCAGTCAGGAATAAGAAAACACAGCAGAACACAAAAGCAAATAGTTCCTTTTTTTGTGGCAGTGAAGTAATACAGAATCACCTTTGTGGATAATAGGCCACAAGCTTTGTCCTGAGTTTGCAAGGCCTCAGGACCAAGGTCTGCCAGGCCCACCTTGTCTGATATCTTCTTGATCTGCCTTTGCTCTCCTTGGTTTAGCTGGGATGGCAGTTTCTATAATTGATCAGGAGTCTGTCTCTGGTTTACTTTTGTTTGTCTGTGATGGAGATCCGCAGTTTTATATAGACAGCAGCAACAAGCATTAGTTCTGGGTAGAATGGGATATTTATGACTCCAGCACAAGGATGCAGTGTGGAGAAATACAGGCTTGGTGTGACAGCAGGGATGAGAAGGAGGTGCAGGATGCAGCAGGGAGGGGTGAAAACATGGAATATAGGAGATGGGGTGCAGAATTGACACTGGAGACACAGCAGCTGTAAACAATTCACTAGTGGTCAGTTAAAAAACCTGCAAGATGATGTGTGTCCTCTTTACCCATAAACAAGAATTTGACTGTAACATATTCTGCATTACTGTGTGATACTGCAATAAGAAATAAAATGCTTGCCTGCCATGTTAAGAGGTGACTGGCAGCTATGCAAACCTGGCCACGACACTAAAGCCCAAAACCCCCAGGATAATTTAAAAATGTCTGCCACATCTCCATGAGTCATGTAAACCCACTCAGCTGCACTGAATCAAACGTGTTCTGGTCAACTAGAGCTTGAGCACAGCCCGTTGAACAGGATTAATCATGATAAGGACCATAGGTTGGGTTTTATTTCTTTGTCTTTTATTGAAAAAACAGCCTTTCCCCCACAATTTATTAGTTTTAAGCCTAGTATTGACCTAAATTTGAGATAGTATTGGTAGAATATAACTCTGTGCCTCTGTGGTTAGTTACAGCGCAAACGCCTCCTGGTTCTCATTTCTCAGCATGTCAGTCCTGTGCTTTGGGCCCCATCCTAGCCCTCAGCTGCCCACCCTCTGGGCCCCCCAGCCTGGGCAGCCACCCTACACTGACAGAGGCCAGTCCAGCACTCTCCTGGCAGGATTCCCCCTGCCCCAGCTCAGGGGATGGAGGCCCTGCTGGCTCAGAGCTCTCAACACGGCATGTTAAGCACTGGAGAAGCACTTGGTCAGCGTTCAGGCAGCACCACTGGCTGCATGCTCGGAGCTTTACCATTCCTGCAGGCAAAGGTGCTGGTTTTCAGCAGGTCTGGACCCACCTGTGTTTGTGTGCAGCAAAGGGGTTGGTTATGAGCTTTTGTTAATTACTCCAAGAGCTCAGGCTGTGGCACAGTAACATTTGACAATGATCAGAGTCTTCACTTAGGTTTTTTCGGTAATTCAAACTACTAAACATCCCCTCTAAGGTTTTCTTTTATGATTTCTGAGCTTTGTAATACTTGAGCTTCAACAGCCAGCCAGGAGAGAGGTGTTTCTCCCCAGGACACGGGCAGCCTGACAGCACTTGAGGAACTGAGTGTTAACATTTCACACTTGAGAGACCTGGGTCTCCTCGGTCCCTGCTTGCTGCCAGCAGTGAGGGATGTGGTCTGTATTAGCATCTGATGTTGTGGTGAGCTGTAAAAGCAGGTCCTTGGAGTGCCCTGATGCTGACATTGCCCATGGGGGCTGGCAGGTGCACAGCCTCCTGTAATACTGAACAGGATCCCAGGGTATGGTGAGGCAGCAGGAGACAGTCATCAATCAGCATTCCTGGGTTTTAGCATGTTTTATACACCACTGATTTCAGCTGCTGACCATTGGCCTGGGCAATCTGCTTGTGAGGATGACAACAAGCCCATTAGAGCATGAGGGGGGAAGGATACCTGCTTAAATGCTGCTTTAAAAGGGACAGTGACCACTCACAGATAATTACATCAAAGCTATGGAGGGCAGGTTGGTAACAGGCTGTGAGTACTCTCACCAGGGCACATGTCCCATCAGGTGGGTAAAACAAGCAGAGAGAAAAGCATCTTAAATAAAGATTTAGGAGCAACTTCACTTTCTTTAGAAAAGACAACAAAATAGTTCCACTGAACATGAAAGAGTGTAGCCAAAGCAGGGCCTGTTGCACTATGGAGTGTAAGCTTATCAAGCAAGATATTATTAACCTGGACATAAGCATGCTAAAATAGCATAACTGGTGACAGTGTAAGTATGCCCTGATGTAACACCACTAATTAAATAAGCAACAAACGTGCAAATCTAAGCAGAAATGTAGAAATAATGTGTAACAGCAAATCAACCATTTGGGAATTTTATGCTTGCACAAATGGGGGTATTGGAAAAATGTGTATATGGTAAAATCTGCAAGAAAAGAGGGTGTAAGAGGGTGGGAAAGTTGTATGGGAAACAAAAAGAAATATATATATTTTGTGTACGTATTTATGTGTGTGTGTGTATACACCACATAGAACAAGCAAACAAGGTGTCTGGTGAAAACAGAACAAGTCCCTGCCCCCCAGAAAATAATAAATGGCCAGAAGCAGATTGGAGCTGCTTTTGGAGAGCTGAGGTATGAGCAGAACCACAGGAATGATAAGAAAGGAAGGATAGGGAAGAGCTCATAAGCTTGGTCACTCTGAATCAGCATTAACTACTTGCACCACCCTCATGGTAGCTGTACACTCACAGCTAATGGAGAACAAGATTCTTAAGGGCTAAATTAATTGCATAAGTAATGCTAATTTTTCATGAAGGCTAATAATTAACCTGTGTTGGTAGTGAGTGTTAATCTGCTGTTGTTCTGAAATTTGAAACTGGCCTGATCTCAGTCTTTCAAGCACACCCACCACGTGGATCTCTTAATTGCCTGGTTAGTCCGTGCAAACATAGAGTATATGTGTGTGAATTCAGCTGCAAGAGAGGAGAGAGAAAAGCATCCAGGACAGGAGGTGCTCTAGCCTTGAAAGCCAGGTCAGAGGCTCTGGGATATGGCCCACGGCAAGGTCAATTACACAGCTGGGGTAGGCAGGCAGAGAAGATGCACTGCCTTTAAGTACTGACCACAGCCAGCAGCAGGGGCAGCCAAAAATCCTTGTAGCTTCTGATTGGGAATCGAAGGTTTCTCTCCACACCTCTTTTTGCCACCAGCTGCTCAGCCCCTGTCCACTTTATCTGTGAGCACTGTGATGAATGCTGCTCCCTGTAAGGAGCTGTAAGAGGGGCACATCCCCTCCCGAGGTCCCTGGAATTAACACCTTCCTCGTTAGAGACCATACCAAAGGCCAGCCTCTGGAATGCAGCAAGCTTCAGCCTTCCTGCCACCGATTTGCAAGCCGAGAAAGGGAGGGTCAGTGATGCCACGGGCACAAATTAGAGAACTGCATTTTCAAACTGGCAGTTTCAGGAGTTTCATATACCACTGTATCACGTGTAATGCATATATACTATTGTAAGAGTGTATGTTATGTATCAAAAACTCCCCTCTTCTATCCATTCCTCTGTCTCCTATCTGGTTAATTTTTCTGCCCCAGCACAGATTCTGAAACACTGAGCAGCTGCAGAGATCTTTTAGATAACAGCAATTTTCAACCTGTCACATAAATATTCTCATAATTAGTGTTTTCTTTGCAAGATTTTTCTCATCTTGTGCAAGTAGGAATTTTTATATCCATAATAGTTTTGCATTTTTGGTTACCTTTGTAAGCACTACTGTTTGAATTGGGAATTGGCCACCAGAACAGTTCTGTCCCTGAACTCTGAGCTCACATCTGTGTTTGGGACACCTTCAGATTGCCTTGTGCAGAGGACCCCACCTCTCAGACACGTTTGCTCAGCACAGATTTTGTTTTCACTTAAGATGCATGTGTGTACTCAAAAACGTTCAGAGTTCCTCCCACCATGGGTGGATATTATTTTCACTGAGGTCTCAAGCCAGTTAAACTCGTTGGTACCTGGGCCAAAGCCCAGGTGCTGCTGACAGGCTGAGGGGGCAGCACCTCTGTGGGGACACGCACACCCCACGAGCTGCCAGGCCACTGGAGAGCTCTGGGCCCCTTTCTCATGCCCAGGTGCTCTGCCTGTTGCCACGATTGCATGGATCACAAAAGTACAGCATTTCCAGGCACCGTAGTTAGGGATAGACATAGGACCCTTCTGCTGTGTAAGTGTGCATCTCCAGAGGGAGGGAATGAGTCCCTCGTGTGACATCTCCCTGCATTTGCCTTCCTGACAAACTATTTTGCAAGTGCAGAGAGAAATGCTGCTCTTTATTCAGTCACTTATTACATGAGGCTGTGGTACTGTTTGAATCACAAATTGCATGCTAATGGCCTAATTCATAAACCATTGACATTTTTTATGAGCCCTTAACATTCAAAAGTGAAGAATTTGTGCTCAAAAAATAATTTGCATTGCAAAATTCAATAATTTAGTTTCTCATATTCATTAATGCCTAAGCCCACACCACATAACTTATCCCAGTCTAACTACAGTTCCCAGCACACTGATAAAAACAGGATACACACTAGTTCACATAAAGGGCTTCTATTTGCAACTAACTCTTTACCTGCACTGATTGATTATATTTGTAGAGAGGAAAAATCCAGCTCTGCAGCAAGTGTGATGAATGCACTCAGCAATGGCTGCTTTGAAGCTGCTTTCTGCTCTAATCATGTTTTCCTCCAATGGCATTAACTACCATAAAATATGAGATCATAAAGGGTAACGATATCAGACAACAAAATCATCTTGCAGACTGCTCAGTCCCACTGTATTAGGGAAGGATTCATGTTTCATTAATGAAAACTTGCTTTGCTTTTGACCTGATATCGCTAGTTGTCGAAACCAGACGAGAAAACTAAAAATAAATGTGTAGCTCCTAAATCATCCACAAATTCCTGGTGCTGTAAATCACCTCCTTTTACAGGGAGGGAAACTGAGGCATATGCAAAGCAAATAGCCCAATAACTCCTGCAAGGTCAGCTGGACCTCCCTGGCTGTCCAGTGCTCAACACAGCTCCTGTGGGGTGTGCATATGCTAAGGTGATTGGTGTTACCTAAACAAGATTTATAAGTAAGTTTTTGGGTACTGAGAGCAGAATAGGTCTGTCCCCCTGGGCCTCTGTCCTTCCAGGACAAACCACCATTTGTGGTTGGATGGTATTGCACAGGCACTCCCAGACAGGGCTTTTAGAAGGGAGGTGATTTGGGGGGTCTCTGCAGAAGGTGATGCTCACATGAGGAACCACGTCTCCCAAAAAGGCTTGGTAGTTGCTTCCTGAGTTGTAGGTGTCCTTGCAGAAGTGTCTTCAGCTGCTTTAGGTGACTCCCCAAACTGCTGTCAGCTGTCCTGTGGTCCTGGGGGACTGTTCCAGCACGTTTAATTCATTGCCACTGGTATATCTTAACTAAAGACAAAACATCTCTTAAATAGCTTAACTACATACAAATGACTTCCCACATAGCAACAATTTCTATTAACTGTTTACAAATAGTGATGCACAGCTTGATCCCTTCCACAGCAGAAATCACCACGGGGAGTCCCTGGGGGGCAAGGCTGCATTCTCCACCCAGTTTGTTAACTAACACATTTAGGCATTCACACCGGGCTAAACACAGCAGGAGCTGCCTGGGGCAACTTCTGCAACTGCCCAAAATTCTGTCCCAGAGAGCTCCCACAACAATAATGCCAACATTTAATTGTGATGGCTCAGTCAGTCACCTCCTGTCCAGCTGGCTTGTTGTCCCAAGTCAGTCCCCCACCCCATCTGTGCAGAGACTGGCTGGGCCTGCCCAGGTCACCCAGAGAATCAGGGCTGATGGCACTGGGTGTGCCCACAGGCACAGCCCCAAAAACCAGCTACACCCCAGCTGGAACTGGATGTGCTTATCACTGACCTACCCCCTCTGGCCGCAGCTCTTGCTGCAGTTTTTGATGTGAGGTGTTCAGGTACCCTCACAGCACAGCACAGCAAAGCTGTGGGCACGCAGCTGCAAACCCTGCATTACTAGAGCGAGGATTGTGTTCCATCTGCACTGGCATTCCAAATAACAAGCTTTACATGCATCTTGAGGGTTTTTCTGTTATATTTTTATTCAGTTCTAGTAAAGAGAAAATTATAATTGACAGGATAATTCACCAGCATCTGTTCCATCCCAGTATAGGAACTTACTTGCGTTTGAAGCTTTCTCCACAATACAGTAGAGGAAGAGATGCTTATTCTAGATCAGTGAGTGCTTTCCGTGTCATTACCATGTTGAAAGTGACGTTTGTGCCGTCTCTTCTTTGGGTTGGCCCTGAGGTTGCAGCCACAGTATGGGAAATGCAGCTTCAGGAATCACATGGGCACATCCTTGTGGAATGGTCTGCAGGACTCTGGCATTTTGCTGTAGTGTTTCTTTCTTATTTTCACTCAGCACTTCATGTTTCTTTGGAATATGAAATGTCTTTTAAAATCCAGCAGCTGAAGTTGCAGATAATTAATAAAGAAGCAGCTACAATGTACTTGCAGAACTTCCTGCCTGAGGTTGGCTGTTAAACAGACCTGAATCACAGTTCCGTAATTATGTGATGGCAAAGGCTTTGGGAGCTGCTGAACCATGGACACTTCAATTTTAAAGGTCAGATGAAATGCTGATTTGCTATAAAACAAATCAATACACAAAAAAAAAAAAAAAATTAAAAAAGGTTGAAAAATGTGAACTTCCACATTGCCAGTAGAAAACACATGGATTTGAGACTGGCAGATAATGTATGTGTGTAATGAGTGAAAATCACTCCCTTTCTTTGCCAAAGCTAGAGCACCATGAGGCCTCTAGGACAGTTCTTCCCTCACAGCACTCACTGTTTGCAGGGAGGCCTGAGCTGGTACCTGACAGCCAAAGGTCCCTTTGTCCACTATGTCAGAGAATTGCAGAAGCTGCCTTTGGAACTCTCCACACAAAGCATATCCCACTGCAGCAGGTGTGGGCATTCCCAAACCTCCAGGCAAGCTTTCTTGTTTGTTGCCTTTCTGCTGTGTGAGAAGGAGGCTAATGACACATTTACACATCTTTTAGTGATTCCTAGGCAAGTTTCCAAACCCTTAAACTGTGCTGGATGTGTCCCTTTTAAAATATCCTGGCAAACTAGAGAAAGTTGCGTGGAGTGTTGGGGTTCAGGCGGGCCCTGGTGAGCTCTGCTCATCCCAAGGCTCTGCTCCTGTCTGGTCACACCACAAGCAGTGGTTTGCTTCACTCCTGCAGTGGAAGAGCTGGGCAGACACAGGGACAGCCAGCAGTCCCCCAGTCACACCCTCTGAGCTCCCAGCTCCTGCTCAGTTGTGCCACTTCCCATCCCTAGAACCTGCTGTCTCACTGGGACCCTTCGGGTTTGGGCAGAAGTTAGAGTCTGATTAAATCTAAGATTCTGTAACTTGTCTCATGGAGGTAAGGATAACTTTTAAACCCTAGTTGGGCACCCTTAATATTTTTTGCACAGCTATGCGCATCTCAGATTTCAGAATTGACACCAAAAAAATGTGCAAGTCTGGCTCCAGTGAAAGCTGAAAGGTTGTAATTCTTTTATTGCATCATTTTGGCGATGAGAAGGGTGGAAGATGCTTGAGGCATTTGAGTGGTCTTGGGTCAGTCATATTTTTCTGTTTTTCTCTCTAGCTATAAGCTCTTGAAAAATGTGCAAGAGAAATGAGAGCTGATCTCTGAGTGTTCACATGATGTGCTATTTAAAATAGTTTATTTATTTGGAATTTTAATTTTTGAAAATGAGCAAATTAATAAATCTCTTTGAGTTCTAGAAAATAAGATCTTCATAAGTAGAAATGGCCAGATCTCAAGTGCCACCAGCTTAACAATACAGTCCTAAAAGGTGGTCATTCTGATTTTGAGCGATACTTTACAATTCATCTCTGAGGGCCAAATAATTGGGTGACATAAATGAAGGTAGCTCAGTGGTGTTTTTCTGACCAGTATGAACTTTAATTTTTCATAGGCACATTTCAACATGTCCTCCTCCAAGCTGGAAGCTGTAATTATGAGTCTGCCTTTTATAAGACAGACTATATTTTCCTTAAAAATGCATAAGCCTTCCTATTATTGCTACGCAGCAGATGGAGTGGCAGAACAGAGCTGCCTTGTGGATTGTTAAACCAAACTGTTGCTAAGAAAAAATCACCACTGAAGACCAAGATCAGTAATCATTTCAGAAAAACAGGTTCCTGTGCCCCTGCGATATATTTGTGTGTTACCTCCATAGCAGAGACTGATGAACATATGTATTTGTATGAAATGCAGAAGCAGCATGAGCTTAATGTTACAACTGGTTCTAAGTGTGGTTTGCATTTGTAATTTAAAGTTGTTTCAAAGTAGTGAAGGGAACTAGGGAGTTGTTTGGGGGGATAGAATGTAGAGGATCATTACAAGCACTTGCAGATCATATTTTGCTTGAACTAATTCCTCCTGATATTTTAATATCAAACATAACCCATGCCAGTTTTACATCTCAAATATATTTGGTATTTCAAAAAATAATTAATAGTGTCAGTTTTATTAATGTGTTAAAATATGAATTAAAAACATGACAAATCAACGGGAAACAGCAGTCTGTTTTAATGAATATTTCATACTGTGCATCAATAAATCATAGATCAAAGGGAATGGAGCACATTCTGCAATACTACTTTTCTGTCAGTGTGGGGTTACTAAAAGTTTTACAAGTTGTTTTGGCACTTACTTAGTTGCACATTTGAATTAACATTTTAGGAGGGAAATAAAAAAGTTATGGCACTGAATCCCAGAAGAGTCTGGTGTTCAAAACAGATTGTCCTGCTTCCCTATCATTTCATTGCTTCAAAAAATCTGTGGCTGACCACGGAGTTGCAGGTCTGTGTGCTGAGTGCAGATATCTTGGTGCTCTGCCTCCCCAAACTGGGCTTTTCCCAAGCTTCCCACCTGGAAGTGGGCACTGGCAGGAGGTGAAACTTCTCCTTGACAGAGCTTCTTGACCTCCTTGTCCATCTCTGTGGCTGATTTGCTGCCTGTGACTGAGTTGTGCAGATCTTTCTGATGTCTCTATTTTGCCAGAGCACTGAAGGGCTCAGATACGAGTGCCTGTCTTCCCAACTGAGTGTTGATATTTAGCCCCTCAGATCCTTTAATCATGTATGTTGCATAAACAGAAAACTTGATCTTTTTTACACCTGGAACAGGAACCAGAACTGCGTAGAAAGTAAAAGATTCAGATACTCAGGCCCTCTCCTAAGCTTTCAGTTCAGTGATTGATCGGCGCTAGGGAAGTTCACTGGGGATGGGGATACGGCCAAGGCAACTTCTCTGGGGGAAGCTTTTCATTCAGGATCTCAGGTTTCCTCTAACCATAGAATTAAACTCTTTTAGGCTACAGAAATTACCTTCAAACCAGGAGCAGAACTGACATCTGCAGCAATGTATACCCGAGTTCATGTAAACAATGACTGCAGTGGACAAACCTGGCTTGTTTGTCCTTCAAGACCTCAAGATTCATCCAGTCCTCATCATGTCAGTGCAGCTGTCAGACTCAGTTCTCTGCATTTCAAGTAAGAAATTCCTGATTTGCCAAGGATCTCATCAGTGTATTAGAAGCAGCATCTAGTAGAAATAATTGATCAAGCTAGTAGGCTCATAGCTTTCTCATGCAGAGTCAAATATTGGAAGAGAACCTCATTCTTGTTCATATATTCAGCAATGAAATTACATATAAACATGGTTCGGGTGTGAAAGACTTTACCCTTGGCTAAAGTTTGTCTCTTTGATCTCCTATAGCTCTCAATTAAAAGAAATCCCTGGCCTCTCCAAAAAAAGGAAAGTGAGCTTCCTTCTCTCAAGTGTCCCAGTTTTCATTTTTATTTTCTACAAGAGGAAGTGCGCTGTTGGCATAGTGCTGTAAGATAAAAGGAGGGTAGGATGAAGTTTCCCATTCTACTGCAACTGATAGCAATTGATCCTGCTCCATGTCACTGGTCTAAGTAACAAAACCCTGGTTTAACTCAGAGTGGCTCAGAGACTTGGTGCTGTATGTACACAAACACCCAAACTGAGAATCATATGTGTAATTCTAGTCGGACCCCTTAATCAAGTTCATATTTCTGGAGCAAGAACAAATGCATTTTTCTACACTGAATTAATTCAATTCATGGCAATAATAGAGTCTCCTAGCAAATCTGATGCAGGAAAATTCCGTCCAGCTTTGATGCTTTTTTGTTTGTTTGTTATTTTATAGCAGCATTGATACAAATCTCCAATTATACTAGAATTTGTCTTTATAATAAAGTAAAATTCAGGAAGCCTGGCAAATGCCAGGTAGACTTGTGATCAGAGAGGTTTTCTAAGGAGAGGTGTAGCAGAGGCTGGTGTCATCAGTCCTGAACTGGGGACTGCCCCCAAGCCTTGGCTGAGGAGCTGGGATGATCTGCAGAGGGGACAGGACATAAATGAGGTGTAAGAAAGCTTTGAGCAGAGACAAAGCTGGAGTGTTTTTAGTGTCAGCCATGCAAAGTTTACTGCTGTTCAGTGATGAGCTGGTTGGAGTGAATGACACGTGCATCTACACATGGAATGGCAGGATCTCACTGTTGGTGGCTCGTCAGGTCTGGAAATGCAGGAGTCCTCCCGTGGCTGCTTGTGGTCCTGGAGGGATCCGTTTGTCCCAGCGGGTTCAGAGCTCTCCTGCTGGACTGTCCTAGTGCACTGCACTGCACACAGAGGGGAACAAGCTCTGCTGCCCTCAGTGTCACCCAGCAGCCACCATCAGCATCATTCACCACCTCACTGCACCCCTTGAGCTCTCAGCTCAGCACCACCGTGGTCCCAGAGCTTCTGACCCATGTCTCCAGAAGATGGGAGAACAGCAAAAATGGGCACAAATTTCCTGCAATCTGCCAAGTAGATATTCCCACACAGCACATTTATCTGTGTGATGCCACCAACTCCCTCCCTTTTTCTAATAGAAAACCAGAGCGGATTACACACATTCATTTAGTTAAAGATGCAAGGCTATTCACAGTAATTAGCTACCACTAATTAAGTAGTGAGATCAGGGATAGAAATGGAGACAGGAGTCATTCAGGGTATAACTGCTGAGTGATGTGATTTTGCTGTACTCCACTGATGTTCCACAAGAATGATAAATCCCCAGATCTCTGCAGTGGGCAATGAAGAGTTTAAGTCTAAAAATTATTATACCAATGCCAGAAAAGGCTACAGGACGTCTTTGAGGGTGTAGATAATGGGGTCTGTCTTTTGTAGCCTCATCTTAGAGACCAGGTCACAGTCCTGTGTCCTGCCCCATTGATTCCTCCGGGAAAGCCCCAGCAGTGTTGTAACACGGAATTCCCATGTAATCCCAGCTAACAGAACGAAAACCCAACCAGAAAGGGTAAAGCCCTCTTGACCAGCAGCACAGTGAAAGCAAATTCAGTCTTTGAAGACAGAACTGGAATGCCAGAATGTGCAGAGATTAATCTGAAAGTAATACCGATTGCTTCCCATCACGTTCAGTATATTTGACATAATTACCTTAAGAACAGCCTCAAAGTGTTATATTGTTGAAGCTGCCAGATGGAAGACATGCTCTGCTGATAGCAAGCATATCAGACAATGATATTGAAGAGACTTCTGAAGAGTTTTAATTAATCTTTCTCTCTTTTTTTATATAATTGACATTACATTGGGCTCATTTGTTCTGTGGAACCCAAGCACTTGGCTCCTGGTTACAGGGCTTTAATGGATAAAGGTTTCCCTGAAGAGAACTAATAAAAGTCAAGGCTCTCAGCTTTTATGAAAATGACTGCAGGTTACCTTAAAGAGAAGATGGTTTCCTCCACTATGTGAAGCAAAACTTCATAGATCAATGTTGACATAAGATGGTGCTTAAATGGGTGATTTTTTTTCAGGCGTTTATCTTCTCTGGCTGAGACCCATTATTTTATTGCCCCGGTTGGAAACCACCACACTGCATGACACAAGCATGGTTTTAATTAGTCTGAAAAGTTTTAATTGGGAAACAAAGGGAGATATCTTATAGATTATTATTGCAACCTTTAATTGTCTGACTCGAGAGACCATTAATTATCTTGATGGGGAGATGACACACCTTTCTGAACTATGACACTCATATTTACAGCACCTTTTACAGGATACAGTACCTGTTGACTTTCTTCCAGCCTTTCATTAAGGAACTGCTGTGATAGGAATTAACTACAGTAATTCCATTACAAAACCTGCTGTCCAGTGGAATTTTTCTGGAAGATTAGATTTCTGAAAGGGAAAAAGGCCATTTAAGCTAAGCATTTCCTCAAGGCTCAAAGTAAATAACCGATGAAGAAGGTCAGAATGAATTTAGAACTCTTAAAGGTCTGCTGTACACTTGCATGCAGTGTGCAAAAAATAAACAGTGCAGCTTTCCAGTACAGTGATTTTTATTGTTTTAAATGTTTCACATTTCAGTTTAGGGGAGAGATGAGAAGCACAGAGGACAGAATCTGATCAAAATGATTTTACTTGGAGGAAGAGCAGCATTTTAAGCAGACATTTCAAGGTTGAAGTGATACTGGTAGCAGTTGCTTGGCATTAACAACGAAGAAAATACTTGTTAAACCCATTGGGGCAGAACAGTAGAGAGGAACCCGGTGACCTGGGGTTCAGCTCATGCCACAGTGCATTCACCATGTGCAGGGAAGGTGCAGGGCACAGGGCTGGGTGTAGATTGTGTCTGTTTGTTATTAACTCTATCCTGGTAGTCACTGTCGATCTGCAGTGGGTGGCATTCACTGCCTGCTTTCAGCTCCTCTGTTACAGCAGAGATGCTTTCAGAACCTGGCCATTTTCAGTAGTTCTGTAATTGAGTCTGTATTGAGTAAACTAGTTGAGAGACTTTTAACCTCACTTTATATTGCCTTACTGGAATTTCAGAAGATTACTTTAAACTGTGTTAATATAGTTGTATTGGGTTGCCTTGGTTTGTTTTGTTGTTTTGTTTGTTTTTTTTTTCCTGGAGGTCAGCAATATCTACTCTGTTCCTGTGAAAGGAAATTAAAATATTCCCTGGGCTACCACAGGCTAACTAGATACTGAGTTTATTTTAAAAGTACAGCCAGGTGACCTCTTTTATTGACCAGGAGCAGGTGGACAAGTGGAGGTTGGAGCTTTGATCCCACACAAACCTCCTTCCCTACCAAGCTTCAGCTAATACAGATCAGTGGGAGACAATATTGCACTCCTGCTACTGGGGCTGGAGTAATGAGGAAAAGGGGTTATGTCTGACTCATGGAACCTCACTGGTGTTTCACAGGGAGTTGCTCTGAGATGGAGCTAACAACACAATTGAAGTTATTGTGCCTTTCCTGCACACACCAAGAGAGGTAAAGCTAATCAGAGCAACCTGAACATATGCTGTACACTAACCAAGAGGACATGCCCCGACAAAAATCACAGAAATGGATTCCCCTTTGTGTGTGCTCTGTCTGCCCGACCTACAAGTGGGGAAACAAAGTTTTAACAAGTACTTTCACTTGGGGAAATCTTTCCACAGCTACAGAAGTCATTAGGCTTCCTCTGCAGTAGCTACAGTCATTGGAAGCAAAGTGGCCATCAGCGATGCTGGAATGTCTCTACAGCAGAGCTTTTGCAAATTAAGAGTCTGATGCTGCATACTGATTGAATGCTGCAAACTACTTCCCCCTTCTCTGTCCTTTATTTCTTCTTCTCTCAAGTTGCTGTCAGGAGTAATCCCTCTTCTAATATACTGAGATGGGGAAAATCTCTCTTCAGGGTTTTTCTGGTTGGCTGTTGGTTTTTCAATTAGTCTCAGGCAGGGCTGTGCTCGGTTGGTGACATTGGTTTGCTCCTCGCATGTGCAGCACTGCCGCCGTGGCCGTGCTGGGTGCAGAACGTGCTGAGGGCAGGATGTGCACCAGAGGGAGAATTGTCCCAGAGCAGTGGTCATTTAGGCCGGACATCAGCTCCAAAAACATACCTGTAGCTGTGTTACGGGATACTGACTTTAAAAATCTGTTCACCTGATGGTGAAAAAAATACTGTTCCGTGAACAACTTAAGCAGTTTTAAAATGGAATTATTGCCTGAGTGCGTCTAACAGTGATGGCACAACTCAGGGACCACAGTGACAACTGGAATGAATGTGTCTTAGGACACGTGCATGTACAGGGCTACATACATATTAGTGGTGAGGAAAAACTAGTGTACGAATTTAATTTGGTAAGATGGCTATAGAGAATTATTATTATTATTATTATTATTTATTTATTATTAATTATTATGTTCAGATGTAGTCTACTTTCCTACCTAGAAGAGGAGCTGAATGAGCAAGGCCAGCCTGAATGCCTTAAACTTCTGGGGGATTTTCTCTCTTGGAAGCCAGCGGCAGCTTTCACATCTTCATGTGAATGTGTGACCAGGAATATGTCAATTTAATTCATTGCACTGGAAACACAGCTATTATTTCAGATTTAGCTAAATAGTAGGGTGTTGTAAAAATCCTTTGGAATCAAAATAAGTGGAAGAAAATGTAACTTGGTTTATAAATATTCTAATACCAATTTTAATACATTCTCCAGAAATTCTACTTAATGTGTCTCGTCTAACTGTTAGTTTTATTAACTACCTCTTAAATGTTTAATTTGGGGGGGTGCAAATAAGAGCAGAGCACACAGTGAAGACATCAGCATGAATAGACTCACTGGTTTTGTATTCAAGTCAGTGCTGCAGGCAGAAAAGTGCAGCAGGCTGGACGGCAGGAACGCTGTAATTACTTATTAAACTGCAAACTTTAATCACATGCTGAACCACTTTTAATGTTAACAAGCATTCACCATATGAATTGATGCAAACTCAGCTCCGAAGCCTGATGTCTCCAAATGACAGAAATGGTGCATGAGAAGCTCAGGTGTCAGTGGCTGAGTTTCAGCTGTGTGGGGCTGAGCCCTGAGCACAGGAACTGCTGCTGCAGAGCTGAGCCTTCATATCCTCTCTTCAGGGCACAGAGGAGCCCAGAATCATGCAGAGACCTCTTAGGCCTCAGGAGTACTGTGACAAAATTCAAAAACTTCTTCCTTTTGCCCCCTCTTTCTCCTCTGACTTTTGTTGTGGTTTGTGTGTTTGGAGGTGGTTTTTTAATATGTTAAGACCTTATGCATGAATTGAGGTTTGTTTTGGTTTTTTTTTCTTGTACTTTAGTATGTCAGGAGTTGAAAATATCACTGAAAACTCTTTCCAATATTTGTGGGTTTTTCCTTTTGTAAGCAATTTTGGTTGTTGCTACAGACGCATCATAGAAACAGAAATTACCATTTTCAGTCACTGGTGAATGAGAGGAAAGATGAAGCAGATCCTTGCTTAGGTGTAGTAGGAAGTAGTTTAGGGTTAGAACCACACTGTTTAAAAAAATCCTCACGTCTCATTCCTACCTGCACTTGCCAATAGTTGGTTCTTATCTAAAGACCAATAAAGCCAATGGAAATGTTCTCCCAGGGGTATTTGGCACCAAATAAAATTGTGGACTTGGATTTTCATAGGACCAAAATTAGAGGACAAAAAATTATCTGATTTTTATTTTCTTCATGTTTCAGAATTTAGATGCCTCTTTTGAAGTGTTTGGAGCCAAGAAGGCACAGGAGCAGCTGTGCTCTAAGAGCACGAGGATCCTGCTCTCTTTGATACCATCCCTTGCTCACCTGAAACAAAGAGCTTTGCTAACCAGGGGAAAATGTGAGTGACTCATGAAAATCTGCTCTGGGAGGGTGAAAGGCTCATGGCTGTGCAAAGCTTTAAAGTAAAATCTCAGTTGTGTTTAAGATGCTCATGGCATGAGCACACACATTTTGGTTTTCTGTACCTTTCCTCTCTGCCCCTTCATTTTTCACATTAGCGATAGCTGCTGATTGTTTGAATACCCTCTCTGTGTTCTTCAGGGAAGACAAAACTCACCATTAGGAACTGAAAGTCTCCAGAGACTAAAATCCCAAAGAGCCATTGAGTGCAGCAGAATTAAATTATGTGAAAGACGATCTTAGGCACTGGAAATTACTGTGCAGAGCTCCATAAAGAACCATGAAAGGGGAAAGAATTAACAGCCAAACCTAGTCCAATATAAAATGAAGCCTTCACTATTTGGAACCATTTGGTTCCTACCTCTGAAGCCTCCTACCTGCAGCACTGCTTTCTCCTACTGGCTGTAAGTCAACTCCAAGTTCCAAGCATCTTTAGTGCCAGGAAGAGCTCATGGTCCTAAAACAACCAGAAT